>JAJHSJ010000004.1:35200159-35576418 GCA_021015155.1 Magnolia officinalis | reverse complement strand
ATTGAACTGGATTGCAATTCATACAATGATTATAGAAGCAATGACAAAAGTGGAGGTGACACCATTTCAATGACTGAGGACAATCAAACCCCTGATTGCAACTCTCTGCATTTCAAGTTAAGACTTGAAGTGATTGTAAACTTCATTTCGAGGGCAAGTTTGTCTTTTTGGATGAAATGGATTACCGCAGATTAACTTGATTGAACATCCAAACACAGCCTTCAATTCAAGGGAGTCTCCATTTGTGTAGTGTGTGCTATAGTTCTTTTGCCCATTTGCTTTTTTTTTTTTCTTTTTCTTTTTCTTTTTTCTTTTTGTACTTTTATAAATTGTATTGGGAAATGTATTGTTGTTGTACGGATCTCTTTTACATGTACTCTAATGATGGGTGTTAATTGTCATTAATGCCTGAAAATCAGAACTATCGGTTTTCACCATTTGTTTTTGGATGAATTCATAGATATATTAAAGATATTGTTGAGTAACTCCCTAGTATGTAATCTGATATGCTTCATGACCTTCATCGTCTTCATCATCGTCATTAGTCTTTTTCCCATCATTTTAGGCCACCTTTTAAATGGTAAATTGGAAATTCTTTTGTGATAAGCTGACTACCAGACATCAACCTTTCTCTTTTACTCAGGCTCTTGAACTGACCACCGCTTCACGACCATGATAACATTCGCATGCCAACAAGGTCCCACCCAGTACCCACTCCCAACTCTACCAAAGAGCATGCAAGTGAAGGAGGGTTAAGGAAAGGCAGAGGATGAGGTATTCACATATGCAGAGATCCCTCATATTCATCTATCACTAGAATAGAAATCATTTGCCAATGCATATCATTTTTGAGTCTGACAATTTCGCACATTCTCGCTTCATTTGATATTTCCATTATGTACAAACCAATACAACACATGAATAACTGGCCGCTGCAAGATACAAATAGGCAGAGAACCTGCAATCTGTTGCACGACTGACTTTTTTCTTGGCATTTCTTGTGGATTCTGAGGGGAAGAAAGAAAAAAAGAAGTTGCTTAATTGATGTCTAACCGATCTTCAATAGGAAAGAAGTGATGGCTTGGACTGTCTGTTCGTTCTGATCTTCAACCCTGGACCACCCACAGATAGGACCCACAAGATGGACTATCTGGATCCACCAACCCCACCTGCCACATGTTAGGGATGGGGCAACAAAGACCTGTTTCTGATTCAACATGTGGGATATTGAAGATTATAGTTAAATATAAAATTACTCTGATTCTGTGTTAGTGCTATGAATGCTTCAAATTACTCCATTCTATGCATTATCCAATGGATTTATCTTCATCATCTTGAAGGAAAAAGTCTCTAGCACCAGTGTTTTCACCACACTTGTGGTGCAAACAGTGTGGTGAAAACGGTTGAAAATGGACCCCACTAGGCCAATCCATTATTCAAGTGGGCCATGTGTGGGAAAAGTTGGGAGGGGATGCCCACCATTGATTTGTGGCCCCACCCTTGTTTCATAATGGCATGATCATTCAGGTGCCCCATCATCTGAGAAGATGCTTCATATCAATAGATTGGATGGCATATAAACAACACCGTGGACCCCCCCTACAGGAATCAAGGGTGGGCATTTCCCTCTCAATTGCTCCCTGTGGTGTGACCCACTAACTCATGGATTGGCCTGATTTTGGGCTAATGCCTAAACATGAGAAGCGTGTACAATGGTCGGAGTGGATGTGATCAGCACACCAAGTGGGGCCCATTTTCAACCATTTGCACCATAACTATGGTGAAAACTTTTGCAGTATGGACTTCCCTAGCATTGAGATGAAATGTACTGTTTTCATTTCTTAGATGCCATGAAGGGAGCTTCATTCAACAGATCAATGTTCTCTTGTGGTTGAGGTTTAGCATGCATGTATCCGTATTTGCATCTATAGGTTAGAAATATTGAAAATTAGGGGAATGATTGAAACGAGAACCTTTCACTTCGTGATCTGTGCCGTGTCCAACAACTCTCCATATTGCGGTAGAGAATCAGGAGAAACAAAAAGGACTGGCAAAGAATCGAAGATGATACCCTAAACTTCCAGGGGTTATCTTCCTTCGCACTTAATGATTTGGCCTTTATGGCCCGTTTGGATGTAACCTTTAGATAAAATTGGGTGATATGAGGGCCCAACCAAGGATGCTTTTTGCAGAGTCCTATGCTTTCTCCGGAAATTGCAGATGGCAGTAGGTACTACCAAATGAGAATGCAATAACAGGTCAGCAGATTCCAATTGGCATTCGGTGGATGTGTGAGCCTGCATTTCAAACAACATTACAAACAGCACCTAGTCTTGCATTTCAACGATATTCCAAACAGCACCTGAATCTTTTGCACCTAATGCATTGTTGAGCTGGCCTTCGCATCATCTTAGCCCTCTATTCGGGCAAGGAACCTGCAATCAGAGCACAAAACTCCCACAAATGCAATGTAATAGACTATTACCTACGTTGATTACAATCTCGCGCCATCCGATAGTCTATTACATTGATTACGATCAATGAGTTGAGGCTGACTTTTGAATGGTGGATTGGCAAACTTTTACCATTTGCACCTCAAAGGGGGGGGGGGGGGGGGGGGGGGGGGGGGGGGGGGGGGGGAGTTTTTACCATCTGCAGCCCGCTGGACATGAACTTTGCTTTATATATCATGATTCTTCAATTTTATATATTTAATAACACAGTTGGTTTTTGTTGATTGGCTTTTAGCGTCTCTAGCAAAACTTGCAATAAATAAATAAAAATGCATAGACAGCTGACAATGGCAACAAGAAATAGAAAATTCACGAGAAATGGTGTAGAAAGGAACTTTGGAAAAGGTAGGAGAGTAGGCAACATACTAGAGAGCCAGGGAGAAGCCAAGGTTCTCAAAAGGAAGCTTTATTGTAAGAGAAATCCATGAACCTACTACAAAAGAAACAAATTGGACGCTTCCGTTGGTACAAATAATGTAATCTCAGATGTACACTGTCAAAATCCTATTCCTGAAAATCACATATCCTACATATTTTTATTACTAACCAAAGGCTGAAATTTCAGCCAAGGCCAACAGAAGCAATCTCACAAAAGATCACCCCCACCAAATCCAAAAGCATTTTGGAAAGGCTGTAATGAACCTCCCTGGGAGAGAGAGAGAGAGAGAGAGAGAGAGAGAGAGAGAGAGAGAGAGAATAAAATAAAAATCCTTCATCATATAGGAGTATTACTTTCCAAGACCCCCTTGAGAAAACTTAGCCCATCTGCAGATATACTTCTCCGGACACGGGATCTTGAGATCTCTATTCGAGGAGGTGGGTCAGGGGAAAAACAGATGACGATGACGGTTAGATTATCACATGTGTTCCGCTTGAGAGCCTCCCTTACTAGCTCTCTTGAACATCTCCCCGGATCGTTGTGAACCATGAGCTCTTTCCTCACGATCGTCACCGCACACTGACTACTCATCACATCCCATAGGCCATCACAGCCCATTATTAGAAACTCGTCCTCCTCTGTGAGAGTTGTCTCCTTCAACTCTGGCTCTGCACTTAATGGGCAGGCAGAGCCTTTAGGGCCCTTCATGTGCCAGTCCCCCAGAGCCCTCGCTACTGATAGCTGGCCATTCAGATAGCCATCGTAGATGATGCCGCCCAGTTTCTCGATTCTCAGTCTTTCACTGGTGCAGTTGGGCTTGTGGTCTCTGGACAGTTCAATCGCTCTACCTCGTTTGCCCAACACAGCTCGGCAATCGCCAGCATTGGCAATTAGCATAGTCCTGTATGGAAGAGTACTATATCTCAACAATAACGAAAAGAAAAGAATAGGGAATCACAGATTTTTACAAGTGAAAAACACATCATTTAAGTGGGGAAGGCTGGTGATTCTCATGAATCGCAAACTGGGATGGTGCAAGATATTCGCCAAATCAATGATTTTGATTCAGGTATTTTGTCCTGTGCACCCATGATCTGCAACCTGAAAGCAGTTATCCAAGTCATGGTGTAGAAGAGAGGATCATGGATGGTAAACAGAAGAATAGTCCTCTTATCACAGATCACAGTTACATTGATGATTTTATGCCCTTGTTCTTTGGAATGGCTAGAGGTCTTAGAAGTTCCTAGCCACATGATTGCTTGATTATCCCATGTTATGTGAAACATTCCATCTGTAAAGAATTTATTTTCCTCTACAAAAATTTCCATTTGTCAAGGATGTAAAACTCACTAGGGGGTAGCTAAAACAAGCTTCTTATCATTTACTCTGAAGAACCAGAGGTGTCTGTTTGTGCATTGATGACCTCAAATTAGTGGATAATGTAGTTTACGTTAAAAACACGCATAACTCGACAAAAAAGGAAAGCAATATATATATATATATATATATATATATATATATATATATATATATAAAGCATGATTAAGTACCAACTTAGCACTAATGAATTTCAATTCAGGTCAGCCAAGCAATAATATGAGACAGAAGGGATTGGAAAAGCAATTCTGGTCCTCACCTTCTGAAAATAAGGGCAGTCAGCGCTGTGGTGCCAGAGGAGCTATCCAGAGAATGGGCATCAGCAAATGCATGATCAGCTTTCACATATGCACTTTTGATGGCTTTTTCCACACTGGTGGAGAAATAAGAATCCTCAATTATAAACTTAAGAATGTTTTTCCGGACGAATGATGCAGCATCAAAGCCACCATGACCATCAAATACCTGCCCACAGAGAGTACTGAATGTTTAGCTACTTCCTTACATTAAACAGTAAGCGCCTAAGGAAGTGTCAGTCTACCAGGAAAAATTGAATCAGTATCAGCTCTGAACAATTTATCAACTATGAGAAGAAAAAGGTTAAATGAGGCAAGTTCTGCCTCACCCGTTAATGCAGGGGCATTTTCACACCGGACTCGAGTGGGGTGGCCTGTGGGATGCAGGGGCACACTCAAGATGGGCGGCCCATGTGAGGCGGGCCTCATCCGTGTGAAGCGGGTGACTCGTGTAAAGCGGAACTCATGAGAAGTGGGGCTCACAAGGGGGGTTTGGCCGAGGTCCTAACCCATGAGATGTGGGGCCTGGACTATGAGATAAAGGGATTGATTCGCCATGTTCTATCAGTTCGAGCTTTTAGAGCAAGTGGTTAATTGTCCTGCATCACCCGTACAGTGGCACACATTCATGCCAATTTGGATCCCCAAAATCATGAGCCCGATGTGGATAGAGCATGGACAAATCACACTGACTGGACAATCATAACAGCCAAATTGCTGCAAATGTGCGTCTAAAAGGAAAATGGTCAGCAGTCCAAGTTCAACAGGTGAAATCACATGGTTAACAAATAAGATTGTCTAATAAGTGTGATTTTCGGCTTATGCTCCATTGAATTTGGGTCCACAATTTGGATAGTACAAAATTGCGTACATTAGGTAAGGTGCAGCTTGCCTAATAGCACCCATGACCCATATGAAAATGGGAAGCACCCATGGTCTCTAATGAAAAAGATCAAATAAACCGGAAAATCTACGATGAAAACCGTCGATGGATTACAATTGTTAGCATTTTTTTAAAGGACATCTAGACAAACCATGACATGATTGAATAATGAAATATAATGTATCAAGATGAACCACCACCATCATCTCATCATCATATTCTTAGCCCTCTCTCTGCAATTTGGGGTTGGCCTTTAAATGGTAGATATGCAAAAGTTGTTGATTGGCTGCTCACAAGACATCAACCTTCCCTTTACCATGGCTCTAGAACCAGCCATGGCATAGGCTGGCATTAACTACCCTTGCATACCAACACAATCCCCACCTAGCACTAATTGCCAGCTCAACTATGACATGCCCACCCCAAACAGCATCGAAGCAAAAGGGGGTATAGAGGGGTAGTTGATAGACATATTGACAAGCATGAGGCGTGCACACACATATAAAAGGTCATGATTGAATAGTTGGCTGCACAAATAGATGAGTGCCCATCAATACTTGCATGTCACATACCACTAACATGCCAACATAGACACGCCCCACACTACGCCTTAGCCAAACTAGTACAAACTTACCAACAAAAGGGAATTTGCAAAATATCAAGAGGAATGCACATCCTTAAATGACATATGCAAGGTGCAATAGTGATAGTTAGGTCACCCACCCCATAGAAAGCTCCTGGTGATGGGATATCCGCAGCTTCTCCAAGATGATCGAGTAGATTATCTATACAGATGTGTTCATCTTCCATGTATTGTTTTGGACCTATCTCAGAGCAGCTACCAGATCGGAATACAGGTAAAAAACCAGACTGCCCACCTGCTGCGGAATTTGTAGCGATACTCCTGCTGTCCATATCCTATATAGCAGGGGAGAAAGAAAAAAGTTAGTCACAATTCATTTCCTAAAACTGAGGATAAGATGCTCAAGGGCAAGAGAAAAGAAGAATGTTAGGAATTACACATGAAAAAGAATATATGAATGTATTCAGAAAATGCATCAGCGTGAAGAGGTAATATGATGGCTTACCAAATCCGCTGCAGACAGCAGACGAGTACTACTCATACAATGCCGAATAACCGAAAGGTGCCGTGGAGGCTTCCCAATATTCATTTGCTTCAAGCTCTCCAGAGCCTCAGAATTCTCATTGTCCACCGATGACCCATTGTCCTTACTGTACACAACACCTTCTAATACGGTGATAGGAGGAGATAAATCAGTCATTGTAGCCATTTTCAAACATAAATTCACTGCCTTCAGTAAAAACCCAAAATTCTGTTATCCCAACAACTAATTCCAAGGCTGATAACCACCAAAACGTTGCTCAAATCCACCTGTTCGAGATAAAGAAAAAATAAACCAGGAAAAATCAAAATAATTCTCCAACTGAAGCAAACCAATCCGCCTCAACCCAAATCAACGAACCATCATTTCTTCACAATATCCACAATCGTCACTGCTGATTCATTACAAAACATCAATATTGAATCCTCTAACAGAGAAAAACGCATCAATCCTCAATTCAATTTGTCCTTCCAAACCACATCAATCATCAAAATCCACTACATTTTTCAACCATTCACCAATCCTCCAAATTGATTATACTAATCAATCCCGCCAACAGCACCAGCTCCAAATTAAAACCAATCGCCAAATACCGTTTCTCGCCCAAATCCAACAACAATTCAGGTTTTCCAATTTGCAGATCGAAATATCCAAATTCACCTAATCCAACACGTTATATAGATTAGAGAAACTACGCTAAAACGCAAGAATTTGCGGATCTATCTCAAAAGCAACCTTCGTAAGAACAATCAAACAAACCCTAGGATACACAAAAAAAAGAACCCTAGAATTCACCAATTCCCACCAAACAAACCGCAAAACAAAATCCAAAAAACAGATTCTGATCTGATTTCGTAAAATGAAAGCCTAATGCATCATCAAAAAAGGAAGAATTTCAAGAGATTGGTTGTAGCTTTTACTTGCCTTTTTCGGTCTTCTCCAGAAGAAAGAAAAAGGAAAAACCGCTTTTGGAGAGAGAGAGAGAGAGAGAGAGAGAGAGAGAGAGAGAGAACACTTAAAAAAATACCAGAGCTTTGGAGAGATGGGCGGAAACATTGAGGAACTGATTTTGTATATATAAACGACGGTGACCGGCTATCTCAGGTTTGTTCATCTTTCCCTCCATCACCCTCGTATCTGTCCAGGAGGAGATCATGTACTGACACGTGTCGTTCCCGGGTGGAGCTCTATGTGGTTGACCGGTTGAGAAATGATAGTTATGGCCGTTGGTTCCCTTTCTTGGAAGATGGACGGTGCGATGTCCCGGCTCGTAATGTGGCGTCCAGGACGAGCGAGATCGTTGGGTTTCACGTGAAGGACACGTGGCTGCATTTGATTGGCTTTGGGAGGTCTGTGGCTGAAAGACAACCGTTTGCTCCGTTTTTTGGGTTTTGTGCTGAAATGAAGGAAAACCCATTTAATAACTTTTGAAATCACAGAATCATCCACGCAAGTCTCAGTGACTTGATACTCTGGCAGTGTGAGATGGATGATACGCCGGCAATAAGATATTACCTTTTGCCTACATGACATTTTGATAATTTAAATGAGAGTGACAAAAGTATGGGTCGCAATTTAGGTGTGTCATGAATTAAAAACTAATCTTATTTTATTATCTTAACTTAGGATTCGTGGGACATTTATGGGTAAAAATAAAAAATTATCCAATTCTCCTATTTCAACCAACACACATTCCAAATGAGAAACATGTGTTCTAAAATGAATTAGATATAATTAAAAGGAAGAGAAACTCTCTAATCTAATCATATGGACGATTGAGGGAAGGAAAATGAGTGGTTGATGATTAGTTAATGTTAATAAATATTAGTGAGGGAAGGAAAATGAATGGCCAGCTTGCCGTAGACCACATGTGCATCATCCCATGTTAGGCCCAAGATCCAAAAGTTAGCCCCATCTGTTATTAAGGTGGGCCACACAATTAGAAGCAATGTACAATACAAATCTCATCATCCAAATTGTTTTCCTTAGTGTGGCTCACATGAGTCACTAATGGACGTGATTTTTGGACCCTAAAATGAAGTTTTAGTTTCGCATCTAATGGTTGGAGTGGATTCAATATAATATTAACGGTACGTATTTCCCTTCCATCTATTTTCATTGTTATGGCCCACTTGAATTAAGAATCAATCCCATTTTTTGAATGGGGCCTACCTCACATACACATCACGGTGTGCCTGTTTAAAAATCAAGGGTGGATGTCCATCTCAAACTCAGTCTTGAAAATAATATTTATTTTCAAAAAGTTCAAAGGTTCAATATGTTATACTGTAGACAATAGTCCACCCATATTACAACATCATGTGAAATTTAGCCCTTTCAGTAGATCGGCCCGGCCACGACGATCACCCAGCGTAATGGTCATTCATATCTACACATTAATGTGGGCCACACCATATAGAACAATGTCTACATATTGATAAATAGTGAAACACAAGTGTGCTTCATTTAATGAATGATTGTTGCGGAGATTTTTTTAGAAGTAATTGTCATGATACGGCCAACTTATTAGGTGGATTGGATGTTATATGCACTTAATGTTGCACGCCCTAAAAAGGTTGGAAGTTCTCTTCAATTGTACCCCAGGACCTTAGAAAGAAAATAAGTTTTACATACCATTGAATTTTGATGAGGCTCACCATGATGTGTGTGTGAAATCCACTTTGACCATTAGATATGTAATCTCGTATTAAACTTAGAGCTTAATAATAATAATATAATACCTTAGTTAAGGTGAGTGATAGCTAGGGCTATAAATGAGCTACTCCTGATATAAGTCTTAACCTAAATTTTGAATCGTTTCAGGCCAACCCATTGGACCAACCATATTAAAAATTCTGATTTTTGTGGTTTGATCCGACCCATTGACACCCCTCGGAACAATAACGGAAACAATTGGAATAGAAACAAGGGAAACAATTGGAATAGAAACGTCCACTCTTAATTTTTACGGGGCCATCATGACGAGTCTATTGAATCCATGGTTAGATTGCATTGAATACAATCTAAGCATTAGAGGCCACAATAAAACTTAGGCTTGAGATCCAAAAAATTGAGTATATTTGTGATTCAATGAGCAACAAATTAAGAGAGGGTGGTAAGCTTTGCCGTTAACATTGTTCCAATCATGTGATTCACTTGAATCACGGATGAGGTTGATTTATGGGTCGTAAGCCAAAAACAAGGTGACAAATCTAATGATCGGGGAAGATTTTACATTAACACCACATTGGGCTGAGTCGGCCGCCACCCTTTTTCAAAGTTAGGTAAAATAACTCCACGTACGCTCATATATTAATTAACCCATGATTTCTAAGTTAGTTGAACGTCCAACCAACCTATTGGGTTTGAGAGTTTCTCATTAATCTGAGTATGATGTAATTCCCTTTTTTGCTAAGCCAACTACCAGCTGCACGTGTGGATACATGAGTCAACATGCTTGATGTGTGGGACATCTAAACCATACATCTAGGTTGCACTACGTACTGTTTCATGTAGATTACCAGACTCCATGTACAGGTGGGACCCCTTTGTACGTTGAATGTGGAACATGGGTTAATTGGCCTGATTTATAATAGACTAAGTTATCGAGTATCTACTCTTACCCGGGTGGTAGACTCCTTGGAGTTTCAACACTGGATCATGGGTTCGAGTACCCATGGTGGTGAAATCCCACCATGGTGAGGCCCCTTGATAAAGGGTAAGTATTCCGTACAAGTTGATGTGCATGGACAGGTATGGGCGCTCATGTACCAAAGCAATGACAGTTTTTGGAAAAGTTACAAACGATAATCGTTGGATGTACACGTGTGGATACTTTTCAAACAGTTCATCTACACGTGTGAATATTCATCGCTCGGATGTCTATGCTTAAGTTGCCACGTGGAGGTGGCCCACTTTAGCAAGAGTGTACTGTTCTAGCCAAAACGTCCTAGCTGCCGTTCTAAGTGACTCCCTTTCTTAGGTGTAAAAATATGGAATTTTTGGGTTGTATTTTTGAGGAAATGGTATACTAGAGAGATCAGTTGAATGGGAATATTGTGGAGACACATCTCCACCGTCCATGTCATAGGTTGCACTAGACTCATGGTCCTGATTCATACGTGCCCAATGCGCCACTTGTAGTGGGAGAGGGGCCCTTAGTTTAGAGCTGGGCATCGAGTCAAGTCAGATCGAGTTAGGGTTGACCTGACCTAATTTAGTTTTGAAATAGACCTGACATGAACTCCACCTGACTCGGTACCAAGTCTAGCATGCCTGACCTGATCTGAGTCCGGGTCTGGCCTGGACTAATTCAGACCGAGTCTGACCCAGTCACAGGTACTGAGCCAGGTCAAGTAATCACCGAGTTGGGTCAAGTGCAACAAGCATCCATGAGTTAAAATCACAACCCAAAACCTAAATGCACCTGCCGGAATTGCAACCTCTCCATCAGCTACATGGCATCTCAGATTTGATATACACACAAATAGGTCAGATTTCGAATTGAGTTGAGTCAATACCGAGTTAGATTTTGGGTCGAGTCAAGTCGAGTCACTGGGTGATCCAAACTTGTCTCGGTTTGAGATCGGATTGGATAAAGTTTACTCGGTTCGGATCAACTCACCCACTTGAGTCGGACGAGCTGAGTATGCCCATTCGAGTCGTCCGTGCCCAGCGCTAGGCTCTAGCCCTTAACAACTCCCTCTCAGATGCTGGATTAGGTATGGTCTTTGCACGTAGGTGGTACTTTGATTTTACGGTCTAAGGAGATTGTAGTTGGGACTTGCGATCCTACCAACGTTGAGTTTTGCTAAGCCCACACGCATGCAATAAAGCTTTGTATACTCCACACATGTACCAGCATGGCCTGATAGGTATAAGATTCAATCCATCTGTCAGAATGACGCCACTATATTGATGCTCTAGTCCTGACCCAAGAATTTGATCCAGCGGTCAAGTGGGCCTTAGTTAGCAAAACAAATGTACGGTCTGAAAATTTTGGCTGAAGTTTTCTAAGCCATTCATCTATTTCCAATATTGGGGTCGACACGTTGAATGGGTCTGATTGACTTCTGGGAAAATATACACAAGGTCGGACGGATTTGATGGATGGATTGAATCTGGCACCTATGTGCCATGCTGGCACATGTGACATGAGCTTCATTGCAATCGCGTGTGTAGGGGTGTACACGAACTGAGATAGCTCGGTTAGATTGCCCGACTCGACTTGAACAAGCTCAATTCGACTCGGTTCGAAGCTGAGTTCGAGCCATGTAGAGCTGATTTTTTTGAGCTCGAAAATGAGTTCAAGCTGGCCCCAGCTCGACTCAACTCGGATTGAACCTAGCTCGAATCGGACTTAGATCGAACCAGTTCGGTGACTTGGTTACTATGATATTGATGTTGCTCATCAAGTGTTTGATGAAATGACTCAACGAAGTATGGTTGGTGGCAAGGAAGGTATGTATATGAAACAAATATCCTTTTTCTTTTTATTTTGCTTGGAAGGTATTTGATAAAATACCTGAATAACTTTTGCTGTTGTTTTACAGATAATAAGATTTTGAAGGTGCAGTCCAGGTGTTCATGGAAATGCCGTATAGAAAAACTCGGCTCGATCTTGGCTCGAACTCAGCCCGAACTGGCCCAAGCTGTTGACTGAACCGAGTAGAGCTGGCCAGTCAAGCTCGACGACCGAGCCGAGCCGAGTTCGAGCTGAGGTCAACTAGTGGCCGAGCCGAGTCGAGCTGAGGCCAGCTCGACTTGGTTCGGCTCGATGTACACCCTCAGCTCGACTTGGTTCGGCTTGATGTACACCCCTACGCGTGTGCACTTAGAAATGTTGTTATTTATTTACTCCAACTTCTACTTTTTACTTTATGTTCCATTCCATTGTAACTTCTATTTTGATTTTGGGTGCACAATTAAATTGACTTGCAATTCATCCAATAGTATGAAAATGAGCAAAGATGGGTTATAATATTATCCATGAGAAGAAGATATTAAAAATTAGATGTAAGGAGGAAGACAAAGATTGGAGGAGAAAACGAGAAAGTAGAGTAAGTGGAGAAAGTGCCTTATCCTTCTTTACCTTATTTTCTCCTTTTATTATTAGGGTAAAACCAAGGTTTAAAATTACTTTCGACAGATTGTATCAATCATCGCTAAGGCTAGGTCTTATCGGTCGAAATGGGCTGATACCCCTAATTTTTAGAGTTTGAAATTTTTAGAAAATATCCAGAACAAAGAGGTATAATGGCTTTATAACTTTTATACAATTTTAATTGATATACAAATATTTTATTACAACAATCTTGAATAGATGGTGTTGAAGGGTGTGTGAAATTGTGTTTGACTAACCATTTATAAATTAATGTCTCATTTGGCATTTCCAATTTAATATAGTAATGGCTTTTCAAATAAGAGCTACTTTAATAAGCTCCTTTTGTTTTAGCTCTTGTTTTACAATAAGCTTGTTTGTAAATGCCTTTCGATACATGATATAGAACATATAATAAACATATTTTTGACACAACTGGACTAAAAGAAGCCTGAATGAAAGCAAAAGTAGTCTATCATATCCAGGCGCAGTCTTACATAGGGCATGACATAAATGGGTTCCAAGCACGTCTAGATCCAATAAATTCATTTCGGATAGGGAGAAATTGTCGTTCGAAGTGTGGACTATAAATTAGTCATAACTTCTGATTTGAGCATCGTTACAAAATGCATGACCTACTGAATTTTATGTAACGATGTTTCCGAAGTCAACCACTCACTATGCCAGACGAATTCATTCATTTCGCTAGAAAACACACACCTCCGATTCAGCATTATGATTTTAAGAAAAATTTACCTTTTTTTAATTTCATCTTATTCTTATTTCCTATTTTATTCTAGTTTTAGGATTTTTGACTTTTTAGAAGTTGATTGTAATTAGGCTAAGAATACTCTAGTAAAGTTTATTTGGATGTTTCTATTTTTAAAAAATTAAACTTTGTGGGAGAATTTTACTATTTTGGATAACTTTCAAATTAGGGTTAGAATTTTGCTATTTTAGATAAATTTTGAATTAAAGCTTTGGTTTATATATACAAGTGATGTAATAAAAAAAAGTTATAGATTATTATTTGATAAAATACTAATTTCTCTTCTTCTTTTTTTCGTGGACTCAAAAATTCTCTTTGTGGATTCAAGGTTTTAATAATTCAAAAAAGATGTTGATTTTCTTCTCATTGTTTCACGCTTTTCCCCTACAAGACTTGTGCAATAAAGGTCATATAGAGCCCGAAATTTATTAGTCTTCTTTATTAACTCTTTTTTAATTTTTTATATGTGATTTTTGTTGGAGGATCGTGCGGAAGCAAACCCAAATTCAATCAAATAAGAAAAAATCAAATGCAAACAAAAGCACATAGAGATCACATGATTTTTTACGTTGAAAAACCCTCATGGAGAAAAAAAAAAAAAAAAAAACTACGGTACAAAGTGACAAGCAATCCACTATGAAAAGATATTACAAGAGATGGATGGACTTACCAATCCAAACAACCCCAAAATCACTTCTCAAAACCTTAGATATACTTTAGAACACCTTAGGAACATCTTAACATTAATTTAGAATACCCTAATCCCGATTACACCCGATATATATACTATTACAACCGAAATTAGAAATAAATCGTGCACTTATGCAATTCCACGCGCATTGTCGATGGGACATTTGACAGTATCAACAGCCATCGAAGACCAGTTGATGATATCGAAGCTACATTCAATGACATTGAGTAGCAACTCCAAAACTATCTAGGGAGCATCTAGGATATTTTTGAATTTTCTCGATGGCATCGACAGACCCTTGATTTCAGTCAAATTGAAGACATCTGACAACAATCTCTACAATAGATTCAATTTTCATGCTTCATTGCTCCATCACGTTATCACCATATTTAATTACCTTCCATAATACCTTCATTATCACTTCTTGTGCACACTCTGTTTTCATTAAGCCTTCGCCAAGCCCAAAGAAGTTGTACAGAACTTGAACTTATTGTATGAATCACATTTGTAAGCATGTCGGCTTGGTTCACGCTTGCATGAATTTTCTTTCGAGTCACACTGCCTTCCTCAAAGCACCTGTCGGATAAAATGATGACGGACATTAGTATGTTTAGTACGTAAGTAATAAACATAGTTCTTCGCCAAATTAACCGCGCTTTCATTGTCACAATTAATCGACATGGTCTCTTGTTAAAGCCCAAGCTGATTTATCATTTCTCTTAACCAAAGTCATTCTTTGAATGCTTATAACACCATCATATACTCAGCCTCAATTGTGGAAAGAGCAACTATAGACTGAAGCTTCGACATCCAACTGATTGCTCCACCCACTAACATAACTGAGTAGTTAGAAGTTGACATTCTATTGTCCACATTTCTTGCGTAATCGACATCCATATGACCTACTAATTTGTCCTCTTACTTTTCAAACGTCAAGGCATAATCCATTGTACCTCGTATATACCGAAGTAACCATTTCACTGCTTACCAGTGTTGCTTGTTGGGGTTAGTCATGTATCTGCTCACAACACCTACTACATGTGAAATATCCAATCATGTATAGACCATGACATACATCAAACTGTTAATGACGCTTAAATATGACACACTAGACATGACTTGCTTTTCTTTATTTATAGTAGGGGATATTTCAGAAGAAATCTGTTACGCCCTAAACTCGGAAACCGAGCTCACAAAATTTCCAATCACCGAATCCGGTGCCGACAGCCTCCATAGTACCCCATTCTCGGCTCCCAGCGTGCACACGTCAGGTTCCGATCCTAGGATCGTATAAGGAGGATTTTCCAATGTACATTTTTTCTCATAAGAAGCATAACCACAAGTTTATCCAAATCACAAAGGCAACATCATCATCACATATTCACTAATATAATCATTTGAATACAATCTTAAAATGAAAATACATGTATAAAAAATCAAAGCTCCAGAGGTCCGCTGCATGCTCCAAGCTCAATGTTGCTGCAACCTAACGCCACCTACACGCATCTATCGTGCATAAGCTTATACAAAGCTTAGTGGGTGGTGAAAGTGGGTACACAAGGTAAGTGTCAAGTATTCAACACAATACCATAATCATACAATATCGAAAATACTGGTAAGATCATGAGTCATACGATATCAAAGTAAAACAGAAATACTGACAAGTCCATGAGTCAACAATATCAGGGTACGCAATACAGAGCAGCTATGCAAATGAGTAGTCATAAAGAGCTAAATATCAGATGCCGAGGATGTACTGCAATATACAATTCCTGATGAATTCACGAATACCGTCAGCCGTATCTAGACCATATAAATGTAGAAACACAGTAACCCAAAATGTCATATGTCACAGATGTAATGCAATATGTGGTGCGAATGGAATGACCATGCTGGAGTGTGAAGTCGGGATGATAGTACGTAGTATCGCAGGCTATGGGGTTCATCACAAGGGACTTCTATCCAAATCAGTCTCATACCTAAATTTGGATAGTTAGGCTCAATGTGGTAAACTCCTAATCTCAGGTTAGTCACGCGCCCCAACTAAAATCCTGGCGGTTGCGAAGATACACGTAACAAATAGTTACGCAACACCAGCCCGAGTGGATAGTAAATGAATGAATGAATATGCAACTCCTGCTCAATAAGTCCACATATCAGTACTGTTCATCTTTGGGATCATCACCGGGGTTTAGTACACTCCAAACTGGCTACCGCCTCTGCAGGCTGCGCAGCCCAGCGAGTGGAAAAGACCTCACTACCTGGCTATCAGCAGTATACCAATGTCTACCCGACTCGTCGATAGCGGACCCATTTAGGAGCTGGTCAAACCAGCCTAGCTTATAGCCCCCTCACTCGAGCGAATAGGGCCACACCCCCTCCTAATCGACCACGACACAGTGGAAGATGCGGCCTCCTAGTATTCGCACTCGGGCGCTCATGTATTCACTCGGTCTCGATGTTGGGGCGTCCTCTGGTACCAAGAGGATTTAGAGATTTTCACACAGGGCCATTTATGACAGCCCAATGCTAATAACAGATTTTCGGTGTCCCATCTAGCCATCCATAATATGTCTGTGGAGGCTACAACCCTAATGTCGCTAAGGCGTACAGTAATCACAACACATAATGCAAGATGCATGAGTCATACAATCCAGTTATGCATCAATCCTGCGCATACCGTGCGCTCATGTGAGATGACCTCCGCCTATCAGAGAGTCTCATAACAACCTGCCCAATGACATATGCAATGGTTAACCACATCTCATAACAAACATGCAGATGATGTATGGGCATGTATCATGATGCTCACAATCGGTATCAATAACCAACATCAACAATCGACCTCGACAATGTAGACATTTAACCAACATTGCCCACATAGAGCCTAACATATAGTGGATCCATGGTCTCACACAAGGGCCAAATATACAACACCACGGGCCTCACTCAAGAGCTTAATACACATCACGATGGGCCTAACATTCATCACAATGGGCTACATCGCCTGGCCCTCAAATGCATCATAATGGGCCTCATCACATAAGCCTCATATACATCACATTGAACTTTAAACACGAGCTAAATACACATCACAACGGGGCTCGAATACGGGCCGCATATACATCACATTGGGTCTTAAACACGGGCCGAATGCACATCACAATGAGCCTCAAATACGGTCGTGTATACATCACATTGGGTCTCGTCAATCGAAATCGGCAAATCGGCCACGTCAATCGGAATCGACAATCAGCCACGACAATCGGAATCGATCGACAATCGGCCTCAACAATCGGAATCGGCAAATCGGCCACGTCAATCGGAATCGACAATCGGTCACGATAATCGACCTGATCACTAATCGGCAGTCGGCCACGACAATCGGAATCAATCGATAATCGGAATCGGCAAATCGGTCATGATAATCGGCCCCGATCGCTAATCGACAATCGGCCACAACAATCGGAATCGATCGATAATCGACCTCGACAATCGGGATCGGCAAATCGGCCACGTCAATCGGAATCGACAATCGGAATTGGCCTCAACAATCGGCCTAAGGGAAAGTCACAATGTGGACATTCAACCATCATTGCCCATAGTGTGGACATTTAACCAACATTACTCCCAATGAGTGACGCTCATAGGGTCAATCGTATCGTGGGCCCATGGCCTCACACAATGGCCTGGAATGCATCACAATGGGCCTCGTCATATGGGCCATGAATACATCACTTTGGGCCTCCTCAATGGGCAGCAAATATACCACATTGGGCCCCATCATATGGGCCGCAAATGCATCACTGCGGGCCGCACAAATGGACGACATGGATAGACAATGCATACAACACGGCAGGCCGCACGAATGGACGACATAGATATACAATACATACATTATGGCGGGCCGCATATACGGGCCTAGTATACATCACTAAGGGCCACGACACATGGGCCTCAAATGCATCACAAAGGGCTACGATCCATGGGCCTCATCATGAAGGGCTACGACCCATAGGCCTCAACATATATCAAGTGGGCCGCATCAATGGGCCATAAATACACAACAGGTGGGCCCCACTCCTGGGCCAAAGATACATCATGATGGGCCTCATGGATGGGCGGCACCTACATCAAGTGGACCGCATCAATGGGTCGTACCAATGGGCCGGAAATACATCACAATGGGTCGCGCCCATGGGCCTTGGATACATCACAATGGGCCTAGAAAAGTGGATGAACTGTGTGCATGCAACACACACATCATGGCAGGCCGCACAAATGATCGGCATAGATATACAATACATGCATTAATGGATATACAATACATGCATCAATGGTAGGCCCCATGTGGCACCGTCTAAAGTTGGACGGTGCGAATATAGAATATGTACACCAAGGTGGATCTCATCACATGGGCCTAATATGCATGACAGGTGGTTCCCGCACACACAACAAATGGGCCCCTACATCGTGGTGGAGCCCACAACACGTCCAAACATTGTCTAGGTAAATCAGCACCATCCAACTATCATTCATGTAAATCAGCACCGTCTAAACATTGTCCAGCACCGTCCAGATGGTCTGGACGGTGTGGATGAAACAAATACATCACGTTGGTCCTCCACAACAAATGGACGGCGCAGATGTAACCGTTCAGATTTGCTGGACGGTATGGATGGAGTCATACATCAAGGTGGTTACACGGAACTTGCTGACGTTCCACGTCAGCGGATAACTGGTGTGAGATACACCAGCCGTCCCACTTCTCTCAACAGGTGAGTCCCACGTGGGGCCCACCAGATATAATATATATATATATATATATATATATATATATATATATATAATATATATATATATATATATATATATATATACACACACTTTAATAGTATTTATTATTTTATTATAATTATTTTTATTTTTTTTATCTTATCCAGCGTCCAGCCAATCACCGTCCAGAGATTGGACGGTGATGGTGCAATACATATGGGTGGATCCCACCCGTCTAAGGTGTTGGACGGTATGGATTTAACACATACCACATGGTAGGGCCCAGAGATGGATGGTGGCGTGGATACAGAACAGATGCACGACATGGATTATAAAACAGATGGACGGTCTGGATATCACGGTCAGACCCATACCATTGGCTGACGTCAATACATCACCTGTATTGCTGGTGGGATGCTGACCCACCAGCAGATAGACGGTTAGGATATAAAACATACCTTATGACCAGACCCCAGACACGTGTGGAATCCACATGTGAATGGACGGTTTGGATATCACAATACCTCGTGGTGGGATCCACCGTCCACGTGGTTGGACGGTGTGGATCTCACATGCCTCTGGCCCACCACGTAGGAATGGATGGACGGTTGGGATGGACACACCGTTCAGATGGAGGACGACCTGGATATACCATGTATGCAAGGTGGGCCCTACGTCTTAAGGTGGACGGATGGCATGAATATAGAATACATGCGTCAAAGGGGCCAACGGTGTAGATGTAAAATGCATCCAGGTGGGTCCCACCCACACGTGTGGGCTGGACGGACGGACGGACGACATAACACGTACCTCATGAGAAGACCCACAGAACTCGCTGACGTCAATGGGCAGCTTAGCTGCTGGACCCACCATCCTGCAAAAAGGACGGACGGAGTGGATCTACATATCGTCAAGGTGGGTCCACACGTGTAGGACCCACTAGCGTGAAGTAAAGCTGATATTTGTGATTTGCCTTCTTTGTCCAGGGCTGCTGGACGGTACCAGCAGCGCTGGACCGTCCAGCCGGCCGCTGGACGCTAACAAGGTGGGCTCCACGGTTAGATAGTTGGGATATAACACATCATGGTGGGCCACACACCCCATCATCCTCATCACAAAAGGAAAGGAGAGAGAGAGAGGTGTAATGGAGGGACCCTGCCGCTATGGGCCCCTCTTTGATCACACACATACATCAAATGGGTCCCATCATAAGTGGGTCAACAAATTGAAAATCAACGGCGGATCACCCACTGATTCTGCTTCTTCTAGGCTCCATAGACTCCTTAGCTCTTTGTCTTCAACTTTA
This sequence comes from Magnolia officinalis, assembly GCA_021015155.1. NCBI lineage: Eukaryota > Viridiplantae > Streptophyta > Magnoliopsida > Magnoliales > Magnoliaceae > Magnolia > Magnolia officinalis. The sequence goes on along the minus strand of JAJHSJ010000004.1, from coordinate 35,556,204 downwards.
ATGGAGGAAGATGGGGATTGGATGGCTAAGATGGAAGATTGGGTGGTAGGGAGTAGGCCACACAAAGCTTCTCTCATGGAGCCCTCTTGCTTGGACGTTGGGTTGCTCTTGGGAGGAAAATGAGAAAAATGAGAGAGAGAGGAGTGGTGTAAGGGATATGACATGGGAATGTATGGGTTGCCTTGACTTTTTGGCAAGAATGGGATTGGATAGGTATGGGTGTTGTTGACTTGTGGGTGAGAGAGGGATGGGTGTTATGGAATATGTACTTGACTTGTACATTGATTGATTGATGTGATGTGTTGTAGAGATTCTCCCGAAATTCGCAACATGCGGCGTTTTCCTCAAACTAAACCCGGGCTAACATCTCTTGGCCTAGGTATCGCCTCGGCGCGCGAGACGCGGCGTTGGAACCGCAGCGATGGCGCGATCGCACTGGTACAAGTCTCGTGTCAAGCTGATTCTAGAATACAGGATACAACTCAGGATCGCGCGCAACTGCTGTCTACGCGTCACAGGTCTCCGAAATTTGACGTGGAGGACTGCGGAAGCCTACGGAACAGTACAGGCTAAGATACGAGTCTTACAAAGTCTAAAGTGAGCAACATGGGGTGTGCTAACCAGTTTTGTCTTGTCCATACTGAATTTTATTAATACATTCTCAAGGTATTCTGTTTGTGATAACTATAGCCTGCTCATCCACCTATCTTTATGAATATTTATGCCAAGAATCTTATTTGTATCCCCCAGATCTTTCATTTCCAATGTCCCTGACAACTAAGTTTTCAACGTATCGATATTAGTCATGCTATGGCTAACAATAAACATGTTATTTACGTACAATACTAGTACGATGAACTCTTCATCATTCAGTGTCTTATAATAAACGTAGTGATCATATTCACTTCTCGTAAATCACTGACTTAATATGAAAGTAGCAAACCATTTGTACCATTGCCTAGGCTACTGTTTCAAGCCATATAACGACCTCCTCAACCTGCAAACTTTATTCTCAACCCTTTATACTTCTGTAGACAGCCCACCCAGGCTAATATCTTGATTTTGTTAAGACAATCCGAGAACCATGATCATATCCTAAACCTAACCCTAATCCTAACCTGAGCCATTATGAGTCATCATTCAATCCAGACCATGTCCAAAATCGATCTATCTCTCGGGTCATTTCCAGGTAATAATCGAGCCAATTTCAAGCCATTTTGAGCCGAATATCCAAAACAGACTTTGTTTCGCTCTAAGGACTCAAAAAAGGACCCACCGGAGGAATTTCGAAGGAAGCTGTACCGAAGCGGTAGTTTGACTACCGCCGGCGGTAGTCAAACTACCGCTTCCTCTTAAAAAATGTGTGCGGAGCCAGCCACACGAGTTTCGGACCCAGCCAGGTTCGGGCGGTAGTCGGACTACCGCCGGCGGTACTCTCTCGTACCGCTGCATGCAGCATGAGCAGGGACAGCTGTCTCAGCATCCAAAGTCAACTCTCCCATACATTTACCCTCATCATCCTCACTATTTACTGTTTTACCAGCCCCTTTAGCGAATGAGAGCACGCCACGTGGCATCTCTCTCCTCTCCACCAATCACCATATGTCACATCAATATTTACCCTCCTCTTGTCCTCTATTTACCAAAAAACCATTGGAAAGGGCTATAAATAGCCCTCTCCCCTTTCATTTTCACCCATAAGCCACCAAGGGAGGGAGAGAGAGAGAAGGAGAAAAAAGAGAGAGAAAGAGTGAGTGAGGAAGAGAGTGAGGAAAAGGGAAGGAGCTCCCAAACCCTCAGAGTTCTGATTTTTCCAGCCACCCCCCTAGCCCTCCTCTCAATTCTTCCAACCCAGAAGCCTAACCCAGTTTGATCATGGTTCAGTCTACATCCTAGCCTATTCAAGAACCAAGCCAAAGATTCATTTACATACAAGCATTCATCATGACATCTACTCTCCTCTCAATCCTCCTACTTCTCTAGATCTCTAGCGGACGTATGCTCTGTGACTTGCCGTACATCGGATCCTGTCACATCAGAAATTCCTAGTGATCTAGTCCACTTTTCTTATCTCTTTGCATAAGCATCATCATATCTGCCCTCTAGACACATTGTCGGACGTATGCTCTGTAGCCTGCCGAAATCTCGGATCTTGCTACATCAAAAATCCACGTGTGACTAGTCCCATCATGACCATAGCATCATCATCCCTTGAGATTATTTTACCACACTAAGTTGAGACCGTACATTTGTACGGGCAGAGAGGGTGCCTAACACCTTCCCTCTTTGTAACCGAGGTCCCTTACCCGGAATCCCAAATCGTAGACCAGGAGTCAATTTAAGATAGGAGAATCTTCGGATTTCTCCAACCTTACATATTCCATGGGTTCTAGCCGACCGCGGGATTCTGAGTAATATTGGCTAGTGGCGACTCCAACAATCACAAATCAGCTTAATCACCCCCAGCATCACCATAACAACAGAATCCTTTTGACTAACGTGGACGCCGATTTTTTAGTGTCTACAGAATGGCGACTCCACTGGGGATGAGCCAAGAACGCACTAGCTGAGACCCGACTCGACAACGTGTGGTATAATAATCTCAAGGAACATTCATCATCATACAAAAAAAAACTCTTTGGCTTACACTTGCTTAGGCAAAGATCCGAACCATGACCACTTGATCCCGTGCAGCCATGACTTCTCAAGCGATCCATGAAGAAGAGCCGGCACCCCAACCAGCTCCTGAAATATCCGCACCTGCACCCGCACCCGCACCCATACCTACACCCGTACCCTTACCAATAGCTCCGATAGAGTTGCCAGCCAATGTCACCACACAAGAGTTACTACTTCGAACAATGCAAGAGCTACTACTTCGCCTGGTGCCAAGTGCCACACCGAATACGCAAATGACCCAGCCTAGTGTGAAGAACAACTCACTCCCTCAGACTCTTTTTGCCTTCTCTCTCATTCCTTCGGCAAATTCTGTGCTCCCTCTCCCAGAAGAATCAGCACAAGATCAACAACAACAAGCAATAGGGAGCAACCCTCCCCCACATCTCTACTCAACACATCACAACAATCCGGTTACAACACATGCAAATCACAGATAAGAACTGGCGGATGCCCATGATGGGGGCCAGTTTCGAGTCCAGCTCATTCCCCTTAACGGGAGTAACCTCCCGGAATTGGCAGATACCCCAGGTGGGAGCCATTTCCGAACATCCCACCCTCCTCTGAAAGGGAGTGGTGTTCAATTCCAGCTACCTCCCGCCACCGGAAGTCCACCTTCTTTCCATCAAACCCCCATTCTGGATCCATATGAAGAAGAAGCAACACAAGCCCTACAGCAAGGGGCAAGATACCCGCAGCAAGGTAAGTCGGAGATTGAGGAGTTACGAGAGCAACTACAAATGATGCAAAACCAGCTTCAAAGACAACAAGGAGTGGATCACCCATCCACTAAGTTCAAGGACCTCTGTCCCTTCCCAGACGCCCGGGTACCTCCAAATTTCAAAGTACCAAAGTTCAAAAGGTATGACGGTAGTGGGTGCCCCACAGCACATCTAAAAGCCTTTTGTGGGGAGCTCAATGCGATAGTAGGGAATGATGGAGCTTTGATAAGACTTTTCTAGAAATCCCTTAAGAGTGACGCTCTGGATTGGTACACCTCATTAGATAGCCACCAAATCAGAACCTGGGAAAAACTTTCCCAAGCATTCATTGACAGGTTCTCATACAACCTGAACATGGCTCCAAGGAGAGCTGACTTGGCTGCCCTGAGGCAAAAAAGCGATGAATCTTTATCAGCATACGTAGGACGATGGCGAGCTATGGCAGCTCGAATGAGAAACCCCATCGATGACGAGGAGCAGATATCCATGATTGTGCATTCAGCACATCCCAGCATTTCAGGATATCTGATCTCTTATCCGTACGTAAACTTCTCCCAACTCATCCGAGCCGGAGAACAAGTAGAAGATGGGATCAGAGCTGGAACCATTTCCCCATGGCCACATCAAACCCCCTCAATCAAAAGAAACAAATTCGAGGGGAAACCTGTTGGATACGGGAATGGAAACAGCGCTGCTCCCATGCAGCGTACTACTGAAGTTAACAACATCATCGCTAACACTCAAGGCAACCAGTATGCTCCACAACCAGAGCCACGACAGGACAGGCAGTACCAACCACAACAGAATAGGCAGTACCAACCCCAGCAAACCCAACAAGGATATCAGGCACAGTCATCTCAACAGCAATCACAACAGCCTAGGGGAAATGCGCAAGGACCATACAAGCAAGGAATGTTAGGGAGGAAGTTCACTCCGTTAGCACAATCATACAGCCAAGTGCTAACAATGCTCATGCAAAAGCAACTGTTGACACTCCTCCAGCCTCGACTTCCACCTAATCCCTTGCCTTCCGGTTACAATGAAAATCAGTATTGTGCATATCATCAGGCTCCTGGTCATCTAACGGACCGCTGCTTCGCTTTGAAACATGCGGTCCAAGATTTGATCGAAAGCCAGAAGATTGCGATCACCCCACAGGCCAGCAATACAGTTCAAGCCAACATTCTCCAAAATCCCCTGCCCTCGCATCAGGAAGGACCCAACACATCTAGCACCTCTACCGTCAATCACATTGAAGGAGGTCAACCCACACATGCTTATCCACATCATTCCATCCAAGCAATCATGCCCGACACAGCCAATCGGACATGGGGACACCAGCAAGCACCATCGCCTGGACCACAGGTGTCCCTTGAAGCAGCACTGGCTACTCAACCTCTCATATTTTTTAAAGCAGTGCCAACATTTCAGTCTCTCGTAACTTTGGAAGCAGCACCCAACAGGTCATACCCTCAGAACCTCGCCCTCCAAGGGACACACTCAACTCCATCCTCGGCATATCCAAAAGGGTTGAATTCTGAACTTGTCATTCTCCCGATAGGTCTCCCTGAACTAACCCTGCCAACCTTGCAAGGGGCACCCTCAGTTCAAGCCCCGCAATTCCTGATGCCTCACCAACTGGCACACGCCCAGAGGATCCCTCCCCCACATCAAAGGAAAGAAGAAAAATCCATGGCCACAACTAATCAGAACTTGGTGGCACCTCAAGAGATATCACTGAGTCTACCACAAACTGTTCCAGTGATAACCCCTCAGCCTCAAGAACCATTGATATACTTGAAAGGAAGAGCAGTTCCTTCCTATAACCCGAAGGCAGTCCCATGGCACTACCCAGAATGTGATGAGGTGGCAACAATGGGAGATACCTCAGGAGAGATAGTCAGAACCCAAAAGAAACTCGGGGAGTTTTGTCGGGAACCACCAGCAAAACTGACGCTGCTTATGACATAGCAGCCCAACTCAAAACCATTCCCGCACAAATATCTATCTGGGAACTCCTATGCACGTCAAGGTCGCATCAAGAAATCTTTGCGAAGACCTTGAATGATGCCCATATCTCTCCTGACCCACCTCCCGAAATGGTGGCAAGCATGATTGGCCAACTTCTCGCACCACAAGCCATCACCTTCTCTGATGATGAGCTACCACCTGAAGGTCGTGAGCACAGGCGATCACTAAACATAGTGGCCCACCACAAGAATTTCAAGATCTCACTTGTGCTCATCGATAATGGATCCAGTCTCAACGTTTGCCCTTTAAGGACTGTTGAAAGGTTAGGGATAGAACCATCCTCCTTCAGACCCAGTACCATGAGTGTTAGAGCTTTCGATAATTCCCAAAGGCAAGTAGAGGCGGAAATTGACCTAGAATTATAAATTGGACCAGATATGACCCTTGTCACATTCCAGGTCATCGATATCTCTGCCTCATTTAACATTCTCTTAGGACGGTCATGGCTCTATGCTGTTGGAGCCATCCCATCTACCCTCCACCAAAGGGTTAAATTCCCTTCGGAAAATTGAATCATTTCAATACTGGCTGAGCCAGAAACCATCCTCCCGGTGACGGTCAGTATCCCAGAAACTGACATTCCAGTGATTGACATTCAGCGTACAGAAGGCGACATTCCATATCACAGTTTTGAATTCGAAAAAGTGAACGCGATCGTTAACCCTCGCCCTCTAGCTGCTGAATACGTCATTCCCCCTGCTGAGCGATTGGTCTTAAATTACCGTACCAAGTTCCATGAAAAAGGTATGGTGGTGAAACCAGCACATGCCAATGTACAGAGACAGGGACTGGGATATCAGCCGACATCGGAAGATCAGGCTGAAAAGCCAAAAAGGGGCTCGCTGTTTAAATGCACACCCATCGAGTTTGTCAAAGCTGGGACAGTTCATGAGAACAAAATGATATCTCTTGAGGACCAATTCCAAGCACTTAGACTCACAAAACAGACTAGGCAGGAGTCTATCTGGCCACCAATAAGGTGGGATCGGATCCTCAGGACATCAGAAGAACACACAAGGCCAGGGGCAGAACCCCCAGATCCACCGCATGAGACTAGGGGCATGGAAGCAGGTCCATCCGCAAGTGACCCAAAACTGGGAATATCCTTTGCAGGCAATGTAGGCCAGAACAGGGAGACACCCATTCAGGGGAACACAGGGCAGAAGCAGCCCATCCATTGGATTGACAAAGGTAAGTGGCTTGCTCTAGATTGGACGGATATCCGAATCCCGTCCCAGAAATCTGAGGAACAAGAGGAATTTCAACTCCTGGGCACAGAGGTCGAATCGGATTCTGACTCTGAGCCTAGCCCAGCAGACATCATGGTCATTAAGACAGGTGACTCACAGGAACAGACAGGGCAGATCAGCAAGATCGAGAGGGGAAAGGAGCCTGGATGTTCAGCCATCCCCATAACAATTGAATCAGCCAGCGAACCATTCACTGACTTTTAAAAAAAAACGCCAATATAAATAGCAATTGGTATCCCGAACCAGGACAAGACCAATCATGGTTTGCGACACCGTCCTGTTCAGGATATCTTGGCAACACAAAAAAATCAAAAAATCTTTCAAACACAAAAACATCATATATCCTCAAAAATACAAAAACATCATATATTCCTTAAAATCACAAAACATCAAAAAACTTCCAAAATACAAAAACAATAGAAAATTTTTCAAAAATCACTGTGCCAAACACTTCTCATGATAAGCACGAGTTTGAAGTCGACTCATATGATTTCGATCTAGAATTGGACTTCGAACTCATGGGTTTGGATGAAGCTACGGATGTGGGAAATGATGATACCGCTCTTGAATTCGAGGATTCCCTCGAAAAATTCGAAACAAAGGCCAATGTTGTGGTAGATGACTTCGAAATTGTGAACTTAGGGTCGGTGGAATCCCCCAGGGAAGTGCGTATCGGGAAATCGCTTCCCCTAGAATACAAGCAGAAGATGATGGAGTTTCTGAAACCGAGGTTGTCCAACTTTGCCTTCTCTTATGAGGAGATGCTAGGGCTCGATGAAGACTTGGTGGTGCATCATCTGCCAACAAAGCCAGAAATGAAGCCTATTAAGCAAGCAAAGCTGCGAAGGATGAAGCCAGAATGGGCCCTGAAAATCCATGATGAAGTCATCAAGCAATACAACGGGATTTCTGGTAGTCTCCAACTACCCGGAATGGCTCGCAAATATCGTACCAGTTCCGAAAAAAGATGGAAAAGAGAGAATGTGTACATCGACTTTAGGACCCCTCAACAAAGCAAGTCCTAAAGATGACTTCCCTCTGCCTCATATCGACACACTGGTAGATAATACTGCTGGACATAAGATTTTCTCCTTCATGGACGGTTTCTCCGGTTACAAGCAGATCAAGATGGCCGTCGAAGACCGTGAGAAGACTTCTTTCATCACGCCATGGAGAACTTTCTGCTATCGAGTCATGCCTTTTGGATTGAAAAATGCAGGAGCTACGTATCAGCAAGCCATGACTGCCTTGTTCCATGACATGATAAATAAGGAAATGGAAGTTTATGTGGATGACATGATTGTCAAGTCTCGCACGATCGAAGGACACTTTGAAGATCTCAAAAAGCTCTTCGACAGGCTGGAAAAGTTCAAGCTCCGCCTCAATCCGTAAAAATGTGTCTTCGGTGCAACCGGAGGCAAGCTTTTAGGCTTCATTGTTAGCGAAGACGGTATCAGGGTGGATGAGACCAAAACCAAAGCCATCATCGAGATGCCACCGCCTAAGACTAAGAAAGAAATTCGGGGCTTCCTCGGGCGAATCCAATATATCAGAAGATTCATCGCACAACTCACTCCGGTCTGCGAACCCATATTCAAGCTGTTACGAAAGAACTCTCCAAAAGAATGGAATGACAACTGCCAAGCGGCCTTCGATAAAATCAAAAGATACTTGCTAAATCCTTCAGTGCTCGTGCCGCCTACTCCAGGAAGGCCACTTCTGCTGTATATCTCTGTCGCAGTGGAAGCAATCAGATGCGTCCTCGGCCAACACGACGATACGGGAAGAAAGGAGCAAGCGATCTACTATCTAAGCCGACGGTTTACAAGCTACGAAGCCAAATATTCCAGCCTAGAAAAGACATGCTTCGCCCTAGTCTGGGCAACACAATTGCTAAGGCAGTACATGATCGCTCACCCGATACTTTTGCTCGCTCGCATGGACCCGTTGAAGTACTTGTTCGAAAAACCGGCATTGACGGGCATAATCGCAAAATGGCAGTTACTGCTTTCTGAGTTTGACATCACATATGTCACTCAGAAGGCAATCAAGGGGCAAGCACTGGCCGATCATTTAGCAGCACACTCCCTACCCAACTACCAACTTCTGAAGACCTTCTTCCCTGATGAGGACATCCTCCAGATTGAGGAAGAAGAGGAAAGAAAGGCAGGAGAGTGGGCACTCTTCTTCGACGGAGCTGCAAACTCGAAGGGGAGTGGAGTAGGCGCTATACTCTACTCCCCCGAAGACGTCCTAGTTCCTATATCAAGAAGACTAGCATTCCAGTGCACCAACAATGTGGCCGAATATGAGGCATGCATCGCCGGTCTAAGAGAAGCCATCATCCTCAACGTAAAGAAGTTACGAGTCTTCGGAGATTCACAACTCATCATCAATCAGATAAATGGCGATTGGAAGACCAAGGATGAGAAGCTGATTCCTTATCATGTCTATCTGAAAAATTTGATCGAAGAGTTCGAGGAGATCACATTCTCTTACATGCCTCGGGTCAAGAATCAGTTTGCGGACGCTCTAGCTACCCTCGCTTCAATGCTAGAAATTCCAAAAGGAGTTGCTGAATGGGAACTCACTGTCGAACTCCAGGAGGAACCTGCATTCTGCCTATAAATCGAAGAAGCTGAGCCTGTCCCAAATGATCAGCCATGGTACACAGACATCAAAAAATACCTCGAACATCAGAAGTACCTGGAAGGAGCAACTATGACTGATCGACGTACAATACAAAGATTAGCAGCTCAGTTCGTGATCACTGGGGGTATCCTCTACAAGCGATCCTTCAACCAAGTCCTTCTCCGCTGTGTGGATGAGAAAGAGGCAGCCCAGATCATGTCAGAAATCCACGAAGGACTATGCAGTCTGCATATGAATGGACACATGATGGCAAAGAAGATCCTACGACTCGGCTACTACTAGCTTACAATGGAGACAGATTGCTGCAAGCACGTCAGGAGATGCTTCAAGTGTCAGGAGCACGCAAACCAGATCCATGCGCCTGCTTCCGAACTCTACAACTTGACGGCACCATGGCCCTTCTCTGTATGGGGACTCGACATCATAGGTAAGATCAGCCCTAAAGCTTCAAACGGGCATGAATACATCCTGGTGGCAGTAGACTACTTCACTAAATGGATAGAAGCAACATCCTATACCACCGTCGCAGCATCTCATGTGGTCAGATTCATAAAGAATAACATCATTAGCCGATATGGGGTCCCTCAGGCCATTATCACTGATAACGGAACTCCATTCGTCAACAAAAGGATGGGTGATTTCCTCGACAAGTTTAAAATTTAACGCCATCGGTCGAGCCCCTACCGCCCTCAGATGAATGGTGGGGTGGAAGCCGCAAACAAGACTATCATCCGCATACTCGAAAAGATGGTGAAGATATATCGTGACTGGTCAGAAATGCTTACTTATGCACTCTGGGCTTATCGCACGTCTGTACGGTCTGCTACAGGCGCAACTCCATATGAGCTCGTTTACGGAATGGAAGCAGTACTACCAGTCGAAATTGAAATCCCATCACTGCGGATACTACTGGAAAGTGAAGTCGAGGAAGGCGAGTGGCAACAAGCAAGGTACGATCAGCTGCATCTGGCAGATGAAAAGCGCATGCGGGCGCTAAGCCACTCCCAATGCTATCAAAGAAGGATCGCTCGAGCTTATAACAAGAGAGTCCGGAAGAGAAGTTTCAAAGTCGGTGACATGGTCATGAAACGTATCCTGCCGCCGCATTTGCCAGATCCCAGAGAAAAATTCAAACCATTGTGGGACGGACCACTGATCATTCGGGAAGTACTCCCAGGAGGTGCTCTTCGGCTCACTAATCTGAAAGGCGAGGATCTTCCCGAGCCCATCAACGCCGACAATGTGAAAATCTATCACGGCTAACCTTACCTAACCTTGTTAACGATTACAATCGAAAGGCTGCACCTCCTTACCAGAAATAAAACTGTATATATCCACCAATTACCCCTTCCAGAAACACCCATCCTGTATTCCCCCCCAAAAAAAAGAAGAAAAAAAAAAGAAAAAGAAAGAAAATAAAAAAAAAAAAGAAAAAAAAAAAGAGGAAAAGACAAAAAGAAGACTCAGAAAGAAAATGAAGAAACCCATCCCGCATCCCTAGTAATCTATCCCCAAATAATTTCAAGCAGCTTACGATTGTGATTAGAGATAAGGACAGGCAGGTAGCCAATCGGCCGGCTATGAAGGAAGTTCCCCCATCACTCCTAGCACTCCAACAAAAAAAAGAAAAAGAGAATAAAGGCATGCCTAAGCAAAAGGGGCGAGTTGAAAACCTAAAAAGGCGGCTTGAGTAAAAACAGCAGGCATGTAGCGGACTTGGTGAAAACCCGAAAGGGCGTCAAGGGTAAAAATAGCACAAGCTGCCAAGGGGCAGGCAAGATCAAAAACCTGGGACGTAGTGAAAATCCAAGAGGACACTACGGGCAAAAATGACGGGAAGAGCCAGACGTAGTGAAAACCTGAAAGGGCGCTACGGGTAAAAATGGCAAGAAATAAAAATTAAAATAAAAGTGTAGGAACAGAAGAAGCCGAGGCAACAAACGTCACAACAACATACAAAGAAGGATCAACTTCAGATCAGTACTCTATCAGACCCCGTTCAAATCCAGGGGATGCAATCACGGACATCTTCTCAGGGAACCAAGACCCCAAAGGAACACAGTCTAGAATACTGTACACAACGTGGGCTGAGCCCAAGATTCTGATCCCAATCATCCAAAGTATAAATCCAACATAAGCGAACATTGGCAAATATGGCATGAACAAAATATTTCATTCTTTTAAACCATTTTACAAAGTACATTGCTTTTCCTTTTTTATATTCCAGAAAAAAAATTCTCTGTGTATACAAAATAAGCAGTTAATCAACAACAGAAATTGCAGGTAAGCTCCTACCTCTCATATGCCAACAATCTCTCCCTGAGCGTCTCTATCTCCATGCGCAGGTAGAAAATCTCATCTCTATCCAGACGATGTGCCACAAGCATGCTCTCATCATACCGCCGCCCTACGGCTAGTCGGCGGGACATATCCTCACACGAGTGGCGAAGTACAACAATCTCACTAATCAGGTGGCCATGTGTGGCTAGCAGAAATGAAGGATCAATGAAGGGCCGCTCCTCAAAAGCCTCAAAAGAATCAATAACACAGGAGGAAGACGAAGCAGTGTCACCTATCATATCCTGATCAGCAGCCTCATCTGCCAAATGCCAGCCTGGAACCTGACGATACAACGACTGCTCTGCTACCCATCGCTGGTATGGTACCGTCGCCATAGGAGGAGCCCAAGACTCAAGGCCTAGAGCCGTCGTATCCAAAGAACCCTGCCAGGAAACCCAGACTCGCCTATATAGGGATGTCAAATCAGATGGAAGAGAGGAATGTCCAAATCCAGAAAAGGCGAACTCCGGGACATCCTGCCAGAAACCAAACTGGCGAAGGAAGCGTACGGGATGATAGGAGCAGCATCCCCGAAGGCCGAGCAACAGCAAAGGAGTGCGAGCCGCACTACAGATCAGGGGCGCTCGACATAGCCAAGTAGCCTCCCAGCTGATCTCCCACCCTCGAAGCTGAGAAAGCATACGACGATACAATGACTCCGTGGCCTCAGCGCCACACGGAAGATCGTCGAGTAACAAGCGCAGCACGTCATTACGGCGGGAATCAGGAAATACAAGCATAGGGGTCATGTACAAGTGCTCCCATAACCATACCTGGGAGAAGCTTAAGTTAAGTTCAAATTTCAAAAAAAAAAAAAAAAATTAAAGAAGAAGAGAGGGGAAGATGCATGAGAAGGTGGCAAAAGAGCAGAAAGTACCTGAAGAAACGAGCAGCAGCCTCTGAGGATGTAGGTATGTCCAAGGGAACACTCAGTTAATCCCAAGAAAAGCTCGGCCGGCACTACCGAAACAATGCTCCTGCGACAAAGAACACATCGGAAGACATCTAGCAGAACTACTAGCGATGACCGTCTCCATCCTGAAAAGAGCAGCTCAGCCAAGGTACAAAATATCAGTGCATTCAGGCACTGAAGCCGACGGTCAGATCCAGGTCTCCCACGGCCAGTAGAGCAGCGGTCATATAAAACCTCCAGGGAAAGCTCACCAACCCTGCCCTCTGCAGTAGGAAGATCAACGGGAAATCCGAACCAGGCAACCAGATCAGAAGGGCGAACCGACTCTGACGAAGGAATGTACACCTCCCGGGTCAGGAGAAGGCCTGACAGACGCGCAAACTCCTCCAACGATGGGCCCAACTCTAGATCGTTGAAGGAAAACAAGTTCACGGATGGTACCCAGTCATACGGCGCCGCACTCAACAGTCGCCAGTCTAAGCGAACTCGGTGGAAGTAGAGAACCTCTATAAAGCCCAAAGAGTCCAACTCGAAGATCTCAGACTCGTTCAAACTGTCAATCCAAATATGTAATCGCTCAGAACAAGTGCCACGCGGCTGCAGTCGACAAGTCCGAACAGGCACGCCCTCAACAATCTGAATCCCTGGGTCCACCGATAGGTCATCAAAAATGGGCATGCCCTCATCCAAAAGATCGATCTTGTGATGGTGAAAAAAGCCAGACGCGCCCATCGCATCACGAAGTGTATCCTGAAAAGCCTCGACAGGAGGACCTGAATCCCCGACAACTGCTACGTCAGGAGGTGTCTGAAATGAAGAAGCCCCAATAGCTGCCACGTCTGGAGCGTCCCAGTGGCGCATAAGAGCTACATCCTGTACGACGACTGGAGCTGACTGTCCGACCATCGCCTCAAAATCTGAGCCAAAAATTTGACTCAGGCCGCCTATCGGACGTCCATCGTCTACCAGATCCAAACCATCTAAAGCACCAAGAGGAAGCCCATCATCCACCAAAATCTGATCCACGCCATTCATGCCATCCATAGCCATCCCTCCATCAAGCAAGCCATCCACACCATCCATAGCTATCCTCCCATCCATCAAAGCATCCACGCCATCCATGCAATCCATAGTCATCCCTCCATCAAGCAAGCCATCCACACCATCTATAGCTATCCTTCCATCCATCAAAGCATCCACGCCATCCACACCACCTATAGCTATCCTCCCATCCATCACACCATCCACACCATCCATAGCCATCCCTCCATCAATCAAACCATCCAATCCCATCAGCCCATTAGTAGGAAAATGATCCAAGCCATAAATGGTGTTCATTTCTTCAAGAGGGCTCATCACTTCTCCATCTACTACCCATCACCCCCATCAATCCACCCATAAACTCCTCCCATTTATGAAGCTACCCACCTTTTCACACACATCAATAAACCTACCTAACCCATCATCATGATTGGCCATGATGAATCAAAAAAAGGAAAAGGAACAAGGGATGGAGGAGACAAAGAAGAAAGGACAAAATGGAGCCAAAAGGGACGATCAGAGAACGGACGGACGAAAGAATGCCAAGGGACAAAAGGAATGATTGCAGAGAAAAAGGACAGGGTTGCGAGGCGGAAAGATCGGGAGGCGGTTACTGCGAGCTAGTAGCTAAAATCGCGTACCGTTTCAGAACAGAGGTGTCATCACTGAATCACAGCACCAGCACCTGACAGAGCAGGCAGAACGGGTAAATGTCAACGGGCGGTAGTCCGATTACCGCCGGCGGCAGTCCGACTACCGCCCCGGCCCAGTTCCAAATGAAATTCGGGTCAGATCCACTCCAGAGGGTAAGGAACAAGTAATGTGCTCCTATGTGTACGATTGGATAAAAGTGACTGTGAGAGCAAAAGACAAATGCTGAGCAAACTGAAATTTCATATCAAATGAAGAAGATTATACAGCTGATGAACTAATCGTCATCCGGAAAATAGGTATCACTATCTTTGCTATGAAAATGAGGTCCCAAGATCCCTCCTCCAGCAAAGCGGGCGCCACCACCAGGAGCATAACCAGGGTGAAGAATCAGACTCATGCCGTACTGCTCACTCCAAGAGCTGTACTCTCTGTCCGGGTCGACAAAGGCGCTGGCTTCGTAGCCCTCCAAAGCAGCGGCTAACTCTCTCTGTGGCACAGATCTCCAATCAGATGGTCCAGATGGCGGACTAAGTGGGACCAAAGCGCTGCCAGTCAGCTGCCAAAAAAGTCTCTCTTCCAGATACCATTTTGTCACCCGCGGATCCTCCAAGATGCGGCGTCGTCGAGAAGCATGGAAAGCTTCCTGAGCACTAGGAGTAAGAGCTGCATTCGACTGAAGATATGGCCGAGTATGAAACTACAAAAAGGAAGAAAGGGTAAAGATTGTCAGACACGCCAGAAAACACAACATATGGGCATACAGGGCAAGACACATCACTCACATATCGTCAGGAACGAGGACATCAACATTCGACCCTCCAAGCAAGATCAGAAAACAAACGTGTACGGCTGCATTATCCTTGTACCACAGCATCATGCGCGGGAATGGAGGCGAATGATTGATCAGAGTGGGTGCCAGGTGAGAAAGTGGTCAAAAAAGCAAACCTGCGCCACACCAAAATTAGGGGAAGACACACCAGACCATCCTCAAGGAGAATATTACAGAAAGGATCCCATAAAGTACCTCAATGACTGGGTAAAAACCAGTCAAGGAGCGGCTGATGCAGCGCGCTGCGCTGGCCTTGTCCAGCCCTTCGTACAAATGCGCCAGGAGGGCTGCATTCCAGTTGTACGGCATAGGAAAGGTGATGTCTGCCACGAGCGATAACAGACGTGAACTCACTACTAATTCATTCCCATGGCAAGAAGATCATCGCTCCCCATGGTGTATAAATCAGGGCCCTAGCTTTTATTACAGCTGCATCAGCAAAGCGGCAGGGGTCCAAGTCATGTCATATGGATGTGTTTGGCGAAATTCGAAGAAAGCCACAAAGTTTAAATCGGTGACCCGAAAATTCTGTGGCATCTGGCATCATCCCTAATAGCTCCATCCATCGTCCTCAGTAGGTACTGGAAGATCCTCCTCAAGGGGGCATAGATCCACCATCATATCTAAGACCCAGTTGCAATATATGTCATATGGGGTGATCCCCCACTCTCCAAAGGACAGCTGGAATGTATGTGTCTCGGGGTGCCATCGCTCGGCCAAAGCAGATAAGAGCGACATGTTCGTCTTACTCGACGACCCGAAACAGATGTGCAAAAGGGGTACGCCATCCAGAACCTCAAAGAACAAGGGCAGGGTGAGGATCATGAAACCACCAGTCAGGCCAATGCCTCCTAACCCCCACCCCTTCTGCTGAGGACCCGCAGGCGCACCACCCTCTCGTCGCTACGTCGCCGAAAGGGTGCCGAACCTCTCGGCACATAACATGGGTATCCGAGATGGAGATGCTGAGACGGACCAGCCTCATTCCTGCCTCCTCGGGGCATACTGCACGGCAAAAGCCTACAGGTAAGTTCTATGTCAAGCCCATACTTCAAAAGATCTATCTCAAAAGCCCACTTTCAAGGACAATCTTAAAAGGCCCAATTTATATTAAAAAATAATAATAATAAAAAAAAAAGGGTTATGATGAAAGGCCCATCTCGGGCCAGCCCATGTCCACAAACCTACTGTCCACTAACACAGAGCCCGTTTTCCACAAATAACCCATCCAAGGAACCTAAATCCTTCCCGAAGACGCCTGAATCAGAATGCAATTGCCAAGGCCAAATCAAATGACCATCAAAGGGGCCCGGTCAATTTCAAAACAGAAAATGGGAGGCCATTTCAGCAGATCTATGCATGATCCAATGGCCCAGTCATCCATACATCATCCACATCATTCATCCAATGGTTTAGATCATCCATACATGGTCCAGATCACTCATACATGGCCTAGATCATTTCATCCAATGGTCCAGATCATCCAGATCATTCATACATGGTCTAGATCATCTCATCCAATGGTCCAAATCATTCATCCCATCATCCTCCACCCCGTCCATACATGATCCAGATCAATGGTCTAGATCACTCCATCATCCATTCGTCCATGCATGATCCAGATTGATGGCCCAGATTATCCATCGTCCGGACCAATCATCCATCAATTCATACATGGTCTAGAGATCATCTCATCCAATGGTCCAAATCATTCATCCAGATCATCCATCCACCCGTCATCATACTCCATACATGATCCATCAATGGTCTAGATCATCCATCATCCATTCGTCCATGCATGAATCCAGATTGATGGCCCAGATTATCCATCGCCAGTCCAAGACCATCATCCATCCATTCATACATGGTCCAAATCATCCATTCATCCAATGGTCTAGATCACTTATACATGGTCTAGACCATCCATCATCCAGGCCATTCATCCAAATCACCCATCTAATGGTTTAGATCATTCATACATGGTCCAGATCACTCATGCATGGCCTAGATCATTTCATCCAATGGTCCAGATCATTGATCCAGACCAATCATTCATCCGTCCATACATGATCTAGATCAATAGTCTAGATCATCCATCATCACATGACCCAGATCAATGGTCTAGATCATTCATCATCCATCCGTCCATATATGATCCAGATCAATGGTCTAGATCATTCATCATCCATTCGTCCATGCATGATCCAGATTGATGGTCCAGATTATCCATTGTCCAGACTAATCATTCATCCATCCATCCGACGGTCCAGATCGTCCAAAAAATACAAAAAAAAAGGGGGATTAGATCAAATAAATGGATGGGGCCCCTTTCTTATCACACCCCACTCCAGCACAACTCACACCCCACTCCAAAATACAAAAAAAAAATAAAAAAAAATGTACAGCCAGCAACATGAATAAAAAATATATATATATATATATATAACAAAATAAAATAAAATATGCAAAATCTTGCAAGATCTTGTGGTCTAGACCGATCAACGGTCCTGATCGTGGCCCTCCCAAAACAAAAAAAAAAAAAAGAGAAAAAGTGCAAGATCTCCTTAAGAGGGTGGCCCGCCAAAAAACCCAGGGAAAATCCAACGGCCGAGAATACCTGAAATCAAAGAAAATACAAGGCAAAGTGAGCTCCAGGGACCACAAATGCATCCCTGGACGATCGAACAAGCGGACTAAATGGGAGAAGGGCTGCATCGGACGGACCAGCAAACTGGAACGGACCAACGGTCCATCGGACGGATCGGCGGTAACCGGACTACCGCTGGCGGCAGTCCGACTGCCGCCGCCGACATTCTGACATGGGGCAGCGTGCTGTCCCCCATGCCCGCCTCCTATGACCGGTCCTACCTTTGGACCGGTGGACAAAGTCAAACAAATTCTTCAAATAGACTTCTGTTTCTTCTGAAGCTTAAAAAAAGATCTTCAAAAATTCCAAAAAATAAACCTCTGATTCCCTAAAGCTCCCAAAATGTCCTAGAAAATCCTTAAAATAAGCTTCAGTTCCTCTAAATTCCAAAAAGGTCCCAAAATTTTTTTAAAATAGATTTCAGTCTTTCTAAACCCTTGAAAAGGACCCCAGAGAATTTCGAAAATAAACCTTTGTTCCAAAAACTCTCAAAAAAAAAAAATCCCAAAATCTTCAAAAAAAAGAAAAAAAAAATCCCAAAATTTTCAAAAACATCAACAAAGTTTTTTAAAAAAAAAAAAAAAAAAAATCCCAAAAAAAATCCAAAAAATGAACCCCAGAAAATCTCCAAAAACAAATCTCCAACAATCCCAAAAAAATAAAAATAAAAATAAAAATAAAAATAAATAAATAAATAAATTTTCAAAGTCTCCAAAAAATTCCCAAAATTTCCCAAAAGTTTTCAAAAATTCCATAAAACCTCCGAATTTTCCAAAAATCTCAAAACCTTCAAAAAAAAAATATAAAAAAAATACCAAGTAACTCTAAAATAAATCCCCAGTGAGTATAGACCCAAAAGGTTTGCTTCTTTTAAAAAAAAATTAGCCCCATTAATTTATTAGTGGAGGCCATCGGACTTTTTTTACAAACAAATAAAAAGAAAAAAAAAATCATTAGCCCCATTAATTTATTAGTGGAGGCCATCTGACTTTCAAATAAAAAACCGTTAGCCCCGCCAACTCATTAGTGGAGGCAACGCGACTGTTTACTTAACTTGCGAAAATAAAAACCGAACGACGACGCCCACCCGCGAGATTGAACGGATATTTTTCAAAAATCTAAAAAATAGTTTCAAATAAAATCCTCAAGGAGCTTAGCTCCAAAGAGGATAGTTTTCAAAAAACGCACGCGTCGCGCAGTACACTGAGGAATCTTCCATGTTCTCCAGTTGCGGTCAGTGCAAACAGTTAAATAAGACCCGATCTCTTCCGGTTTCCCCGAAGGACGATCGAATCCGTACATGATACATGTACGATTGGCCAGATCTCTATAACTGGGCAGTCGTACAAATGCTAGTAAGATGAGTGGATCTATCTCTGGAAAGAATAATCAAACTCGAAGTGAGGACAATCCATTGTAACCAAAGTGTCAGACTCAACAGATTGCATGGCAAACAGATTACCTGCACATACCTAGTCCGGAATGTTCGCAAAATTTGATCGAGTCCAAGTCGGCGTAGTGAGTTCCCCGTAAGGCCGCACCAACGCGCAGGGCAGCTAACCACTTTGACAGTCAAATGGAATGAACATTCCTAGGGTGATTACATAACAAAGGAACGACAGACCTAACAGTACGGGAATCCTCGTAAAGCCGCGACAAATGCGCAGAGGCCCTTACTTTTCAGACTTACCCTCCAATGTTGTAAACAATCTGATGTGAAAGGGTTGTGATTGGTGATCCGTAAAGCCGCGACGAATGTGCAGGAGACAATCACAACGTTTTCCTCAACCCTCATGATATGTGCAAGTCATCTTTTTCCAAATAGTCGACTGACGATGATACAATGGTAAACAATAGATTTGAATCGCTACCCTCCATTCTGACCAGAAGGGTGGGGTGTCCACTTGCTTTGACCTTCGGTTGCTCGCAACCTCGGTCAAAGAGGGGCATCTGTAGACACCCCACCCAGGCTAATATCTTGATTTTGTTAAGACAATCCGAGAACCATGATCATATCCTAAACCTAACCCTAATCCTAACCTGAGCCATTATGAGTCATCATTCAATCCAGACCATGTCCAAAATCGATCTATCTCTCGGGTCATTTCCAGGTAATAATCGAGCCAATTTCAAGCCATTTTGAGCCGAATATCCAAAACAACTTTGTTTCGCTCTAAGGACTCAAAAAGGACCCCCGGAGGAATTTCGAAGGAAGCTGTACCGAAGCGGTAGTTTGTACTACCGCCGGCGGTAGTCAAACTACCGATTCCTCTTAAAAAATGTGTGCGGAGCCAGCCACACGAGTTTCGGACCCAGCCAGGTTCGGGCGGTAGTCGGACTACCGCCGGCGGTACTCGGAGTACCGCTGCATGCAGCATGAGCAGGGACAGCTGTCTCAGCATCCAAAGTCAACTCTCCCATACATTTACCCTCATCATCCTCACTATTTACTGTTTTACCAGCCCCTTTAGCGAATGAGAGCACGCCACGTGGCATCTCTCTCCTCTCCACCAATCACCATATGTCACATCAATATTTACCCTCCTCTTGTCCTCTATTTACCAAAAAACCATTGGAAAGGGCTATAAATAGCCCTCTCCCCTTTCATTTTCACCCATAAGCCACCAAGGGAGGGAGAGAGAGAGAAGGAGAAAAAAGAGGGAAAGAGTGAGTGAGGAAAGAGAGTGAGGAAAAGGGAAGGAGCTCCCAAACCCTCAGAGTTCTGATTTTTCCAGCCACCCCCCTAGCCCTCCTCTCAATTCTTCCAACCCAGAAGCCTAACCCATTTTGATCATGGTTCAGTCTACATCCTAGCCTATTCAAGAACCAAGCCAAAGATTCATTACATACAAGCATTCATCATGACATCTACTCTCCTCTCAATCTCCTACTACTTCTCAGATCTCTAGCGGACGTATGCTCTGTGACTTGCCGTACATCGGATCCTGTCACATCAGAAATTCCTAGTGATCTAGTCCACTTTTCTTATCTCTTTGCATAAGCATCATCATATCTGCCCTCTAGACACATTGTCGGACGTATGCTCTGTAGCCTGCCGAAATCTCGGATCTTGCTACATCAAAAATCCCACGTGTGACTAGTCCCATCATGACCATAGCATCATCATCCCTTGAGATTATTTTACCACACACTAAGTTGAGACCGTACATTTGTACGGGCAAGAGGGTGCCTAACACCTTCCCTCTTTGTAACCGAGTCCCTTACCCGAATCCCAGATCGTAGACCAGGAGTCAATTTAAGATAGGAGAATCTTCGGATTTCTCCAACCTTACGTATTCCGTGGGTTCTAGCCGACCGCGGGATTCTGAGTAATATTGGCTAGTGGCGACTCCAACAATCACAAATCAGCTTAATCACCCCCAGCATCACCATAACAACAGAATCCTTTTGACCAACGTGGACGCCGATTTTTCAGTGTCTACAACTTCAAACCATTCTAGTTACTTCATGTAAATCTGCTCCTCCAACTCCCTATGAAGGAAAGCAGTCTTGACATCAATCTATTCCAATTTCAGGTTGTATTGTGTAACAAATGTCAATAAAAGTTTGATAGACACCTGCTTGACCACAGGCATGAAAATTTCACCGAAGTCAACACCTTCCTTCTGCGCATACTCTTTCCCGACCAATCTCGTCTTGTATTTATCACGCCTTTTCTTATAAATTCACTTACAACTGATCACTTTACGGCCTATTAGAAGCTCTATCAGCTTCCATGTCTTATTCTTGTACAATGAGTCCATCTCGTCATACTTGGTTGTCATCCACTTTTAAGTATTTAGGTCATCCAATGCTTCTTAAAAGATAGACGGATCCCTCTCATCCCTAATAAGGGCGAATGTAATATTCAAGTCATCTTTGTATCTGGTCGATAATTTACAATCTCTCGACAGATTCCTTCTAAGAGGTGGCTACTTCACCTGTTCTTATACCTATGCTTAGAGCTCAAGCTCTGCCCATGTATCAATTTTTTCAATTTCGACATCATGACCGTTGTTTTCTCTAGTTCCTTGTGTTCATCCATGTGGAACAATGAATCTTCATCAAACCTGACATCTTGAATAATTGTGATATTCTTAGTGACCTAATTATACAACATTTATCCCTTCACTCCATCACCATAGCTTACAAATGCACACTTCTTCTCCATTTGGTCTAGCTTATCTCTCTCAAATGACGTTACGTAGGAGTAAGCATCGTAACAAAAAACCTATAACTATGAGTAGTCATCATTATTACCACTTCATACTTCTTTTAAAATTTTACAATCTATTGATGTAAACGGGGATCGATTCATCAGGTAACAAGTCGTATTCACGGCCTCAGTCCATAGCTCATTGCCAAATCCAGTGTTACTCAACATGCTTCAGGCTCTCTTTAAGAGATTTCGATTCATTCATTCCGCTACACCATTCTGTTCGAGTGTATGCCTCACTGTAACGCCCTGAAAATCGAGGGTCGAGCAGGAGCCCAACTCCCGAGTTCCAACGCGTCACTTATGCAACATAGATAATGATGATTAAATATTATCCGTATTAGTGCATTAAACATGAATGAGATTATACCAAAACAGCATATCATACTCTAGAGACAGTTAAATTACGCAAGCGGAAGACTGCGATACATATATAAAGCATATAAATGGTTGTAAGTCCCCAGAGTATGAACAGGTTACCAGGTTAAATGATTATATGTATAATTTCAAAATGTGCAAAATGATAAAATGTAATGTCATCTATCCATATCCCTATAGTCCCGATGACGCAACTTCAGGTTTATATAGACCCGCCAGAGAGTTGCATGTAGGAGAACTCCTCCTCATCATCATAAGAGTCAGGCTCTGCCTCGTAAGCCTCGACGTCACCTGCAACTACAACAGAGTCTGGTTGGTGTTTTAAAACACCATCCCAGAGTGGGAGTGAGTGATCAACTCAATGGAGCTATAAGGCAAAGGCTAACATGTTATCAATTCAGTCAAGCAGTAATGATAAAGCAATACAACAAGCATTCCTAGGTACTCTGATTAATGTAAGGATGATATGCGGTAATGATGCATGCCCTCGCCTGCACTCCCTCTGTGACATCATCTCACGAACGCGGCATGCACCCCTTCCTCTGTGCTTAACTCCAATGCCAAAGGCACATGCAAATGTGGTGCATATACGTGATTAGCTAAGTTCTTAATTAGACTTATTCATACAACAGGTTTGGGAAGCTAATGTACCTCCCTTTATATTATTTACCCAAACGATGATCCATCTAGGGTCGTCAATCCTAGGTAATCACATACGATAGGCAAGTTATAGGGCAACGTCACCCCTGAATATAAAGCAGTGGACAGGCAAGTACAGGTCACTACGAAGAGGCTCGTCACCATCCTCATAGGCCTTAGTTTATACTCGAGGTCACTACGGGAAAGGTTCGTCACCTTAGCGTAGGCCGACAGCTCGAATATAATGTCTCATACCATCGTGTTCGGCTCACGAGTTTGGTTTGCTCACTGGACACTACGTGGAGGCTCATCGCCCCAGCGTAGGCCGACAGGTCGACCACGGTGTCTCATACCACCATGCCTGGATCATGAGTCTTAGCGGATCGTGGTACCAAGGTTAAACGGGTTTTCTTCTGGTAAGTTGATACCTTAGATTCAAGCAGTAGTGTCTATACATTGGGTCAATCGTGTTACTTGACAAGTTTGACTAGTACGAGCGTACGTTGAGTTGATCGACATGAAGCACGTAAGCACTCCGCGTGGCCTAACCACTGTCGACAATCAGCGTATAACTCGAATTCCTCAAACATGTCTTATGTGGCAAAACAACCTCAACCACTAACTCGATAATCATTCCCGATTGCCTGGACTACATCGTATCCCCAATCACACTCCAAACGATAGCATTCACATGTTATAGTCAAAGACAGCATGTGACAACCAATCTAAATACGAATCTCATTTGAGCATTTCAACAAACACATAGTACACATGTTGTCATGCATAGGTATTTCATACATAAAACACATAGTAGTAAGTTAGGTTACATGAAGGAAATTGTAACTATAGGTAAGGGAATTGAGAGTCACCTCTCAACATCCTCATTAAACACATTTCAGTAAGCATTTACTCATCCAGACATTTTATCAAACACTTAGACTATACATATCAATATACATGTAATATAGTAGTTATAACAGGTATTATAGCAAATCCTTTCACAAGGATGTTGCCGCACGTACAACAATCATGTATCGTTAAACATAAATCATGACAAGCACAAGTCATAATTTCATGGGGTATTCCCTCAATCCTTTGGGAATTTATACATTCTGCTAACAGTTGAATGGGTGGAAGCAATCTCGTGCCAGAACAATGACCATCAAATGGTCATTCAATTTTTAAAAGAAAACATCTTTTCCCGGTTTGGAACGCCTTGAGCCATCATTAGTGATGGAGGTTCACACTTCTGTAATAGGCCGTTTGAGAACTTAATGAAGAAATATGACATCTCTCATAAGGTGAGCACTCCATACCACTCGCAGACAAGCGGGCAAGTTGAGATTTCCAACAGGGAGATTAAACATATTTTGGAGAAAATAGTCAGCCCTAATTGCAAGAATTGGTCAATCCATTTAAATGATGCTTTATGGGTATACCGAATAGCTTTTAAGACCCCCATTGGAATGTCTCCCTTTAAACTCGTCTATGGGAAGGCTTGCCACTTGCCTGTAAAGTTGGAACATAGAGCCTACTAGGTTATAAAAAAATCTAAACTTTAACTTGGATAGCACTGGCTCGCTGTGCAAACTTCAGTTAAATGAACTCGAGGAAATCTTGAGTGATGCTTATGAGAACTCGAGAATTTATAAGAACAAAATGAAGGTGTTCCATAACAGGAACATCCATTGGAAATCATTCTTAACCGGTTAAAAAGTCATCCTGTACAATTCTCGGTTACACCTTTTTCCGGGTAAACTCAGATCTCGTTGGACCAGCCCTTTCACTATTACTAATGTTACTCAAGAGTTTTAAGGTGATGTCTAATCCGGTGATGGATAGGAAAACCTTCAACTAATCCTCCTTCACTTAAGAGACGTAGAGTATTGTCACAGACCTAATTGGGCATGAAACACTCTCAATCCTAAGTTTAAACTAAAACATACTTTAAAAAAAACTATCAATATATATATAATATATATATATATATATATATATATATATTATATATATATATATATATATATATAATATATATATATATAATACTACAACAGGAAAAGTTGGAAGGATATCACCAGATCAACGATTCAATGTTAGATTCTACAAAACTGAAGAATAAAGTTAGTATCTAATAATTTATGAAAACCTAATATGGAAATACCAAAAATGTTAAAGATAATCCTAACCTAATTCTAATATCAATATATTTCAAGAAAAATGCAACCAAAGTCCCCAGCAACGGCGCCAAAAACTTGTTATAATAACCCCAAGTGCAGGGCTACAATGTAGTAATAACTCGGTGAGACTGAGGTCGTACCCACAGGGACTTGCTATTGTGCGATTTTTGTAATATGTTAGAATTAGAACTAGAGTCTAAACTAACTACTAAAATCTGGTTTTAAACGAGTAATTATGAAAGAGAAACTATTAGAAAAGAAACACTAGTGTCAAGGATCTACTTATAGCTTTATTAATATTAATTTACTTGATTCAATCAAATTACACAACTGGAATCAAAGTCATATCCTATCCAGTCGGATAATAGAGTAGTTAAATCATCATTCATACACTTCAAAATAGATTTGAACTTTCATTGAATTGGTTCCCTCAGAAAGTATCAGTGACATTATTTTAGTATATTCAAAGCATCTATCGTGCCCGGTGTCAATGATAGATCAATGGAATCTACAGATTAATCCCTTATAAAATAAGTAAGAAAATATTCATAGTTTTCCTTAACATCCAATGTACCTGGAGTCAACAATGGATCAAAATAAACTAGAAATACTTCTTCATTCAAACTGAATATCAATGAGTTGTTCAACATATAGCCAAATAACTTGAATCAAAGTAAAATAAACATTAAGAAGAACTACAAGCTTCACCTCTTAGCTTTAGCTAAGAGATTAGCTAACCATAGACATGATTGAACTAAATCTCAAACAAAAAAAATATATAAAAACTAGAACCGAAGGATTTAAGAGGAGGGAGGACTCCTTAAAGCTCCACAACTCCTTACTCTACTCCTACCCTAATTAATAATTAGAAGATCTTAAAACATCCATTTATATAGCCTTGATTCGTACTGACTTGAATTTACGTGGCATTCGCATCTTCAATGGCATCGAACTCCCATCAAAGAGTCCGGGTGAAATTAGGAAACTGTCCAGCAATGAACTTTTGAATTCTCGTATTTTCTCGATGTCATGAAGTCGCCTTCGATATGATCGAATTTGGCTTCGACGGCATCGTACATGCCTTTGATGGCATCAATTGTGCATGAATTTGTCCAGCAATGAAATCAGATTTTTATGATTTTTGCGATGGGATCGAAGATGGCTTCGATGGCATTGAAGGTGTCATCGAAGTGCTAATTTCTGCACTTTGAATCCTCAATTTTCTTCCTTCCTTGCTTGGTTTTCTTGGATCTTGGACTCTTGAATTGTTTAATATTAATCTCCATAGATCCAATCCTTCACTTGGTAATTTTTTGTGCATTAAATCATTGTTTTAAGCACCCTTTTCTTATCTCTCAAAATAACATCGTAAGAGAAAACATGCATAATTAGATTAATTAAGTACATCCATATTCATAAAACCAATGCATAACAAGGGGGGAAATATACAATATTTCACTCTTAACAACATGCCTCAGGGAGAATCATCTCTTTATCGAGTGACTTCTACCTTTGTGGAATGCGCCGTACTCGTTCTCATTGTAGTTCATCGGTAGAGGATTTGGAGGTGGTCTAGGTTGTAGGTGAGTGATGAGTTGTTTCTGCACCAACGTTACCATGATTTGGCTGTACATTTGTGTGAGTGGAGTAAATCTTCTGAAATCCCTGTTCACCTTTTGATTCTGATGGAGGTACTGAACATTTCCCCCGAGTTGTTGTTGCGGATGTTGTGGTTATGGATTTTTTAGCGGCGAAGGTGGTGGTTGACATCTATGTTGCTGATGCTGAGGACGGTACTACTGGTACTATTGGCGCCCTTGCTGAGGCACATGCTAGGTGCCTTGACCAATGGTAATGATGTTGTTTGTTTCTACCGATCGATGGGCAGCACCATTGCCTTTTCCATTCCCGTTTCCTATGGGTCTTCCTTCGACCTTGTTCCATTTGTCTGAAGCGGCCTAACGAGGCCACAAGGAGATTGTTCATGTGCATATTCCTGCTTCTACTTGCTCTCCAGTATGGATGAGTTGAGCGAAGTTCGAATAGGGATGCAAGATCAGATATCCAGAGATGCCTGGATTCGCGGAATGTACGATTATGGAGATTCACTCCTCATCGTCAATTAGGGTGCGCATTATGGCGGCCAACGTTCACAATCGCCCTACATATGCAGATAATGTTTTGTTGCCTTTCTATCTCAAGGCTGTCAAGTCTGCTCTTCTGGGAGTCATGTTGAGGTTGTAGGCAAATTTGTCAACAAATGCCTACAAGAGCTGTTTTTAGGTCTTGATTCACTAATAATCAAAGGAAGCATACCAGTCCAAGGCATCCCTTCAGAGATTTTTAGAATAGGTGGATGAGCTCTCCTTCATTCCCTTCTACTACGTTCAGTTCCCCACAAAATGCTTTGAGATGTTCCGTAAGATACCTGCTGCTGATGTATATTTTGAATTTGGGTACCTTGAAGTTCTGAGGTACTTGCGTATCTGGAAAGGGACATAAATCCTTAAACTTTATTGAGGGGAGATCGACTCTTTGCTGTCTCTGAAGACAAATTTGCAAGGTTTGGAGCTGCTCCTGCAATTCCTCTATTTTTGTACAGCTCGTTTGAGGGACCGACGTCTCTCGCGACAAGGCTTATTCCACTTCTTCGGTGTAGTGATCGATTTCTTCGATCATATGGCTCCCATGAGGGGGAGCTTGTTGAAATGTAACTGTGTTCCCGTTGGTGGGAAATTGAAATTGAAAAGCACTCCCGGTCGGGGGAGGCTGAGATGATGGGAAGTGACCCCCTTGTTGGGTATTCGTCATGTTCCGTTGGTCGAACTGGGCTTGACACTGACCCCCATTGTGGGTGTTCACCAGTGCTACTCTAGGGCTTTTAGCCGAGAAAGTTGCTGCTTGAAATTGACTTGAAATCTCTGTTGCGGGATGTGTTGGAAATTTCTTGGAGATCCTGTTTGTAGGATTGATTTAAAACTGAACTGGAAATTGACTAGAGATTCTATTTGTCGGATTGATTTGAAATTGAATTGGAAATTGAATGGAGACCCTGTTTGCATGATTGGTTCGAAATTGGATTGGAAATTGATTGGACACCCTATTTGTAGGATCGGTTTGCAACTGAACTGGAAATTGATTTGATGCCTCGGCTACGAGGCTATCCTGAAATTGAC
Organism: Magnolia officinalis; assembly: GCA_021015155.1. NCBI lineage: Eukaryota > Viridiplantae > Streptophyta > Magnoliopsida > Magnoliales > Magnoliaceae > Magnolia > Magnolia officinalis. The sequence goes on along the minus strand of JAJHSJ010000004.1, from coordinate 35,527,860 downwards.
TGGGGATCCTGTTTACATGATCGGTTTGGAACTGTGCTGGAAATTGACCGGGTACCCTATTTGTGGGATCGATTTGAAACTGAGTTGGAAATTAACTAGAGATCCTATTTATAGAATCCCTTTGAAATTGAACTATCAATTGTCTAGAGACCCTATTTGCAGGATCGATTTAAAACTGAGTTGGAAATTGGTTATCGGCCTCAGTTACGAAGATATCCTAAAATTCACTGGGGATCCTATTTGCAAGATTAGTTTAAAATTGATTGAAAATCTCGATTGCTAGACGTGCTGGAAATTGATTGGGGGCCCCGGCCGCAAGGCTGTTATGTAATTAACTGGGATTCCCAGTGTTATGCCTGTGTCCTAATACCATTTCATTCCTTAGGATCCTGCGATCCACCCCGTTGAATTTCGGCGACCCACTACTTGTAGATAGCATTTGCAAGCAACCTCAAGTCGCATCCTATAAACTCGAGTCGGCTAGACCCGAGACCTATGTCATTGTGACCGCACCGTCGCCGCGGTTCCAACACCGCGTCTCATGCGCCAATGCGACGCTTAGATTGAGAGATGTGGCCCGCGCATTATCTCGGCCGTGGACCGCGCGTTGCGAGACTATAGATTCTTGATAAAGTGAAATCTCTACAAGCAATCATAAGGGTGACATCACCCTAGCCCCATGCTTCTTACACATAATCATTTCAAACATGCCTTCTCTAGCCCCATGCCTTCTTACAAATCAATCATTGCTCTTACACCTCTTACGAACTAATCATTTCTTCCCTACATCTCTCTCTCCCTTTCTTCCTCATTGCTAGCAAGAGAGAAGCCATGAACGTCCCACCTTGGAGAGAAATCCCAAAAATTCAGCCCTCTTTCACCATTAATCCCTCCTAATCCAGCCCTTAGAAACCCATCTCCACCGTTGAAAAGGATCTTAGAAGGCTTGAGAACCCAAGGGTGGAAGAAAGAGAAGAAGATCATAGGTGGGTGCTTTTCTAAGATGTGATTTGTTGTTTTCTTGCTTAGATCTCTAAGTTTTCTTGCTTGGGGCATGTAGGACCACCAATCAATGGTGGAGATCCTATTTTACCCCCTAGGTGTGGCCAATGGCCTACCTTGGTTGCATGCATAAGCCATGATGGGGCCATTCTCCATGGACCCCATCATGATGTATTACTTGATCTAGATCAGTGATGGGTCATCTAGACCCTTGGTTGCATGGTGGGGATGGTATCCCCACCTCAGATTTTCTGATATAGGGACCATGCATGCATGGGACCCATGTGATGATCATGATGTATGGTTTGGATCTTTTAAGGGGCTCATAGTGGCGGAGCCCCTCCCTTTGGCCGATCTCTCTCTCTCTCTCTCTCTCTCTCTCTCTCTCTCTTGTGATAGCATGTGGCCCACCTGATGCGTTCAGCAAATCCACACCGTCCAACTAGTGGGACCATCTCGCCGGCCCAACATTTCAGCCTGTTTTGGGCCTGCATGGCCGGTCGGCTAGACAGGCCCAAACAGGGAGGAAAACACAAATATCGACTTGATCCCAGGGCCGTATGACCCACCCTGGTGGACCCTACCGTGATGTATGCATTTTACATCCACACCATCCACTTGTGGGGCCCACCTTATTGCCTGTCCAGCGAGCAGGCCTGCTGCCTATCCATTTGGACAGGCCTGGATGAAGGAAAAATACAAATATCAGCTAGATCCAAAGCTGGTGGGCCATACGTGTGGACCCACCTTCATGTATCTATTGTGGTGTCCACACCGTCCAGCAAGGACATGGGACCCACCTTGATGTTGTATCCCCACTGTCTAGTCCCTGGACGTGGGGCCTACCTTGATGAAGGTGTCGCGTCCACACCGTCCAGTAAGGACGTGGGACCCACATGATGTAAGTGTTGTATCCACACCATCTAAATAGGTAGGATGGTGGGACCTACCTTGCTGTATGTATTGTATCCGCACCGTCTAACCGAGATGGTGGGACCCATCTGATGTACGTGTCTCACCCACCGTCCAGCTGGGACGTGGGATCCGCCATGATGTATGTGTTGTATATCCCTGATGTCCATCTGGGGCCCATTTAATAGGTGTAGGGCCACCATGAGCTATGTATTCTATCCAGGCCATCCGTCAATGGACTGCCCAGCTGGGCCCACTTGCTGCATGTGCAGGGCCCACCTTGTTGTATATACTCACTGCCCATCTATTTTGTTGGATCATGTGTTGCACCATGAGGCCCACTATGATGTATGTGTTACACACTGTAACATCCCGGATTTTTGCCAACCTGGGATTAGACGTCCTTAGGCAATGGGTTGCTCCTAACACCTTATTAATTCGTCAGAACTGAACCCCACAGTCTAAAATCGCTTCTGAACCCATTTCCTTCACAAATCTCACCCTTCACTACCTTGTTCTTTCAATTTTTCTAAGCACTTTCATCCTAGACACTATCCTAAACTAGCTAAGTAGTATAACTTGGATCACTTTATATACAAACTACAAAGGCCCAGGTACCACCTCAAACAGAAATCATACGGGACTAAATCCTTTAGAAATTAGGCGAGAATTAGCTAGTGCTAAACTAGAGTACCTGTGAAATTAGCACCAATCGCTTTAAATACGATATGTAAGACCCAAAACTTGTAGAATCATTGACGCTAGGTTACCCTAAAATCTAGGATCAATCTCATTACCCGGCTGCTCTCGGGAGCATCTCAAAACTCCGTATCGAATTTGGACCGCACGTCGGGAGTCCGATTAACACGAAGTTAAGGAACTAGGACCACCTCGTTGGGCTTGACAACCATCTCGGAAATCAAGTCCAGACGATGTACCACGGCCATTCGCTCGAGTCCGGAGCGAGGGAGTGTGAAAACCTCTGTTTTTTTTACAAAATAAATATCTTCAATAGTGATCTGGCACCACTCGCTTGCGGATCAGTATTAAGCAACCAGACCGTCAGAATCAGACCAAATTACACCCTCGGATCAGAAAAATTTTCAGGAACATTTACATGTACTTGGAATTTCGGATCGTGGCCCACTGACCGTTGAACTGAAACTGGTCCGCCACGCGTGATCTGGAAATCCCACTGAAATGAAAACTTAATAGAACGTAGATCCGGTGTCTGTGAGCTTAAGTCCGACCTTTGGCTCAAGGAGGCCCGCCAGAAACCCTCTTTTGAGCTGAAACAATGCCGATTTGATTATAATGTAAGTATACCTTGAACATAAGTCTATTTCGGTTAGTTTTTAGGCTATATAAGGACCTTAAACCCTCTCTCATGGCAGCCATACGAATTTGAGATTGAGAGAGAGAAAAGAGAGAGAAAAAGGAGAGAAAGCTTGAGATTTGTGGGAGTACCTTCCTCCTACTGCTTTCGATCATCACACGGGCTGCACCGCCTCTTTCCAGACACTTTCCCGGCGATACCGGTTCCGTTTTAAGGTGAGAAACCCTAACCCTAGACCTGTTTGGGTGAGTGGAGGTTATAGGATATGAAATAGCTAACCGGTTTCACTCTCTAGGCGATAAAACTGCCGAATACGGAAGCCCTTTGAAACTTACTGATTCATTGTGATTCCAAGGTGCAAGGTGAGGACTTTAGGTGTATAGGTTACGGTTTTCAACGCTTTCAATGTCAGATAATGATAGATTCATCATCTGCATGCAATTGCACATGTACAAAGTGCTTTCCGTTTTCTGTTTCGTTTAAAGTTGTAGAATATGGAATTTCACATACTCTAGGTATACGTAGAAATACCGTATACGTATTTTTTTTGGAAATGTGTTTGACATGTTTATTTGATGTATGGTTATACGATATATGGATCAAATACTTGTTTGGCGAAAGGAATTGCCGTAATACATGTTTGCTTATAAACACTATGTATGTTGAAATTGTGTATTCTAGAAGATACCGTATATGTATAAATTTTGGAAATGCAATTGTCATGATTATTTGCTGTATGATTATGATATACACGGATAAAATACTCGCTTGGCGAAAGGATAGCCCTAATACCTATTTTACTAACATACGTCATGTATGTTGAAATAGTGTACTCTAAGGTTTGTGTAAATGCTTGTGAGAGTAAATGCTTAGATGTTAGTACCGTAGGTAGGTGCTGAGATGGAATTCTCAACTACCTTAGAGACATGTATGATTCCCTCCATGTGGTTGTTTACTCTAACCACTCACTTATGATGTATATGTATTTGTATCCCTATTTGTATAGTGCTCTATAACATGCTTTACAACATGCTTTATATCATGCTTTATAACATGCTTTATGACATGCCTACTAGCATGCTTGTATTACTTTGTTTATCATGCTTACTCCACATGCTATGGATGAGAACTGATTGAGTTTGGGACTATGTCCATAGTCCAGACATTCGGTACCAGACTTGAGATTGTGGCTGAGATTCATGTCGCCGCGAGGGATGTGTCAGACGAATCCGAGTCGTACTTCGGTTGGCGATAGTGGTTGGCCACACAGAGTGCTTTTGCGCTTCATATTGCTCAACTTGTTGTGCGCTCGAGTTTGTCAGGCTCGTCAAGTAACCCGATATGTCGAATGTGTGTTCACCATGTTTGGTCATTACTGCTTGAACCTAGGGTACCAAACTTACCAGTGGCAATCCCGTTAACCATGGTACCTCGATCCGCTAAGACTCATGAGCTGGACATGGTAGTATGGGACACCGTGGCCGAGCTGTCGGCCTATGCTGGGGCTACGTGCCTCCCCGTAGTGACCATTGAGCAACCCAAACTCGTGAGCCAAATACGGTGGTATGGGACACTGTATTCGAGCTGTCGATACTTACGGCGAGAGCCGAGTACGGTGAGACCTGTACTCGTGCTGACGGGCGACGAGTCCTCTGTAGTATTTTCGAGTATACTCCAAGGTCTGTGATTGGCGACAAGCCCTTCACAGCAACTAGAGTATGAGTAGAGCCGAGTACGGTGAGACCTGTATTCGAGCTGACGGCCAGCGATTGAGCCGAGTACGGTGAGACCTGTACTCGAACTGACGGTCAGCAATTGAGCCGCATACGGTGAGATCTGTATCCGTGCTGACGGGTGATGAGCCCTTTGCGATGCCTTCGCGATGCCTCTCGAACCATAATATCGTATGAGATTAGCTAGGATTGACGACCCTAGAATGGATCATGTTTGGGAATGATACAAGGGAGGTACCTTAGTTTTCCAATACTGCTGTTTGAAATGGACTAATAATAACTCGGTAATCATGCTCATCATCGCACCGCATGTGCCTAGTAAATGTGGAGCACTGAGGGAGGTATGCATTCGCGAACGTAAGATGATGTCGCATTAGGGTGGTTTGGCAAGGGCATTCATCATGTCATTTCATACTTGCATTTAATAAGAGTAGTTAAACTTGTTTGATTGTACTGCTTGATTGAATTGATAACATGTTAACCTATGCTTTATTGTTCCACTGAGTTAGCTACTCACTCCCACATTACGGGACGGTGTTGTATACACCAACCAGACTCTGTCACAGGTATAGACGGCACGTCGGTTCAGGAGCCGGAGCCCGATTACGACAAGGACCAGGATGAGTTCTCATTCATGTAGTACTCTGACGGCTTTGCTCAGGCCGACTGCATCGCGGGGATTTCAGGACTCATCTTTTAGATTGTATTTTGACTTTTGATTCAGAAACAGTACATGTAAATGGGTACTCAGTTAGTGTTCATACTCTGGTGTTCATGAAGATTTTGTTTCTTTACATACCTTATATATACAATTTCAGTCTTTCGCTTGCCTTTATACAATTGCACTGGAGTATGAATTACTGTGTTGGTATAATCTCATTCATGTTTATTGCTCTAACTCAGACAACATTTAACCATCATTATGTATGTTGTATAAGTGATGCGTTGGAACTCGGGAGATGAGTTCATACTCGACCCCCGAATTTCAGGGCGTTACACACACTATCCACCCATTGTGCCTAGATCATGGGCTGTTTCATGAGGCCCATTATGATGTATGTGAGGCCCATGTGATGAGGCCCAATGTGATGTATGTGAGGCCCATGTGATGAGGCTATTATGATGTATGTGAGGCCCATGTGATGAGGCACAATGTGATGCATGTGAGGCCCATGTGATGAGGCTATTGTGATGTATGTGAGGCCCATGTGATGAGCCCATTGTGATGTACATGAGGCCTATGTGATGAGGCCCATTGTGATGTATGTGAGGCCCATGTGATGAAGCCCATTGTGATGTATGAGACCCTTGTGTAAGGCCCAATTGTGATGAGTGAGCCCACCATGATGTATGTGATAATGTTTATGATGCCCATCCATTTTCTAGCTAGTATAAGGGCCATGAGCCCCCATTATAGGATAGGTTTTAAGTGGGCCACACCTTGGGAGCAATGGTGGTTAAACGTCCACATTGTAAGCTTCCCAAGGGCTCGTTGTTAGGCCCATTACCTTGAGAGCAATGATGGTTAAATGTCCACATTGTAAACCACCCTAGGGCCCGTTGTTAAGACCACTATTATTCTTCCCTTATTGGGTTATCCCAAATCTTTGGGCCCCCATAAGTGTTATCCATCTAGCCTTAGTGGGCTAACCCAAACCGATTGGGCCCGCACTATTGATGATCCTTCCACTATGTCTTGTAGATTGGTCCTAGTTGTATAGCCCATCTTGTGCTCATTGGGCCCCGTAAGAAGCCCAGTTTACTACATGATAGAGCGGGTGAGGTAGCCCACTCCTTGTTTTTAGGCCCATTCTTGATATGAGTAGGTCATCTAGCCCATCCTTGATATGAGGAGAGTACATCATCACCATAAAATACACTTAGTATAACACCATGATTCATGCCCATGCGCATCATATGTATGCTTGATATGAGGAGTAACTGATCATAACATATGTCGTTGTGTGGATTATTTATGGGACTCCCTGATAGACGGAGCTGCCCCACATGAGAGCGTGGTATGCGTAAGATTATTGCATAACTGGATAGTATGACTCATGCATCTCACATTTGTGTGACATGATTACTGTTCACCCTAGCGACATCAGGGCCGTAGCCTCCATAGGTATATCGTGGATGGCAGGATTGGACACTAAAAATGTTTTGGTTCTAGACATGGGGCATCATAGATGTCCCTGGGTGAAAGTCCCTAAACCCTTAGGATATCAAGAGGATGCTCCAACGTCGAGACCGAGTGGATGTATGAGCGCACGAGTACCAAATACCATTAGGCCGCGTCTCCCACTGTGTCGTGGTCGGTTGGAAGGGGGTGTGGCCTTATCCACCCGAGGGCAAGGAGCAAAGCTAAGCTGAGTTTGACCAGCTCATAAATGGGTCCACTACTAACATGCCGGGTAGATATTGGCAGACTACTGGTCAGGCGGGTAGTGAGGTCTCTTCCACTTGCACGATTGCGCGTCCAGTTGGGGCAGCGATCTGGTCTAGAGTGTACTAGACCTTGGTGATATTTCAGAGATAAGTCGTATTGTTATGTGGATTCAGATGAGGATTGGTATACTTGGGTTGCATCTTGCATATGGCATTGGTCATGTAGGCCTTACATCCCATAGCCTTGGTACGACTGATAGCATTCATGGATTTACCAGCATGTTCTCGTATTACTTTGATATTGCATACTTGGCACTTACCTTACGCATACACTAACACCACCCTCTAAGCTTTCTATAAGCTTATACACGATCGTTGCGTGCAGGTGACGCTAAAACGCCACAGCAGCACTGAGTCAGGAGTGTGCCACTGAGTTTCTAGAGCCATTGATATCGATATTGTATTTTCCTTTATGCATTGTACTCAAAGTTTTTTATTATAGTGGATATGTGGTGATGTTTGATATTGTTTGTGGGTTATGCTTATGGTTATGCTTCTTATGAAACAAATTTATGTCGAAAATCCTCATTGTAGGATCGCAGGATCGGAACTTAGTATAAGCGTGCCAGGAGCCGAGAATGGAGTACCACGGAGGCTGTCGGTGCCGAATTCGGCGATCGGGAATTTTTTGAGCCCGGTCCCCGAGTTTGGGGCGTGACACCCGGTTGCAAGATTGTTTTAAGATTGACTCTCGACTGCAGGAGGGTATTAAAAGAAGTGCCCCATGGTCGAGGGCTACACTAGTTAGTGTCGGTGCTCTTGTACGGAATCCAATGGTAATGCTTGATTCGAACTGGGGGCTGGTGTAAGGCCCACCCCCACAGCACATGATATTGTCCGCTTTGCCGAAGCTCACGGCTTTAAAATGCGTCATTTGGGGTAAGGATACTGGTAGCTCGCCCAGACCCGGTGCTCCCGTGGTCCCGCCCACACAGCACCTACCCGTCCATGATATTGTCCAACCTAACTGGCATCATCAGAGTACGCAGCGGTGGTTTTGTTCCCCGCAGGAACGCGTCATTTCTGTTAAGGGAGAAACCCAACATATAACCACCACAACTCTAGACAACTCTTCCGATGTGGGACAAGTTACGCTACAGTCAACTGCAACAGTAGCTCGCCCAGCACAGTAGCCTGTCAGCCACACAGTAGCCTGCCAGCCGCACTTGGGGGCCTGCCCACATGTGTGCCCGCCCACGTGTGCCCGCCCACATGAAACAGTGACCGGGGCGTCACAGCTGGAAGGAGCCCGTGAGCTGATTGTTGTTGTCGTTGAACTGGACCAACCTGGTTATTGGTTGTGGCAACTTGGGCTTGCATGAATTACCGAAATATGTCTTGCATTGCTTTCATGCCTTGTTCCAATTCTTGGATGCAGGCCATTGGCACGACTTTTACCTATTGTGGTTGTGCAGGCTGAGCTTCTGTGAGATGGAGCATGTAGAAGGGTTGAACATCTTCCTCATGGTGATCCATTGCTACTTATGATTTGGTGCGGATTATGTTGCAATAAGGGAGACTTTTTCGAGGACGTCTGACTCATGGAGGCACAATTTTTTGTTTCTTTTAGTATGAATACTGATGCAGATGCAAATGCAAATGCAAATGTGCGATTACCAGTATTTTTCAAGACTTTGTAAGATCTTGTTTTTTAAGTCGGGTCGCGACTAGTGTGGCTAGTTCATCCCTAGTGGAGTCACCATTCTGTGGACACTGGAGGGTAGATTTCCCGAGGGGATGGGAGATCAACTCTCTTTTTTCACTAGTTGCCTCACTCAAGGACTTTCAATTGGGGGTAAAATAGTGTTACATTTGACTAGAGTCACCATTAATCAATTATTATGGTCCTACAATCGTTTAAACCTTGTAAAAATGCTTAGGATTAAGAACCCGAAGATCCTTAACCCTAAGATGACTCTTGAGTTTACGTTTTAGAGATTCCTAGTAAGGGGGTTATTAAGAGGGAAGGTATTAAGCACCCACTCTGCCCGTATGGACGTACAATCTTTACTTCACAAGATCTTACTAATTTCTGAGGAATAAGATTAGTTCTTGCGTGCAGATAATGTAATACGATACAATGATAATAGTGATTGGTCGATCTGAATTTCTGATTCGTAGGATCTGATTATATTGGCAGGCCGCAGAGCATGCATATGAAATGATCGAGCGCAGGGTGCAAAGTATGTGTACGGGATGATTGATGCAGTATTGATGCTTATGATAAAATGATGGCCAATCGACTAAGTTTTCTAATGGACCTACTCCAATTATATTGGCAAACCATACAACATACGCCCGCCAGTCAGAAACAAGAAAGAAATGAAATGCAATATGATACTAGTGTATATGAGGAACAAGGGGATTGAGAAGGGAATGAATGTTGCATGATGTTAATGCTCTAGATGGGAAGGGAAGGGAGTGAGTGTTTGTGAGTCTTTTTAGACTTCCTCCCGATGCTTGAAATGAGAAGAGAATGGGGCTATTTATAGCTTCCAAACTCGATTTTCTTGTTAGTCCTAGTGATCCTAGGGGTAAAAGTTGGTTTAAGGGTTAGGATTGGAGATTGCCACATGGCATCATCTCATGGGTTGGATGAGGTGGTAAAAGAGTAATTTCGGGTAAGATGGGCATTGGAGTAAATACACTTCAACCGCACACTTGGATTTAAAAAAGGAGTACTTCACATGCTTGAGGGACTCTGTCCCAAAGAGGGTGAGTGCCACGTGGCCCGCGGCAACCTGGCTGCCGCCTGTCCCCACTTGGACTCCCCGCTTTGGCAGTCTACCTCCTCCTAGCGTGTGGAGGCTCTGCTGTGAGGGTTACTGTTTTGAGGTTTTTCCTTTTTATCCTATCGAGCTTGATTTGGGGCTTAACTAGGTGAGTTGATTGGGTAGAATGAACGGGTGAGTTGACTCAATGAATTGACCGGGTGAGTTGACTCATCGAGCTGACTCAAGGTTCTGGGATTTTAGGTTCTTAGGGTTTAGAGTATGGATGACTAGATTGACTAAGTTTACTTGGTCGAATGGCTTGACTTTAGGGTTTAGGATTGGGGTTTCTAGGGTTTAGGCTTCTAGGGTTAAAGGTTTAGGAATGGGGTTTGGTTGACTATCCATTCATTCGAACTCAATGAACTTATAAGCCTAGGGTGGGATGTTTACAATGACATCTGCCTTTTAAAATTGAAACCTTCGTAGGGCCCACTAAGATGTGTATCTATCATCCATCATGTTCATAAGATCACACTGCATGTATAAAGTTATACACAAATATCAGCATTTCCTATAGTGTGATCCACTTAGCTTTAGATTTGTATCATTTTTAGCTCATGCACTAAAATGAACTAGTGGAATGGATGGACAACATGGATGAGATCAAACATCATGGAGGGCCTTATAATTTTTACATGTCGAAGTGGTATGAATTGAATTCTTTTGGTGGGAAGCTTTACAAACAAGCTCGTTCAAACCTCAAGACCCTACTTTAACTACATGGGCAAGTAATCATTACTTCTTTACCATGAATTATACTCCAAAATGAAAAATCAAACACTCCCTAAAAGTGCATACTTAAAACAAATAAATATCCAGCGGTCTAATGAGTGGGATCATGTTCTAGATTAATTCTATTTTATAGCACTCATCCCAGCATGGATCTTGTCCCTTCATCTATCATGCAAGCCTTCCAATAAATATGATTTAAGCCCAACAACAATCAGACATATCTATTTAAACCCATTTCGGTGCCCTGACGTGGACCAATAGGAAGTTGTCACGTGTTGACACTAAGGGGTTAGTACTAGTAGAAATCCTACTCATGCTTGGGAGTATCTTCATTCGATTTTCCTTCGGTGTTACACATTCTGTTATTAATTCTAAGTTATAAACCCTTACGCATGACTTTAGAGGAACAAATCAACAGATATCAAGTGGCCACGAATAAATATGTCAATTAATGAGGCAACATACCTAGTATATCTATAAAAGACCCATTGGGAGAACGAATCTTATCACACTTTTGACTATGATACACTTGGTGAAGCCGTCTCCTACAGTCCTTCTAAAATGAGAAATCTTCCTAGAGATATTTGGAGAGTTTGTGACATTCAAGAAGATTCCGAATATCGAGAGAGTGGACTGATTTCCAAGCAAATTCAACTGTGGTTCAGACCAAAATCGAGAGAAAATAGACAACAATACATTAGGTCTCAAGTTGTACAATGATTTTGGAATAAAAAGAACAGGAGAGATTGAGTACCCAATCCTGTGGTCATGATTTGATGGGAAAAAAGAGAATAGGAGAACTATATGGAAGATCTGATTTCACCCATCTTCGATAACAGGTCAGTATCAGGAGGATCATGTCCATCTATCCTCTCCGGCGCTTCAAACCATCATAGAGTGGATGGTTAAATGCAAAAGGAAGTTTGATATGGACTGTCCAACACCTTGATTGGAAGTGCAGGAGGTGGTCCACCAAGTGAGTGGCCATGATCGATTTGAGATTCAGATCAACGATCTCCTGATAATCTTGAATCCAATTAGTGGGCCACAAACATCTTCATAAAGAGTTAGTTACAAGAAGAGAATCCTATAAGCAAGCGGTTTCGGATCCATCGAGGAGATTTTTTTATTTAGAAAATGCGAAGGATTCAGGATCAGCAAAGAAACCCAATGGTGGTTTTGCCATCTCGACAGACTATAAAAGGAGAACACGATGAAGAGCTCGGGGCCTACACCAAATACATCTATCTATTTTTCAATTTATCTTTCATTTATCGTCTTTTATCCTAGCATAACAGAGCCTAGCCTAGTTCTAGCTTAAATTGTTACTGCTTAGCAGCTTTCGCTACAATACCATAGGAGTATATTAAATGTTCGTAACTATAAGTTGTTAGATCATGATCAACTGAGTTCCAATTTAGGTGATCATACAAATCCGATCACATCCTGCTGATCACCTGCCTCGATCATCTGTTCAGATAGACGATTTAAACATTTTTCTCTCATTTATTTTATTTCTTTGGTTGTTTGATACTTTGCGAATTGTAATGGGTCATACATTCAAATATTAATAAAATTATCATTGTTTAGCCTTCCTTTTATTTATTTATTTATCTTTATTCATTTGAGAAATATCAAGTTAAAGTATTAGTGAAAGAACAAGTCATTAGGTCCATTGATACAAGGCAAAAAGAATCCATTTGGAAGCACTAACCCCTACCCTTTCACAAATTGCTTAAATGTTGATAACAACTAGTAGTTAAGAGGATAGCTAGATTACTGCGTCCAATCTCTAATCAAACTAAATGTATAAAACACCAACAGTTCAATCAAACATTAAATCGAGTAGGCATTTCCAGCATCATAAGCACACAAAAGCCAAATACATGCCCTCAATCACACGTGTAGCTTGATGTTTGATTAAATTTACACAACACTATCCACTTATCAAGTGACACATGCAAGTATATGTACTTACAAATAACCAACGGTTTGATCACAAGTTCATAGTTCATGTATAAGAAATCATGTCAGTTCACTGTAGTTTTGCTAGTGAGTTGGACCTTGTAATTTCTGAGAGGTGATCCAAGTACTTTTATTCATTATGGGATTACCGACAAATTGAAGTGTAGAACACAAGGAAATAACATCAAGAAAAGCTCTTTTAACATTCATGATTATTATTTCTTTACCCTCTACCCCGTGGAAAAAAAAAAATGACTGAATGAATTTTATCTGCAGCACATCTACACACGTAAGGCACATCACAACACATCATGAATAGTGGCTGTACGCCAATCATGCAGGCCCGGCCTTCAGTAGAGGTACTTAGACAAGAAAACATCTACTCTATCCATTCATAAAATGACACATGCAAGGACAAAAATGTTGAAAAAAAAAAAAAAACAGATGTTTTGAATAAAAGAATAATATGTATGACATGCTGTATTTTTCCTGATGAACGGAACCCAAGAGGATGCTGTGCAGAAAAGTCCCCTTCACATTGTTGATTACTCTCTTTATTCTAAGAAAAGAGAAATACCGACGAATTTAAACCGTCGGCGTTTCCGACAGTCAAGCCCGACGGCCTTTCGCCGACGGTTTCTCATTAATTTAAAAATAATAATAATAATAATGAAATTTAATTGTATAACCAACACACACATCCAAAACTACATATACCCATTTCTCCAAAGCCCTAAAGCAACCAGCCTATTTGAGAAGGTAAGTCGACACAAGAAAAGGAAGAAATCAGATATATCTTCCAAATTTCAAACGTAACCAAATTACAAACATAAAATTTGTATTTCCATGAAACACCATTAGTTTTGAGGTAAAGATGTAGGCATTACAAGGAAAACACATTTTGGCACAAGAATTCTAAAGTTCTTTCTCCATTTTACAGGCATCACCTATCTATTCATGTTGGGCAATACTGTATGTGCATTCACCCAAAACAAACAAATCTAATCGACATTCAGATCATGTTTACGAGAGCACTGCACTGCCAAAAATAAAATCAAATTGACTAATACATGCTTTGAGCAATGCATTTTTAAAATAATAATTGATGGAATCTAACAAGAATGGAAGCATAGTTGTGAAGAACTTTGCCTTGCATTGAATGTGAAACTTTTTGTTAAAAGATCAATAATTGATAATACCTGAAATTGACTTGGTATTTGAGAACTCAAGTCTTGCATTTTTATTTAGATTTTAGGTCCTGTAAAACTGTCAACAACATTGGGATCTGAACGTTGCTGTGAAATGAAAAAAGTAGAGAAACATGCATACATTTTATGAAACACTTGGATGTAGTGACCAAGCTGAATGGTCACATGGTTGGCGAAGCACAATGCAATGAAGAAAATGCAAAATTGATGATGGCACTCCACTCCTTGAAATCTGAGTGTATTCCTTGAAATCTGAGTGTATACAGACCAGTATTTTGTGCACCTCTCCACATGCTTGGAGACGTCTCTGCGCATCTTAGGCCAATAGAAACTTTCTTCTACTAAGCTCAAAGTGATTAAAGAGATGGATGAGCAAATCAATTTCAGTAACCTGCTACTGATCAAAACTTATAAATGCTACCATCAAGCTTAAACTCAGGAACATTTCACAAGGAGCATTTGTAGTCAGGAATCATAGGATACTGAACTTCAACAAACATACAGTTCGTTGAGGTGCAGCAACCCAGACGTGGGGTCTACAAGTGCTTACGTTGTAAGCCCTCTGTGGGTAGGAGAGGCCTCAAAACTCCCAGGCTGCAAGATTCTAACTCTTTGATCAAAGGCCTACAAATAAACGGTTAAGTGTTAACTATTGAAAGAATGGCTGAAGATCCTCCAACCCCGAAGATTTTTGGGGCATCCCCCATCCACAGCAAGGTCCATCAGATTAACAGTCTGGATCAAACCAAGGGCTCCACATGCACGAATTCTGCACCCCAGGAAATGGTATGTTTCTTGAGGCTCTTATCCTGTAATTTCACAATATCAGCATCTTAACTCCCATACTCTCACTACCCATGAGGAGTAATAGTTTTTATGTAACTTCACTTCGAGAAAAGGTCTAGATAGAAAAGAAACGATCAGGATATACCTTGGAATAGTCCATACCACCATAGATGTCTCCAACAAGCATGTCTATTGTTCTATTATCTCCCTGTTGACTCAACTCCAGCAACTCATGTTTGGATGTACCCCAGAATGAGAATTGAATTGAACAAGGCCCAACCAAGTGCACATCTATATAGTGCATCCCACAAAATGCACATCTATATACCTCTTGCACTTTGTTAAAAGCCTTCCCAAGCCCCAATAAGTACCACCTCCAACATTCATCCCACTGACCCGCTGAAAGTTCCCATCTCCATCCACCTATAACCATCTGAAGATAGATGAAACAGCTAGAAATCATGGTTTTAAGACTCATCCGAATCTGAAGCAACTCAGAGGAGTCAAAACGGACTTAGTGGGACCCAATTCATTTGACACCACGAGTTACCCCCTACTCGGGTGAGTCACGACTCGACACAGGGCCGAATGGTCATGATAACAGCTTTCATGACACCAAGTATCATGAAATTTCTTCATAAATTAAAGAGTTTTACAAATCACTTTCTTCAGTCATATGACAGGCCCATTAGACTTACTGCTTCATTTAACCTAAAGAAAACACAAGGGAAGATTTAAGGTTTTGAGGATTGTGAGCCCCAGTCTTCTCATGTTGAAGGTTCTTCTCTCATCTCGCTAGCTTCCAAGTTCATCTAGCACATGTTAAACAGTTCTTCTAACTATTTGAAACTTGACATGACTGCTGGAAGTTTACTTTTAAGTACTGAAATCTAGTCACTGGAAATTCCGCTAGTTGAAAATCATTTTCTAACTGCTGGAAATTGACCCTCGTTTGATGGAAATTGTGAATAGTTGAATGTTTAGTTTAAACATTGATTTCATTGGATGTTTTACAAATACTTCATATTTTGTGTTGGACATCGAAGTGGGCCCTTCCCTAGATCATTGGAATTAAGTGACAATCATTGGGCCTCCTAAACCCATATCAATCCCACATCAGCCAATGGCATCCAATCTGCACTTTCGACACGTCCTTGGTTGATATAGTTTTCAATGCAACTAAAAAAGAAATAGATGATGACCAGACAATGTTCTATCAAGTATGAACCACAATGTCAGAAACCCACTTACCTGTACTCGAGGATTTTGGAAATCATCCATAGCTGAGGCTAATGCACGCAGCACCCGTTGATGATACTGAACTTGAAGGTCTGGCCACAAAACTGTAGACAATTGCCCATTTGCATTAATAGCAGCCCAGCGCACACGAGGGTAGGGATCTTGGAACAAGTTCAAAACCATCATCACCACTTGCTCCAGATTTTTTATCATCACCTGCATGGAATAAAAAGGAAATTAAATGAAAATGCAATTGTAAAAGAAGCTTTCATGAAAATCCATCATAAAACTCAAAATCAAGCTGCAAACAAAAGGAAACACCTTAAATTTCAGATTCCTATCATGTTATTAAAAAAAACATAAGGCTGTATTTAGCTCCAGCCATTAAAAAAATGATTTTTGGAATCTATACTATAAGTACAATTCTGCAATTCAATCTGTCCAGATCTGACTCCTTTTGGAGGCTGTTTGATAGTCTAATACTTCTAACTGAATTTACTAAAAAACATCAAAGCTCCATAAATTATATAAATCTAAATAAATGTTACATATCAATTCTCCTCTTAAATCAATTTCAATCTATCGTTTCAGGCCAAAATAATCAAACACCCAGACAATATAATCATCTGAAATTGACATTCTATTTATAAAACAATCAAACACCCTATCAATACAATCAAAATCATACAAGAGTGGGTCAGTCTGGGAGGTGATTAGTAGGCAACTACAGAACTCAATTCAAAAAGTGTATCCCATTTTGACCTGACCTTAAGAAAGCTAAATATGTACAGCTTTGGATGATTAAAAAGATTTAAACAGAAACAGATACACAAATGCAAAATAAGGTAAGATCATAGCTTGTCACTACTGCCAATACGTCACACGTGTGCTGAGATCAGCACCATTAATGAGTTGGGCTCAGCACTGGACAATTTGGCTTACTCTCCACGTGGGCCATGCGTGTGTGAAAGAAATGGACTGTAAGAGAAAGTGACCAATGGTCGAAGTACATGTCAGCGTGTGTGAAGTCTATTTCCATCTGGGGCCAACTTGATGAATGGCTGATCTCACATTAGAAGCATATCCGGTAGTTTTGGAGGGACCTTTCCTCTATGTCATTGCTGCATTCATGTCATAGGTGGACAAGATTGAAACCGCTCATTGATATCCGGTAGTTTTGGAGGGACCTTCACTTGCTGCTTTTTTTTTTTTTCCTGCATGTTACTCATAGATCCAATTAGACTTTTGGCCTGGCCCATTCAATAAGGTCTACCTACAGTTAGCAAAACTCTGCTTTAGACTCAAAACTAATTGTATAGTTTACCAAATGTCTAGAACTCCGTTTATTTCAGAAAATAGTAAGCAAACTGAATTAAACACAATTTTCTTTTATTTGTCTTTATGAACTCATTCTTTTCTTTCCTTTTTTTAAATTATCCAAGATGAATGAATCATTAGACACATGCAAAAACTTCAATGACGGCAACATAGCATTTATACCAGACATGCTTATAAGCAATATGGAAATGTGTATACTTCATAGTATTCCATGTCAAGTTTATGAATATAGATGGGAAATGAATATCTGATCTATATCTTATTTCAAAAAGAAGTTATGATCTTTAATATTTATTGGATTTTTTTAAAATAATCAAATTGAATCTTACAACTTATGATTCGATAAGATTTGGCCACTAGTGCAATTTATGATAAGATATGACAACACTGAGAAATGTTGTTGTCATCGTCATCATAGCCTTGCTCAGATATTATGTGCAAGATAAAGGATGAATAATCACATAAAACTATACATCTTCATTCTAAATTATGCTTCACTAGGCAAAGACGGAACGAATCACGGATATTGAAGAACCCTATAAGCACAAGCTTCTCTATTAAAATTTGGACACTGGAACTTGTCTAATTTTGCAAATTAAAACAAGTGTGTTATATAGAAGTCATTTGAATTTCTTTAAGGGAGCCAATATTATACCCACACTCTTGATTGTCAAATAGAAATGCACCCACCCTAATTGATGTCCTTACACCCACATTCCGTTTTGAGAACTAAATGGTAATAAAGTGTACTATTCGATTCGAAAGACGTCGGTGTGCGAAACTAAGGTAGAGTTGGTATAGAAATTCCTTTGTCAAAATATGTACTGGAGCTATTTTTCTTACTTTTTAAAAAGTACATGGAATATGAAATCCAGCTCTGTTGCACAGAAACAGGGATCTTCACAGTTATCCAAGTATTCTCTTATGAGGTGAGAAGGAATGTACTATACTTTAAAACCTCTTGGATTAGAAGATCCTAGCCTTCCGATCACAGCCTTTAATCTATTGAATGATTTTGCTTTAGTTTAGCCTTGAGCATACATTTGCAGGCAGACCATCAATGGCTTACAGTTATCCAATCAGGGAGATTTTGTAGGCATGGGGCACCAATAACTAGATCTACTCGCCCTCCATTGTTGACACTGATGCAATTACTTTACAAATAACTGACTTGGAAAAGCTATAATTCATTCACGATGTTATCACCTCACATAATTCATACAACACTTGTCTGAACTGAACTTTTAGTTGCCATAGCATGGACTACTGAATAAGTTTAAACATAATTTTCAAGCAAGTAAAACAGGTTAGGTCAGCTACATCTGGACTGTTTGTTAATTTCTATGAAAAAGTTCTCATCAGATTAAGACTCTCCTATAAGATGTGTCAAATTATTAAGCACTAGTAATCAGAGGAATCCTTTCTCAGATGCAGATATACTTCATGACATACAAAGATAGCTGCGAAATATGTACACAGAGGCCGTGTGAAAAATCTCTTTTTAGAAAACGATTTTTAGTGATAAAGCATGAAATAAATCAAACAATGGAGGGCAAGTAAGCCATACAGTATAAGAACTCCATCTGAAGCAAGTCATCTGCACTTCTTGTGGGAGGAATTAGACTCAAAAGACTGGTGGCCTTTGGTTCAGGCATGCGTTGTCGTGCATCAATTCTTGATGGAGCATGAACCGTCCGTGAGAGCTTTTCACGAAGGTCTACACCATCACGTTCTTCACCATCACTCCAGGTTCTCCTAGGTAAGTTTTTGTGCATGACTTTGTCTCAAATCATCTTGACCAACCCGAGCATCTTTAATCATTCGAGGACATTACAGAGGTAAAACAAAAAAAGAAAAAAGAAAAAAAAGGTAATCACAAATACAGGCATGTGATGACTTTTCAATGTTCATGGAAGGATACTGGAGAAGTATTGATTGACATCATTCACAACATCTTTCCATTGTCTGCATGACAAAATGAAAGCGGTCAACCTAGGAATCCAAGAAGATGTTCTCTCTGTTAACACAAACAAATAAGCACTCGACGTCCATGAATAGACTAGACCTATCATATGCAGATATGACATGGATACAGGATGACTGCATAACTATTCTACACTTAATATTATAGTGTTGACCATTAATACAACAATACATTACCTATTTTAAAGCATAGAGATGTCATATTTTGAGAAGGTACATTTAGATTAGCACAACTGAATGGGTGTCTCCAACTTAGGGAATGCTGCAGTTGCACCTGTTACGTCTCCAGTATCATTGTTCCCGTAGAACTCCGGACCATCCAATCAAACTCTAGAACTGCAAAATCCTCAGAAGCCTAGTATGCTAACCGAGCAACCAATTGAAGCACAAGGAATGCTACATGAGCAGAGGCTGATCAGAAAATGCCAAACATAAGGGGCTCCACATGAGAACTTAGCACACATATGAATGATCAAGACCGTTCATCATCAGGTCCCAGGTTGAACTTTCATTGACCAAAGAAAACCGGCTGATCCACTCTCCTAGAAGCCCAAAACCGCATTGTGCAGCCCACCTGAAGAGCAAATCAGCCTGGTTCTTGACAAAGGGCATATTCCCCTTGATGAATAGCCTGAATTGGGCATAGATGTGATGTAGAGCGGGTCGCGGACAGTTTCATGGCCAAGATGGATCAGAAAAGGCCCGGTCGACGACAGAAGTGATCCGGACCGTCGGACCTTAGATTGGGCGTATCTCGCAATCCAGAATGAGTTATCTGACGTAAAATATATGATTTTGGGGTAGAACGAGCTACTTTAGCCAACCAACACTGCTACGCCGGGTTGCGACACCCGGAATTGCGAAAAACCCCTGGATCGACGGTCGTTTCCCTGCTTTAATTTCGTTTTTACTATAAATAGTAAGTTTTAGTTTGATTATAACTCTTCATCCGTCGGGCTTTAGGAGTTGCGCCCAACGTGAAAAGAGCTTAGAATAATTAGGAGAACGGTTTGGTGAAGCCAAATAGGACACTTACTATTTTTGGCCAAAAACCTTGCGCACTAGTAGACATCACAACCGTCTATAAATAGTAAGTTTACTATTTATAGTAAGTAGCGAATTCTAGGAGTTTTAGTTGTAGTTTGATTCTGATTTCTTTCCCATTGCTTGGTATCCCTATTTAAAGGGTTGTGAACTCGTTTTTATTAATCAATTAATCAGTTTCGAATTTATTAGAATTTATTTCTATTTTCTGCTTTCTTTCCTCGTGGATTCGAGAAGTCTCTGTGAGGAGTCCAGAGAAGCTCCGTGGATTCGGAGTATTTATCCTCATCACGTTCATCCCTGCGTCAACATGGAATGTGCAGATGGACAGAATTGAAACCGAATAAAATCAAATGAATTCACAAGGGAAGGAATCCGTCCGATACCTTTGTTGGATACGGCATGCAATCTATCTCATCCTTGACAGCAATTGAAACTCCATCCAAAACTGAGATTGGTTTGCCTATAAAAGGCCATAATGAGCACTTACACAGTACAAAAAAAAAAAAAAATCTTACATCGTGATAAAGTCACAATGAACAATCTGAATGAACTATTGTAAAAAAGGGAACAAAATAAAAAATAAATTAAAACACCGTCGGCCAACAAAACTTCACAAACCACATTCAAAATCCTCAGAAGCCTAGTATGCTAACCGAGCAACCAATTGAAGCACAAGGAATGCTACATGAGCAGAGGCTGATCAGAAAATGCCAAACATAAGGGGCTCCACATGAGAACTTAGCACACATATGAATGATCAAGACCGTTCATCATCAGATCCCAGGTCGAACTTTCATTGACCAAAGAAAACCGGCTGATCCACTCTCCTAGAAGCCCAAAACCGCATTGTGCAGCCCACCTGAAGAGCAAATCAGCCTGGTTCTTGACAAAGGGCATATTCACCTTGATGAATAGCCTGAATTGGGCATACATGTGATGTAGAGCGGGTCGCGGACAGTTTCATGGCCAAGATGGATCAGAAAAGGCCCGGTCGACGACAGAAGTGATCCGGACCGTCGGACCTTAGATCGGGCGTATCTCGCAATCCAGAATGAGTTATCTGACGTAAAATATATGATTTTGGGGTAGAACAAGCTACTTCAGCCAACCAACCCTGCTATGCCGGGTTGCGACACCTAGAATTGCGAAAAACCCCTGGATCGACGGTCATTTCCCTGCTTTAATTTCGTTTTTACTATAAATAGTAAGTTTTAGTTTGATTATAACTCTTCATCCGTCGGGCTTTAGGAGTTGCGCCCAACGTGAAAAGAGCTTAGAATAATTAGGAGAACGGTTTGGTGAAGCCAAATAGGACACTTACTATTTTTGGCCAAAAACCTTGTGCACTAATAGACATCACGACCGTCTATAAATAGTAAGTAGCGAATTCTAGGAGTTTTAGTTGTAGCTTGATTCTGATTTCTTTCCCATTGCTTGGTATCCCTATTTAAAGGGTTGTGAACTCGTTTTTATTAATCAATTAATCAGTTTCGAATTTATTAGAATTTATTTCTATTTTCTGCTTTCTTTCCTCGTGGATTCGAGAAGTCTCTGTGAGGAGTCCAGAGAAGCTCCGTGGATTTGGAGTATTTATCCTCATCACGTTCATCCCTGCGTCAACATGGAATGTGCAGATGGACAGAATTGAAACCGAATAAAATCTAATGAATTCACAAGGGAAGGAATCCGTCCGATACCTTTGTTGGATAGGGCATGCAATCTATCTCATCCTTGACAGCAACTGAAACTCCATCCAAAACTGAGATTGGTTTGCCTATAAAAGGCCATAATGAGCACTTACACAGTACAAAAAAAAATAATCTTACATCGTGATAAAGTCACAATGAACAATCTGAATGAACTATTGTAAAAAAGGGAACAAAATAAAAAATAAATTAAAACACCGTCGGCCAACAAAACTTCACAAACTACATTCAATATGTCTGACCATCTGTGAAATACATATACCATACAAGGGTGAGATGCCAGACCTGTCAAAAGGTTTCAGCCCAGTTAAAAGCTCCAGCAGCAAAATTGTGGCCCATTTCAAACAAAATTGTTCTTTTCAGAGAAAACATCTTGGTTCAGTAAAAAGAATTTTTGTGCCTACTTGAAAAATAAGAGCTTTTAAAACTATAAACTAATTGTATGGATTTTGTTATTCAAACAGTCTCTGTTTGCTAATGTACATGAACTCTACCGGCCACTATGGTACTTAGTACAGCTATTATGTTCAACTGGTACATTCCTTATAACCAAAGGACATAAATCATCTACAATACTTTTTTTACAAAATATGTAAAGAAATAAATTATATGCAATAAAAGCTTACCTACCAATCAAATCCCACCACATTAGTACCACATGAGCAGTACCCGATCCTATACAGTATGTAAAACAGCCTCTACAAGGCCCACCATGCTGTATTTAATATGAGCATGATAAAAAAAAAAAATTAAAAAATTTAAAACAAAGTTAGGATGGCCTGCACTATGGAATCAATGTAAAATTGCCCCTAAAATCTTTAAGTTCTTGTAATGTGGCCTACATGAGCTTTGGATCAAGCTAACTTCTATATGGACCCTTCATTGTGGTGAGTCACAATGGATGAACGGATTTGATGAAGGATACACATCATGGTGGTTACACATACAAACCTATGGGTGGCGTCCCATCTCCATTGTTCCATGTGGTATGACCCACCGGAGATGTGGGTCTGTCTGAATTGTGTCTAGCATAAAGGAGAACCTGATGATTGGGATTCTATACAGACAACATGGCGTGCCCGCATCTTAGGTTTGGGTTGGGGAATTACCGTGGTGTGCAGGTTACATCCGTGAGCCACCTGAATAAACAGCAAAACGGGTGGACAGCTTAGGAAGACACGGCCAATTTTTTCATCCATCCATCTGTTTAATAAACTGTGGCCCACCTGAATAAACAGCTTAGATCCCAGCCGGTGTCCCACGCTGGCTCACCACAATTACTGTGAGAGAGTTGATGGTGGAGGGTACCTGTTTCTGCTCCACCATGGTTTTAATCTATCATAGTTATATTGTCTAGCTCCCCATAGTTTTCCTATTATGTGGCAACTCATCCACCGTCCACGTGGCAGAACATGTCAATCCAGTGTACAAATCATGGACCCGACATTTTGATGGACAGCTTGATAGTCACACTGATTTTGAGCAACAAATCATTTTTGTTCAAGAAAACATGAATAAATAACCATCAAATCCTCTAAATCGGCCATCAAAACTCTAGAAATAAACAAAATATGAACAAATAAACATCAAATCTACCAAATCAACTATCAAACCACATGAAATCCCCAATTTCAAAAATCCTCAAGATCCCTAAAATTCTAAAATCCCCAAATCCCTAATTTGTAATATCAGAAAATCCCCAATTTGGGGTCCACGTTCAAATCTATAAACCCTAAAATCCCCAAATCCCTAAATGGGGGTCCACATTGAATCGGGAACCACAAATTACTAAATCCTCCAGATTCGTAAATAAGAGAGATTGAGAGAGAGAGAGAGAGAGAGAGAGAGAGAGAGAGAGAGAGAGAGGGCATGCGTCGGTAGGGAGAGCGTGCACAGGTAGGGAGGGCATCGCTTTGGCTCCCTCCCTCCTTTGGATCAAACACATAAAGAGAGAGGGAGAGAGGAGAGGAGAGAGAGATTTAGGGCGGAAGCGGATTGCGTCACCCACCGTGATGTAAGTGTTTTATCCACGCCGTTCATCCTTTTTCTCATATCATTTTAAGGTATGAGACAAAAAAAAGAGGTTGAAATGGCCAAGCTATATGTCCTAGAGGGGGGGTGAATAGGACAATGCCAAATAAAAACTTATAATAGCGGAATTAAACAAAGTATGATAGCCAATGAACTAATTAAATAAATTGCAATGCAGAAATGAAATGTAACCTCAAACTATTGAATTTGAGAGGTTGATACAAACGTTGTTCTAAGGACAACCTTTCACCAAAAACCCAATGTATGGTAGGACAACCTTATGTCTAGAAATGTCTTTGTATCAAATTCTCAAATCAAAGAGGAATAAAGAAATAAATACAAACTGCACTGAATAAATTGATTTTACAAATGTCTTGTTCTAGGGACAGCCATACACCATAAAAATGGCAGGGCAACCTTGCTGGAACAATTTTGGAATTTAAAGCTTGAATCAAATAAAAGGAATTGCTGGAAATAAATCACTAAATTGTTACAACATTCCCACACTTGCTTGAAATTTCAAACTGTTACAACATTCACATCCACAAGGAAAATAGAACTGAATGATAAAGATAAGGAATAAAATAACCATTCAATCCACAAGACAAGAAGTTATAGTGGTTCGCCTGTGTGTTCACCAACTGTTCTAAAACAGCCACACAGAATGCTACTCCACTCCTAATATCCTCACACAGGGGATATTAGCGTTCTCTAATAAAACTGGTTTTCACAGGTTCACCAAAAACCTTCACAATTGTGTCTTTATCACTTGGGCTTACACAATTCAAAAAACCCCACAATCTGAGTTTTCTGGCTCTCCTCAGATAACCATACACATAGAGATTTTTCTGGCAAATCTCATACAAAACCAAAATAGAAATTACAGGAATTGTAGAATACCTGGAACTTATCCTTTTGCAGTAGCCCGGAAGAACCGATCAGAGTAGAGATGATAGTTCAATGTCCAATACTCAAATTATTGAGGTTCTAAGTTCTAATTGATTTTAAATGAAATCACAAAGGGCTAGCTCTATTTGATTTTAATTCCAAGAAGAAGGAATACACGATTTCCCCTTTTCAAATATGATTGGAATTTAGAATAAAATCAAATGCAAAAAGCTAACAAAAGGAATTAGAATGAAGCGCAAATTAGCTTAAAATTAAACACGACTTATCTCAGAGTGGAGCCTTGCTTTGATAGATTTTTCGATATATAAACTCTGAAATTCGTGTGCTATTTATAGCTACAGAAATTCGTCTTCGACTGGTCTAGGAGTTCCCACGACTGGTCTTAGGAGAAACAGATTTTTGAATTTCTGCGCGGAATCAGGAAAACCGATGTTCGACTGGTCGTAGACAGTCCACGACTGGTCGAAGGTCGTCCACGACCGGTCAAGACCCCTTCTCGACTGGTCGAGCGACAGTGAATTTAGTCGTTGGAGTTTGAATCGAGGCTCCACGACTGGTCGAGGTTCGAGTCGAGGACATCCCACGACCGGTCGAGCAGACTCCAAGACTGGTCGTGAGCGCGAAATCCAGAAAAAATGATAAAATTGAATAAGTCCAAGACTGGCCTAGGAAATTCTTAGACAGGTCGAGCCAGTGCTAGGACTGGTCGAACCAGATCAAAAACATGTTTAAATACATTTGAATAATGTATCCAAAATGACCTACCCTAAGGTCAAAGACTCTGGTCTATCAAACCTGAATAATGAAGTATGGACATTGAACTTTACTTCATTCAACGAATGATAAATCTTTTAGTACTTGAAGCCTGAAGTACGAGTTTTGAGTTTGCTTTTGAGCTTCACACCTTCACACACTGCTTGTATCTTGAACTTGAATAACCTTTGCGTGAATAAAGAATACTGTGTCTTCTTTATATCTTCTTCTTTATATCTTCGAAATGTACCTTGAAGCCGCTTGAAGAGTCCATGGTTGTCTTAAACATAGAACACACCAAGACATAGAACACACCAAGGTTTTGACACACAAAATTTGACAACCAAAGAGGTATCATATAATAGCACTAACAGAGGTAGGTCTAGCAATTAAGTGGACCACAAGGTGGGGATTGCACGTCCACCATTAAAAACTTCTTGGGAGCTATAGAAGTTTCGGATAAGCTGATATTTGTTTTTTAACTTCATGCACGTCTACATGACTAGAGTTGTACACGAGTCGAGTCAAGTCGAGT
The DNA here is from genome assembly GCA_021015155.1 of Magnolia officinalis. Taxonomy (NCBI): domain Eukaryota; kingdom Viridiplantae; phylum Streptophyta; class Magnoliopsida; order Magnoliales; family Magnoliaceae; genus Magnolia; species Magnolia officinalis. The sequence continues at coordinate 35,501,423 of JAJHSJ010000004.1, read as the reverse complement.
ATCGCCCTACTCGTACTCAGCTCTTAACGCCTGAGTGTTGTTTGTACTCGACTCTACTCGGCCAACGAGTAGGGACCCCCCGCTCGTACTCTACTCACCCGAGTACGAGTAGTAGACGAGTAGAGTCGAGTCCGAGTTTTCGAGTCGAGTCCGAGTACGAGCACACGAGTTGAGTACCGAGTGCGAGTTTTCGAGGTGAGTTCGAGTCCGAGTCTGAATTTGAGCCCAATTCGAGTAGGGTTTTCGAGTAACGAAACAATAAAATATATAAATTGCACATAATTAAATTACATTGTTACATAATTACATTAACGTATTTACATAATTATATTACATTGTTCAAAATGACAATTTATAACTAATAACCTCTATAAGATGAGTGCCTTCCTGTTCCTGTATTGTCATCTGATCCATCGGAACTGCTATCTATTTTTTCATATACAAATTGATTCACTTCCTCTGAGTCAGAAGGCGAAGAGATTTTTCCTTCGTGCTCTTCTACACTTTCAACTAGATTTTTCAAACTTGCTTTATGTAAAGAATTGTACGTAGTACCCAATGCCCTATAAAATTCACCGAAACGAGTTAGGAATTTCAATTTGTTACTCTTTTTCTTCTTCTTGTTTGTCGTACTCGACGAGTAACTCGACCCTGCTTCAACATCGTGTTGTCTTTGACTCGAATATCGCTGAAGTCTAGAAGCATCTTCCATACTGCGTTTTATGGCGATTTGGAATTGTTCTTCCTACAAAACTTTTAATCTGGCTTCCTTCTCTGCATCTTTTGTGGATGTCATTTGTGTAGCAGATCCAGAAGCAGAAGGTTTGGATGGAGTGGAAGGCTTTCTATTCGAATCTAACAGAGCTTGAAAAAGAATTTGGACATCCTTAGGCGCATTGGGGCATGGTTTTGCATCACCACCTCGACATGACAAGTGTAGGCGAAAGCAATTAGTCTTGTTTACAAACTTTGTGCCACACAAACCACACTTAATCTTTATTTTTCCAGACCATGGTGGTGATTCAACTAGGGAAGCATAGTCTCAAATGTTTATCGATGGCTCAGATGACGACATTTCTACATTCAATTTTTAATAAAAAAATCACAATATTGATAAATAAATTGAACTTGATATAGCAACAAAAGAAAGCAATATAAATGTATCAAAATTCAAAAATAAAAGCAAATGAACAGGCATATGTAAATGAATATCAATGATTCAAAGTCTTCCAAACCACATTCCAAAAGGACCAATACTTTCGTGTTTGTAGTTGCAGTGAAATAATATTACAGATCATTCAACATTCAGCCAAAAAAATTGAAAAATCGAAAATAATTACTGATCTGTAGGTAGAGACTCGTCATGAATCTCAATCTCCTCTTCATCATCATCATTCATATCTCCTCCCCATATCGGGCGCAACCAATCTTGCGTACAAATCAACGCTTCAACTGTGTTTGGCAAAAGTGAGCTTCGATACTTGCTCACAACCCTGCTCCCTGTGCTGAATGCGAATTCTGATGCCACTGTTGAAATTGGTATTTGATAATATGTCTCGTGCCATCATAGATAATGTAGGGTATTTTGATTCACTAACCCTCATCTTCCACCATTCCAACACATTAAATTCAGCTTGCACTACGATTGGTTTCTTGAGGTACATTTCTAACTCTGATTCCTTAGTATCAACTCTCATTCGTGCTTGTGCCAAATATGATATATATTCATTTAGCACATCCAGATTACCAGGTACATAAATATCCGCATCTCTACTTTCTTCAACACCCGCTGCGGGTAAAGTATTAACATACGATTTATACAGATCTTCAAGGGCTTCACGAACCTTAGACGTCTCTGCTGCCGCTCTTTCAGTAGAATAAAGCTTCATGAAAATAAAGCTAACCAATCCCATATTACAACGGGGATCAAGAACAACTGCCAAGGACATCAACAGATGACATTCGTTCCAGTATTTATCGAACTTCGTCTTCATATCAACTGTCATCTGGCATATGAAATCTGGACCCGCACTGGCATTTTTCTGCAGAGCATCCTTAATCTTCTAAAGAGACGGAAGAAACAAATTCGCGGTTGGATACTAATTCCCAGAAAAAATCTTCGTGTAATCGTAGAAAACTTGGAGAAATGTGTGAACTTGTTGTGTTTTGGCCCAATCATCTGTGCTCGGCAACCAAGAATACGTTCTGTCACGCGCCGCGTATTCAGGAAATGTAAGCTGTAATTCCATTGCCGCATCTAACATTTCATAGGTCGAGTTCCAACGTGTACAGACATCCAACTTCAATGTTTTTTTAGATGGCACATTCAAATGTTTGATGATGTCATTCCATACACTCAGTCTCGATGGCGACCCCCTTATATATTTCACACTTTCTCTTATGTTCTCTATAGTGTCGTCGATTGCTTTCAGCCCTTCTTGTACAATCAAATTTACAATATGGGCACAACATCTAACCTGGAATATTTTTCCTTCAAAAAATAAATTTTCCTGTAGCCCTGAACTGGTTACGTAAGCATGAAATGACATTGTCATTTGCTGAAGAATTGTCTAAAGTTATTGCTGAAATTTTTTTCTCAATGCCCCAACCTTCTAGACAACTGTAGATGCAATCTGAAATAAGTAAACCAGTATGTGGAGGAGGAAGGTGTTTGAAGTTCAAAATTCTCTTGCATAGTTTCCAATCCTTATCGACATAGTGAGCGGTTAATGAAATGTATCCTTTTCTTTAATTAGACGCCGTCCATAAATCAGAAGTCAGATCTATTCTGGTCACTGAAGCTAAAACTTCTTTCAATTTCATCTTCTCCTTTGCGTACATCTTCATGCTTTCTCTCTGCACTGTGACGCGGGAGACATTCTCGGCCCGAGGGTTAAGGAATTGACAGAAAGCCCTAAACCCTTTACTTTCAATCATTCTGAAAGGTTTTTCTTCCAAAATCACTAATCTAGCAAACTACTCATTCAGCTTCTCCTTGTCAAACTTATGAGTGGACACTATGCCTTGGGGGTCGTCCCCTTCTGACTTCGTAAATGACAACGTCTGTTGGCCGGGCGGAGGGAGTCTTGCTTTCTTAGGACACGTCTTCAAATGTCTAATTAAATATGTCGTAGATCCTCCTAGAATCTTGCTGAATAACCCTTTGCAGTTATTACACTTTATCTTCTGTACACCGTTAACTGTCACATCTTCAAAATCATCCCACACTGCTGATCTCTTCTTCTTCCCTTTGCATGCGGTTGACGTGTCCGTGTCTCCCTCTACTATTAAAGGAGATGTGGCCGATGCACCCATTCCAGGGGTATTTGGGCTTTCGTCTTGACTAGCCATCTATAAAATAAAGTTCTCGATATGTTATACAGCCATACCTAGGGGCTAGGGTCCTAGATGGCTAGACCGCTAGACGGGCATAATTACTTAACTGTCTAAATCAGTCACTCATTCAAAGTTAGATGGATTGTAATGCTTCATTTTTCAATTTAAATGCTACGCCGAAATTCCGGCAACATCTACCCTTATCTCTCCAAAATATATTAATCTTGTATTTGATTCTTATGTCAATCATCAACACAAACTGTGGACATTTGACGACGAAAATAAATACATGAAATATATCCAGAGAGAAAAATGAGAGACGAAACCAGAACAGGCATATGCATTTAAATTGGAATAAATGAAGACATTACAATCTATCTAACCCTGAACTGTCCAAAAAGGGACAATTTGAGCAATTTCTATGCATCGAAGAACACACTGAATCTATGTCTTGCAACATAGAAATCCTCAAATGGGCAACTGATTATCCTATACTACAACTAGAACAATACAAATAATAATAAAATATGACAATCAAACAATAAATGAATTAAAAGTGCAATCTGAAAGATGAATGCTAAGTGTAATAACTTGAGTGCACTAAGCATTCCTCAACCTAAATGCCAAATCCAATTATGCATGGATTGGGAGGACTCGACGCATTGAAGGGTTTTCATAATCCAAAAGTCATTTAGAAGTATGGATGGTATGCAATTAGAATTAAAGAAATTGTAAATATTCTCTCATACTAATTTTGAGACCTCTCTTTTTAGTGAGATTATCAATAAATTTTCTTCTTTTTTTTTTAATTTATTTTTGAAAGAAAAAGAATAGAATGTGTAACATATATAGTTGTCACTAAACTATTAAAGTATTAATCCATTATCGACTACATAACTAAAATTACATCAATGAAATGATTTGAGCAGTCCGTAAACTAGCGCTATAAATCAATGATTAAAAAAAAAATTAGTGGTTCAATTGTGATCCTATACTGTGGTTAATTCAAAAAATGAAATTTCAATCAGTATATCAAACATTACATTACATATGTCTACTAATTAAAATTATTAATATTAATTTAGTAATTACATTTAAACTCCCATAAGTATGCTACATTCATATCATACCCATTAACAAATCACTACTAATCTACTATCAGTCTATCACTAGGTAGGATGAAATAAAAATACAAAAATCAACCAATAATTATTTTATATACAATTAAAATAATAATTAAAAAATAATTCTTACCTGATGGACGGACGGGCACCGGGCAGAGGTGGGACGACCTGCGGACAGGGGCGTCGGGCAGGCAAGGGACGAGCTACAGCCTGCAGCAGGGATAGGGGTACCGGGCAGGGCAGTAACGAGCTGCGGACAGGGCAGGGCAGTGACGAGCTGCGGACAGGCCACCGGACAGGGCAATGTGAGCGCCCTGAGAGAGAGAAAGGGAAGAAGAAGGGTAGCTGGGTAAGGGAAATGCCGACTGGGCAGGGCAGGGACCGCCGGATGGTCGCTGTGACCGTGCGGGTTAGGGTTTTTTAAAGAGAGAGAGAGGGGGGGTTTTTTAGGGAGAACGTCGAAAGACTCAAAACGACCGAACAGGGGCACCGGCAGGCCGCAGGGACGAGCGGCAGGGAGAGAGAGAGAGAGAGAGAGAGGAGAGAGAGAGAGAGAGAGAGAGAGAGAGAGAAGAGAGAGAGGTTTGATTTGAACGGACGGAGTGCTGGGCGCTGGTTGCTGGAAGGGAGGGAGGGAGGGTTTTTTGTTTTGTTTTAGGTGGGCGGGCGAAAGGATGAAAGTGACAGGGAGAGGGGTGATTTTAGTTTTAGGGCTACCCAGTCCCTGGTCGAGTACGAGTCTCGAGTACCGAGTTGAGTACCCATTCGAATATACGAGTCGAGTACCGAGTCGAGTACTACCCAACTCGTACTCTACTCGAAATAATAACGAGTACCAAAATTGTACTCGTACTCGGCTCTAACAACTGACGAGTCGAGTCGAGTCGAGTAAAAGCGAGTCGAGTCAAGCGAGTACCCCAGTTTTCTTTGCTCGTGTACAACTCTATACATGACCTTATGAATAGGTTGGATGGTAATAAAACATCACGGTGGGTGTCAATATCATTGCAGCTTCCTTTGGTGTGGTCCACTGGAGTTGTGGTAAAATGATCTCATAAAAATAATGAATGGTGTGGATAAAACACTTACATTACAGCTTCCTTTGGTGTGGTCCACTGGAGGAGCTGTGGACTTGCTTCATTTTGGGGATCAAAACCTTAAAATGATCTCATAAAAACAATGAATGGTGTGGATAAAACACTTACTTTACGGTAGTCCCCACAGATCCCTGCCCAGGCAGTAATGTAGGATGCAATCCGTGATTGAGCGCTGACGCTCCTCGAGCTCAGAGTTGTACGAACGGTTCAAAGGGGCTTAACATTAAATGTGCCTCACAATAATGTATTTATCATAGCTACACCGTTTATCAATTTTGAGAGATCATTTTTTATCTTCATCCAAAATATGAGTAATTTCAAATGCTCCAGTGGACCACAGCAGTGGGACAGTGATTCTAACTGCTGAAACATTCACAACAAATCAGGTCGGTGTTGTGATGGAACTACCATGATGTATGTGTTTTATGCAGGTCGTACATCCATTTCTCAAGATCATTTTAGGGGTTGAACCTAAAAACTATCTATTTCTAAATCTTAGGTAGACCACACCAGAGAAAAAAAATAGGCACGGAGTGTGTAGTGCCGGTTTTTTGGGTAACAGTCGTACTTGTCCTGTTTTTTTTTTTTTTTTTTTGTAGTAGATGGTCTTTTTGTACACTAAGTGGGTCTTTCAACAAGTATGCTTTTACCAAGCAAACATCAGGTCTGTCCATATCAAGTGACACATGCAAGTACATGCATAAGTGTAGAGTTAGTAAAATAATAACCATGTTTGAATCACTGATTCAAGCTGGCGTATCAACACTATTTTTGCCAGTGAGCAGGACCCTCTAATTCCTAAGATGTGAATCTAAGTTACTTAATCTATGGGCAGAGCACAAACATATATACACGTAGAACACGAGGAGACAATATCTAGAAAAGGTCCCTTCATGTCGCTTGTTACTTTTCTTTGGGCCCCACGCCAAGAAGAGAACAAAAATGGTAAAAGGAAATTCTTTATGTAAGACTCATCCCCTCGTGGATCTTGTCCCTTTGTCCATCAAGCAAGCTTGTCCGTTAAGGTACTTGGCCAACCAAACATTAACTTTATCCTCGCATAAAGTGAGACACACAAGTAGCAAAAAGCAATAGTTAGAACAAGGATAACCAATTGTTTGAATCATTGATCCATTGCCAATGTGGAAGGAATTGTGTATCATCCTACTGTACTTTTGAACTTTTTAGTAGTATACAACTAAAGAAAGAAAATTTTGAAGATGAAATTATCAAATCTTGTGGGTTGAAGTCTTGATTGGATAATAAATGTCTCAAGACAGATTCGTAGCCTTGTTCTTTTTGGAAGAGTAAAAGTATATAGATAAAAAAAAATATTATCTTCATACTACAATAAATTCACGTATTCGAAAATCAATATAAAGATTTGCACTTCTAAGTGTAGAACAAATCTTCTAAAGACTAACTTTCTAAAAATGATAAGTGCAAGAGGGCAAAGATGAGAATACAGTATTTTTAAATTGCTAGATTTAAAAATTATTTGTTCTCTATACTATAATGTACATGATATATAAAACATGTAGGTAAATGGTCTTTACCTATGGATTACTCTTATGCCTCTTCAGGACATCTATATACACGTTTATAGCAATTAGACTTTCTGCTATGAATGGATATTATCTTTTATAGATCGGCAATTATTTATTTCCCTTTTAAAAAGAGAATTAATTAACAGCAAGAAATTATTGGCACATATAACTCAAATTGTAGTCATTACAACTGCCTAGACATACATGACATATGAAACCTGTGCCACATGTATGACACGTGACACTCCTAATCAATACGGTTAAAATCTTAGGTGTCAATGGGTCAAACATCAAACTGGATTTTGGTTCACTCCTAATAGCACTATGACTCAAATGAGTTTGAACTACATGCTTTCTAATTAAACATTGGTTCACACCTACTTGCACTGTGGCTGAGGTAGCAGGTATGAACCACTTGTTAAAAAGATTAGGCTTTTTGGCTTCTTGTGAGGATGCTTATATGCGAAGAATAAAGTACTCCTAATAAAGTGCTCAAGTAGCCAAAAAAGCCATACGAATACTTTTAAGTAGGATTCCATATATAATATATTTATTTACTTTCTAAAATAATTATTATATTTTTTAATTTAATGTTTCTTAGAAATACAAAAATGAGGGGTGAATATAAGTACTTTTGTCCATTTAGGGAAGCACATACAAATTAAAGTGAAAGACCTAAGAGAACAGAGACTAAAAGAGTTCCATTTATATTGCTGATTATTCTTTCTTTACACCCCAAACCAAGAAAAGAAAAAAAAGAAAAGGCAAAGGAAATTCTAAGCAGCATATATATACACACTTAGATCTAGCACAACACGCATATTGTCACGGGTCGTGTCCCTTTGTCAATCAACAAGCTTGTCAACTATGGTTCTTAGCCAAGTAGACTTCAACTTTATCTGCATATCAAGTGACACATAAAAGTAGATATTCAATACCATATCGACCTTGTCCCAAGGTCCAGCTTATCCAATTATCATCACTAAGGAATGTGATATTTTGCAAGGACAGGTGGAGGAATTGATCCGTAAGGGTCTAATCTAAAAAAGCATGAGCCCATAAATCATTCCAACCATATTAACTCATAAAAAATATGGGAGTTGGCGCATGTGTATCAACAACTGGGTGATCAACAAGATTACCATAAAGTACTAGTTTCACATACCACAGCTGGACGATATGTTGGACATACTTGAGAGTGTAAAATTGTTTTCTAAGTTGGATTTAAGGAGTGGCTACCATCAGATCCAAATATGATTTAGTGATGAGTGGAAGACAACTTTTAAGACTAATGACGGGTTATATGAATGGTCGGTCATGCCCTTCAGTTTTTTAATGTGCCTAGTACATTTATGAGGTTAATGAACAAAGTTCTAAAACTATTCATTGGGCGGTTCGTGGTGGTCTACTTCAACGACATCTTGATATACAGTCAGAACAAAGTAAGTCATATGGAACATCTCAAACAAGTCCTTCAAGTACTTACCAAAGACAAGATGTATCTCAATATGAAAAAAATGCAGTTTTTTTTACCGATAGCTTATTGTTTTTTAGTTTTGTCATGACATCCACGCCATATGGCCGGACGAAAAAATGGTGAGAGCTATTAGAGAATGGTTGGTTCCGAACAATATCCATGATGTGGAGTTTTCACAGGTTTGCGATATTTTATCGTAGATTTGTGAATAATTTCAGCGGTCAAAACAAAGTAAGTCATATGGAACATCTCAAACAAGTCCTTCAAGTACTTACCAAAGACAAGATGTATCTCAATATGAAAAAAAATGCAGTTTTTTTCCCAATAGCTTATTGTTTTTTAGTTTTGTCATGACATCCACGCAATATGGCTGGACGAAAAAATGGTGAGAGCTATTAGAGAATGGTTGGTTCCGAAAAATATCCATGATGTGGAGTTTTCACAGGTTTATGATATTTTATCGTCGATTTATGAATAATTTTAGCAATCAGAACAAAGAAAGTCATATGGAACATCTCAAACAAGTCCTTCAAGTACTTACTAAAGACAAGATGTATTTCAATATGAAAAAAATGCAGTTTTTTTTACCGACAACTTATTGTTTTTTAGTTTTGTCATGACATCCACGCCATATAGTTGGACCAAAAAATGGTGATAGCTATTAGAGAATGGTTGGTTCCGAAAAATATCCATGATGTGGAGTTTTCACAGGTTTACGATATTTTATCGTCGATTTGTGAATAATTTTAGCACCATTGTGTCACTGATTACAAATTACATGAATAAATGACCATTTCAGTAGACTAACGAAGCTGACAAGAGCTTTGCTAAACTTAACCACAAGTTGTCCATAACCCCAGTTATCGTACTTCTTAACTACGAGAAACTGTTTGAGGTCAAATGCGATGCTTCATATATCGGGATTGAGGAAGTTTTGTCATAAGTAGGCAGGCTAGTAGCCTTCAACAGTGAGAAGCTCAGTAATGCACGTAAAAAGTGGTCAACGTATGAGCTTGAATTGTACGCAATGGTCCAGGCATTATGACATTGGCAACATTACTTAATTCAGAGGGAGTTCATTCTTTACACATACCATCAAGCTCTCAAATTCATTTATAGCCAAACTAACGTATATCATGTGCATGCTAGGCAAATTTCATTCTTACAAGAATTCACATTTATGCTGAAGCATAAGTCTGGGCAACAAAACAAGGTGGCTGATGCACTTAGCTGATGTGCAACCTTGTTAATTAATAACCATGAACAATAAGGTTGTTGGGTTCGAATGCCTCAAAGACCTATATTTCGAAGATGACGACTTTAAGAACGCATAGATAACATGTCAGGATGGATTTCTCTTCAAAGGAAATCAGGAAGGGCAACCCAACAACTTCTATATTAAGGATGATTTTCTCTTCAAATGAAATTAGTTATGCATTCATAAAGCTCGTTGCGAAACCGTATGATCCAAGAGCTACATGAAGGTAGCCGCGATAGTCATTTAGGGTGGGACAAGACAACAACTCTTCTACAGGAACGTTATTATTGGCTACAGTTGAAAAGGGACATTAGAAACGCAGCACAACGGTGCCACATGTGTCAAGCATCCAAGGGACAGTCATAAAACACTGGCTTATACACTTCATTAGTTATCCCCAATGGCCCTTGGGAGGATCTATCTATGAACTTTGTGTTAAGTCTCACCCGGACTCAATGTAGGGTGGATTTAGTGTTTGTCATGGTCGATAGGTTCTCCAAGATAGCTCATTTCATACCATGCAAGAAGACTCTCGACACTATGCACATTAGAAATCTTTTTTTTTTTTCGAAAGATTGGTCGGCTACATGGAGTCCCAAAATCCATCGTCTCAGATCGTGATATTAAGTTCCTTAATAACTTTTGGAGGACTTTGTGGCGGTAATTTAACACCAAGCTATAGTTCAACGGTGCATATCATCCGCAGACTAATGGGCAGACCGAGGTAGTGAATTCTATACTTGGAAACCTTATACACTGCATTTTGGGTGATAAACCCGAATAGTGGGATTTGGTCATGGCTTAAGTGGAATTCGCATTCAATAACATACTGAACTGATCCACCGGCAAGTCTCCATTTGAGATTGTGTACGAACGAGTGCCTTGACATACTCTTGATTTGGTTCTTTTGCCCAAACTCCCAGGCATGAGCGTTGTTGCAGAACATATGGCAGATCGAATCATAAGTGTACATGCTAATGTTTAGGCCCAGTTGAAGGCATCCAACGACAAGTAGAAGGAATGGGCTTACACACATCGATGTCTGAAGGTATTCGATATGGGCAACAACGTGATGGTTCATCTACGTAAAGAGAGATTTCCAACTGAGACGTACAATAAGTTGAAGAACAAGAAAATTGGACCGGTACCTATCCCCCATAAGATCAATGACAATGCTTATGTTGTTGATCCTCCTGAAGAAATGGAGATATTATGCACGTTCAATGTGAGACCCGTATCCTAGCCCATACCGTTCTGTAGACTTCCGCGGTCCTCCCAGTCTAATTCCGGCAACCCGCGATCTGTAATCGGCATTTGCGCGCAACCCTGAGTCATACCCTGTCAATCTGAGTCGACTCGACCCGAGACATGTATCCTTGCGACCGCGCCGTCGCCGCGGTTTCGACGCCGCGTCTCGCGCGCCGAAGCGATATCCAGGCCAGGAGATGTGGGTCGGCGTTCAGTTCGAGAAAAACGACGCGCATTTGCAAACCCAAGAGAACATGTCCCATCAATCAATCACACCACATCCCATCATGTCAAGTATAAGAGCAACCCCAAAGTCAACTCTCTCTCTTACAACCCATACCTAGTCAAGTACACCCATCACTCACCATTCCTCTCTCTCCTTACATCACCTCTCTCTCTCTCATTTCCTCCCAAGCAACCGTCCAAGCTCTATGAGAGAGCTTTGTGTGGCCCACTTCCTATCTCCCATCTCCACCATCCAAGATTCATCTCAACCCTTAAACCTTGTTCCTTTGGAGCTAAAGATGAGGAGAAGTCCGAGAAGATCAAAGGTGGGTGTATTCTAGGATTAAATTTATAATTTTTTCTTGGATTTTGATTTAGGGCCCACATGATTTGGGACCCATTTCATGTTTTATAACCTTGAGGGACCCATAGTGGCGGGGTCCCTCCCATTTCCACCGATTTCTCTCTTTTTCTCTATTTCTCTCTCTCTCTCTCTCCCTCCTTCTCTCTTTTTTTTTTCCTTGTGCAATGGTCCACCTTGATGGACGGTGCTGAATGAGGGACCCACCAGACGTATGTGTTAGATCCACACCGTCCAGCACCCTGGGACGGTGTTGGACCCACTGTGATGCATGTAGATCCACACCGTCCAGCAGCCTGTGGATGGTGCTGGACCCACGGTGATGTATATCCATGTCGTCAATTACATGGACGTGGGGCCCATGTATGTGTTGTATCCAGGCAGTCCAGCTGTCTGGACGTGGCTCCACCTGGCGTATTTATTTATTTAACCGTCCATTTGTAGCCCCCATTTGCTGCACGTGCGCAACATCCACACCGTCCATTTGCACATCCCACGCAGCAATACCTGCTGCTGCTGAATCCACGTCAGCAAGTGTGGGTCGGATCGTGAGGTATGGGTTTGATCCCAACCATCCATGTGGCACGTGGGACCCACCTGCTATGGGAAGAAGGTTGGTCGATGTACCTGCAGCAGCTATATAGTTGTTTATGACATCAGTAAGCCCTGGTGGGCCACGTGAATGTGGGACCCACCTCTCTGGTGTGTGAGATCCACACCGTCCATTGTTGTGTGGCACCCACCATGATGTATGGGTGTTACCTGCACTGTCCAGCAGGTCTGGATGGTGGGTACCCACCATGAAATATGTGTTTTATCCCAGCCGTCCACTGTCTGGACGGTGGACCAACAGGCCACAGTAGCAGCAGTAGTTGCTGCATCAACGTCGGCAATAGCTGCGGGCCCCACCATGCAGTATAGGCTACATCCACACCATCCAACCATTTGAGAGTTCGTTCTATGGCATGAGAAAAAGAATGAGGTAGATCTAAAGTTCCAGTGGACCCCACCGTTGAAAATAAGTGGGGACAGTGACATCCACCGTTCAAAACTTCTACGGGCCATAGTAGTTCCCAATCAAGTTGATATTTTGTTTTCACTTCATCTATATCTATGTTAACTGATGAATAGGTTGGATCTCGAAAATACATAGCGGTGGGTCCTATAAATATTTCAACAGTGGGTGTGGCTGCTCCCGCGGTTTTCTGTGGTGGGCTCTGTGAGATTTTAACGGTGGAAAATCATTATCTCCATTGTTATTTGTGGCATGGTCCAGATGATCTTTTGATATGATTCATTTTTGGGTATTACTCTAAAATGATCTCTTAAATAGATGAATGGTGTAGATGGCGCGGCCCACTTAATGTATTCGAGGCCTATGTAATGCGACCCATTGTGACATATATTAGGCCCATTGTTGTGTATTCATGGCCCACAGGTCGTGGCCCATTGTGATGTTTTTGTACCCCATTTAATGAGGCCCATTATGATGTGCACTAAGTCCATGGGTTGTGGCCCATGTGATATATCTGAGGGTCATGTGCAGGCCCACTTGTTGTGTATTTGAGGCCTATGTGATGAGGCCCATTGAGATGTATTTAAGGCCTATGTAATGCGCCCCATTGTGATATATATTAGGCCCATTGTTGTGTATTCATGGCCCATTTGGCGAGGCCCATTGTGATGTATTTATGGCCCATTGTGATGTATTTTCGACCCATTTGGTAAGGCCCAATTAGATGTATTTTTCGGCCCATATATTGCGGCCCATTTGACATATATGGGGCCCATGTATTGCGGCCCATTGTGATGTACATGTGGCCCATGAGTGAGGCCCAATATGATGCATATGTGGCCTATATGGTGAGGCCCGATGTGATGTATATGTGGCCCTTAAGTAAGGCCATGGTGATGTGCATTAAGCCCTTGCGTGAGGTCATGGGCCCACTATATGTTTGGTTCTATGTGGGCCACTTCTTAGGAGCAATGTTGGTTAAATGTCCACATTGATGGGCAATGATGGTTAAATGTCCACATTGTGACCTTCCCTTAGCCCCTTTGTTAGGCCGATTGTTGAGGCCGATTATCGATGCCGATTATCAATACTGATTATGAGTACGTGACAGTATAGCATCATGATACATGCCCATATGCATCATCTGCATGTTTGTTATGAGATGTGAATGACCATTGCATATGTCATAGGGCAGGTTGTTTATGGGATTCCCTGAGAGACGGAGTTGCCCACATGAGCGCACGGTACACGCAGGATTGTTGCATGACTGGATGGTATGACTCATGCATCTCGCATTTTGTGATATGACCACCATACGCCCTAGCAACATCAGGGTCGTGGCCTCCACAGGCATATCATGGATGGTCAGATGAGACATCGAAAATATTTGGTTCTAGCATACGAGTGTCATAGATGTCCCTATGTAAAAATTCATAAACCTCCATGGCCAGGAGACGCCCCAACGTCCAGACTGGGTGGATATATATGAGTACATGAGGGACGTATGCCAGTAGGCCGCGTCTCCCACTATGTCGTGGTCGGTTGGGAGGGGGTGTAACCTTACCCGCCTGAGTGAGGGGGCAATATCTAGGTTGAGTTTGACCAGCTTGAGGAATGGGTCTGCTATCGACAAGTCAGGCCCGATATTGGCAGGCGGATAATGAGGTCTCTTCCACTTACCCAGTTGTGCGCTCGGATAGGGGCGGCAAGCTGGCATAGAGTGTAATAGACCCCGGTGATAATCCTAGAGATGCACGGTACTAATATGTAGACTTATCGAGCAGGAGTTGTATACTTAGCATTTTACTCATTCATCCATTCATTCACTATCCACTCGGGCTGGTGGTGCACAATTAATTATTATGTGTACCTTCGCAATGGGTAGGATTTCGGTTGGGGCGCGCAACCAACCTGAGATCAGGAGTTTACCACAATGTGTTTGACTATTCAAATTTAGGTATGGGACTAGTTTGGATAGAATTCCCTTGTAATGGACCCCATAGCCTGCGATACTATGTACTATCATCCTGACTTCACTCCAGCTTGGTCATTTCATTCGCATCGCATATTGCATTACATCCGCGGCATATGACATTTTGGGTTACTACGTTTCTACACTTATATAGCCTAGATGGACTTAGCAGGATTTGTACATTGCATTGCATCCGCAGTATATGATATTTGGCTCATTATGACCTGCATTGCGTACTCTGATATTATATAACTCGTGGACTTACCAGTATGTTCCTGCTTACTCTAATATCGTATGATTCATGATCTTGCCAATATTTTCGACATTATATGATTATGACATTATATTGAATACTTGGCACTTACCTTGTGCACACACTTATACCAACCTCTAAGCTTTCTATAAGCTTATGCATGATAGATGCGTGCAGGTGGCGTTAGGTCGTAGCAGCGTTAAGCTTGGAGCGTGCAGCCGTCTTCTAGAGCTTGATTTTCAATATATGTATTTTTCTTTCAGCACTGTACTCAAATGTTTATATTAGTGGATATGTGATGATGATATTGCGTTTGTGATTTGGGTAAACTTGTGGTTATGCTTATTTCGAGTTAAATATACATTGGAAAAAAATCCTCCTTGTAGGATCCCAGGATCGGAATCTGGCGTATGGATGCTGGGAGCCGAGAATGGGGTACTACGGAGGCTATCGACACCGGATTCGGCGATCAGAAATTTGTGAGTTCGATTTATGGGTTTGGGGCGTGACATTCAACGTAGTGGACCTGTTCAAGTATCATGAACTAATTCCGGAGAATAACTCGACGATGAGTTCTTTTGAAGTGGAGGGGACTAATATAGAATGGGTCGTATATCCGTTCATAACTAAGATGGACCGAAGAAAAGAAGGCAAGAAGGATTGACCATACTCAGCATAGTTTGATCGGTCGACCATTGTGGTCGATAGGTTAAAATTCCGTTGGAATTACTAGAAATTCCAGAATTTTCACTGGACGTTTTCTGTCCATTTCAACACATCGACATATCTGATCAACTGGTCGAAATTCTGTTTGACAGTTGCAGGAATTTTACATGAATTTCTGAATTTGTCTCATATTTTGATTAGGAGTCTTTGATTGCATTTTAAGGATTTGTTTAAGGTTATTCAAGGGTATTAAACTCATTTTTATTAATTATTCAATCAATAAACTTCTCAAAAAAATTTATTCCCTCATGGATTTGGAAAACTTATTGTGGATTCAAAAGTGCCTTGTGAATTCAAGGTGTTTATCACTTGAGGAAGATTTGGAAAACTTATTGTGGAGTCAAAAGTGCCTTGTGAATTCAAGGTGTTTATCACTTGAGGAAGACGGTGCTTGACCTCATTATGTCCTCTCTTGCATCACTGCGGATGAGAAACGCCCCAACCTCACTCAATACGATATGGCCCTGACCATGGACCCACATTGTTGTATGTGTTTTATATCCATGTCATCCATCCGTTCTTCCATGTCATTTTAAGGCTTGAGACAAAAATGAAGTATATCAAATCTCAAGTAAACTACACTATGAGAAAGAGTGATGATTGACCCTTTGAAAATTTCTTGTGAGCTATAAAAGTTTTGGATCAATTTGATATTTCTTTTTTCTATCAGTGGTTCTCCCTGACTTCATCAACAAGTTGGATGGCAAATAAACAAATAAACATTACAATGAGCTTTAGGAAGTTTTTAGTTTTGGGGTTATTGATTTGTATATGCTTCTTTTCTTGGCTCATGCCCTAAAATGAGGTGGCATAACATATGAATGACATAAATATATATATATATATATATATATTATATATATATATATATATATATTATATATATATATTATATAAAGGTGGCCCCGCGGTTAGGACCGTAGTGTTGCATGGATTGGGTACTGACAGCGTCAGTAGCGAGGTGGCTACTGACAATACTCTGTGGGCCTCATCATGATGTATATATCATATCCATGCCTTCCATTCATTTTCCAGACTTATTTTATGGCATGAAGTAAAAACTGTGGTAGATCCAAATCTAACATGGACCACAATATAATAAAGAGTGGTGATTGAACACTCACCATTAAAATCTTCTCAGGGGATAAAGCTAACATTTGCGTTTTCTATTCATCCAGGTGTGCATGACCTAATCAACAGTTGGAAGGCGAATAAATATTACAGTGAGCCTTAGGAAGTTTTTAATGGTGGACATTTAATCACTAATGTTTTCTTGTGATGTGGTCCACTCAAGATTTGGATCTCTTTCATTTTCGAGCTCGTGCTCTATAATCTTAAAAATTAGATGAACGGCTTAGATAAAACACACACACACACACACACACACACACACACACATATACAGGGAAAAGGTTCTATGCGGTCGAGCTCATGGGAACTTCTCATGAGGTTGAGCTGTGTGGGGCCCACCATGATGTATGTCGAACATCTACACCGTCCATTTGATGGGTCCCCTTTAAATTATGGGATATCCCAAAAACTAGCCATATACGGAACTCAAGTAGGCCATACCATCTAAAATCATGTGAATACATGCCTAAAACATATAAAATCACTTGGTGGGGCCCACCTGAAATTTGGATGCGTCTGAAACTTGGTTTGACCCCTCATCCAAGTGGGACACACATAATGGATGGGCTGGATTTGTGAACCACATCTCGGTGGGCCCAACAAATGATTATGAATGTTTTAATGAAGGATAACTCCTCTCGACTTTTGTATGTGGTGTGGCCCACAAAAGTCATGTATTGACTTCATTTTTAAGCCCTAAGCCTACCATGGAGTGGTACATCTGACTGATGGGGTAGATGATCCACACGCATCACGGTGGGGCCCACACAACTCGACCTCATGGGAAGTTGCTGGTGGCACGTTATTCATCGGATGGTGAAAATTTTAAACAAACCGGGAAATTTTATAGTGCCGCAAGGAATTTATGTGCGAGCCTTTCGTTGTTGGAAGATCATGTGCTAGGATTCCGTGTAGGGCCCACTATGATGTTTGTGATAAATCCAACCCGTCCATCCATTTTTCAAAATCATTTTAGGGCATGTGACCAAAAATGAGGAGGATCCAAAAATTAAATGGGCCACATGAGAGGAAACAGTGGAGATTTAGTGACCACCATTGAAACATTCAAATGGCTACAAAAGTTTTGTATCAGTTTATATTCATAGTGTTTTCATTTCATCTTAGTGAAAATGACCTTATAAACGGTTTGGATGGAATATAAACACCAAGGTGGAGCCTAGGAAGGATTCAACGGTAAGCATTCCTTTCCCCACTGTTTCATCTTGTATGGCCCACTTGAATTTTGGATCCTCCTCATTTTTGGTATAATGTCCTAAAATGATATTTAAAAACAAATGGACGGATTAGATTTCACACAAAGATCACAATGGGCCCCACATAGAATTCTTCAGCTGATCTTCATAGGAAAGACTTTAGCAGGAAATCCGCGTCCCTGGGTTTTGAGTTTGGGAAATGGACTGGTTACTCCCCCGCCACCGGCCAATGGCAGGTGGTCGGTGCTATGTGGGCCCCACCATGATGTATGTGTTTCATCTATGTCGTCCATCCATTTTTCCATCAAATTTAAGGGGTCGAGCCCAAAATTGAAG
The DNA here is from genome assembly GCA_021015155.1 of Magnolia officinalis. Lineage (NCBI taxonomy): Eukaryota > Viridiplantae > Streptophyta > Magnoliopsida > Magnoliales > Magnoliaceae > Magnolia > Magnolia officinalis. Next base: position 35,483,103 of record JAJHSJ010000004.1, on the reverse strand, counting down.
CATATCCAACGATCAAGTCTCATGCCTCGGAAAAAGTGAGGATAATGATTTCCACCGTTGAAACCTTGTTAGCCCCATAGTGATGTTTATTTTTCATCCAACCTGTTCATAAGATCATACATACATGGATGAACGGAAAACAAAAACATAAGCTTGATCCAAAACTTATGTGGCCCCCAAGAAATTTTCAACAATAAAAGTTCAATTCAACCGTTTCATGTGGTGTGGTCCATTTGAACATTGTATATACTTCATTTTTGAGATCAAGCCACAAAATTATCTGGGAAAATGGATGGACGGAGAAGATAAAATACATAAATCATAGTGGACCTCACACAGTTTACTCATTAAGCTAAGCAATCCCCTTCCGTCTAGGAGGGAAGCGGATTGGCTGGTGTACTACACACCAGCTACATAGCTAGTGTAGATATGTATCGCACGAAGACAAGTGCCGACGCTCCTCGAGCTCCGGGTTTGTAAGACCCGTATCCTAGTCCGTACTGTTCCGTCGACTTCTGCGATCTTTTCCGTCGAATTCCGGCAACCTGCGACGTATAATCAACGTTTGCGATCGACCCTAAGTCGTATCATATAGATATGAGGCGGCTTAATCCGAGACTTGTACCATTGCGACCGCACCGTCGCCGCGGTTCCAACGCCACGACTTGCAGACCGATCCGATACCCTGACAGGGAGATGCGGGCCGACGTTTAATTCGAAGAAAACACCGCGCTTTTGTAATCCCAAGAGAATCTCTACGATATGTCCCATCAATCAATCAATCAATCCATCAATCAATCACTTCATGTAAAGTACACATCACCTTTCACCCCATCCCCAAGCAACCACCAAGTCAACTCTTTCTCACCCTCTCTCTTACACACCCATACCTAGTCAAGTACACATCACTCCATCACTCACATCTCTCATCTCCCTCTCTCTCTCTCTTACAATAATCTCTCTCTCTCTCATCTCTCTCATTCCCAAGCAAGTAAGAGAACTCACGTCTAAGCATTTCATGTGGAGGGAAAAGTGAGTGTGTGGCCCACCTTCCTCTCCCAAAAATCCATCATCCTAGCCATCCATTTCTCATCCTCTCCATCAAAGTGAAGCAAAAGGAGACCGGCATTCCAACGGGCCGAGAAGATCGAACGGTGGGTGCTCCTATAGGCTAGATTTTCATATTTTTATGATGGACCAAGTGAGGCCTGTTGAGGGTCAAATATTGCATATCTGACCCCAGTTATTGTGTGGATTGACGAACATAATACCGTTTAATGGCCGAATTTTATCGTGTTTGTGATGCAGGGTATATTTGAGAGCATGAACTGCAAAAAGGGTACTAAATGCATAGATTTGACACTCCAGAATCGCCAAGGCAAGGGACGGAACCCAGGGGACCAAGATCAACGCCAGAGATCCAAGAAAACCGAGAAACCAAAGCTCAAGTGGCCCGAAATTGGTACAAAATGCAAGATCACAGGGTTCCCACCATTCGATCGGCCCGAAACTTCATACATGGTCTAAGGGACATAAATTAACCGTACATATCAAATTTCAGCCCTCGGATCACTATAGAAGTGTCCCAACGGACAAATCAGCCCACAAACCATCGATTCTGGGCCCACCTGAAATCTGGATATACTTCGGTTTTAGTCTCAACCCCTGAAATGAGGTTCTAAAACAGATGGACGGAGCGGATTTCTCACACGCACCACATTGGATCCCACATGTACATGTGGGAGTGCACAGGCGGTGCACTCCCGCGCTGCACCAAACCAACAGAATCAGTCAGCAACCGCTGACCCGATTCCGTTTTCAAAACGGAGACAGAGTCTCCTCGTTCGCAGCAGGGAGCTGCGCTCAGCTCTTGGTGGGCCACCATCATCACACAGAGTGATGATCCAAGCCGCTCATTGTAATCAGAAGACCAAACCGACCGTCCCCTAGTCTGTTTCCAGACTTTCTCAGATGCTGCATAAACATATGGGAGTTGACGCAGGAATGGATGGTGCCAAGCAAAACGCCGTGAGTCTCAACGAAGCTAACCCAAAACTGATCATGTTCGACCGGTTTTCCACGGGTAATCGAGTGGACGGATTGGATTTCTCAAAATTTCATCGAAGTGGACCCCACCGAGAGTCCAGCGTAACTCTTACGCGGTCTCTGTTTCACGGCCGAACTTGCGGACGGAACTTGTGGCCACCATCACGGCTGCAAGTGATCAATCTGGACCGTCCAGTCACACCAGAAGGCCGAACCGACCATACAAGAAGGGTTCTTTCAAACCCATGCACGCACACGCAAGGAGAAAGCTTTCTAGAGCAAGACGAACGGTGAGAATAATTGGTATAATGGGCCACGTTAAACATGAAACAAACCCACCTTTCCTGCATGGTTTTTCGCTGGGAATCAAATAGACGGCTTGGATTTATCATTAGATACCTATTATGGACCCCACCATCGTCATAGCGTAACTGTTACGCACCCTGCTTCGTGACTGGTTGTTGTACGAGTTTTTCGGAGAGACTGTAGGCCCACGGTGGTGGTTGGACGACTGATCTGGACCGTCTATCACGTGTATCTGTCCAAAACGTCCCCAGGGACATTGATCTTGTGGACAAAATGCAGGGAAAGTGGGAGTTGTTGGGCTTTGTCTTTCGGCTGCGGAACAAGATGAGTTGCCAGCTGCGCACGAAGCTGCGTAAAAATATCTCCACCAACCTTCTATACGGACTCTAACACTCCCTTTCACGGGCTTCCCTGCTGTTATAAAAACAAGAGAGGGGAAGGAACCAGGGGATTCAATCAGAGAGGAGAGGGAGCAAGAGCTTGGCTTGGTGGCTTGGACGTGGAGCAGGGACGATAGGAGCAGAGATAGAGAGAGTATTACAGCTTTTTTTATGCTTCTTCTTGTTCTTCATGTGGAGGTATAGTGCAATCATGTCCATGAGTTGCTAAACCTCTTAGCTAGGGCTAAGAGGTGAAGCTTGTAGTGAGATGGGAGTGTTTTCTATGCCTTTAATTTAATTTGAATTTAAGAATTGAATTTGTTATTAGTTTGATTATTAAGGGAGTATTTTTAGTCTTTAATGGTCTGTTGTGACTGAAATTACAATGGGTCTGCAATGGCTTTGAGTATTTCCTTTTCCTTTTGATGTTTATGACGTCAGGAAGCCTTGTTGTTTACCATCGTCTCCTGGGCATGGTCGGATGACGGTACCCTTCCTAACCTTCATAAACATGTTGACTGGTTGGTAATTAGTTTAATTCTGTTGTTTGCTTTGTCTCCTGGGCATGGTTTGGTGATGGAATCCATTCTAATTCATACACCTTTCATCTCTTGAAAACTATATCAATGTCAGTTCAGTTAATTTCCATGATTTGTGAAGCAGGCATAAGATCTCCCTGATCTCTACAAGTGGATCCTCTGAATCCCTAGTTTCCTACCTCTGAATTCCTTAAATTTTATATTATTATTTCACCATTATTCCTCAAATCACACTCAATTTAGATTTCATCTCATCCTAGTTCTAGTTCTGATTAGTTTCGGATTACGTACAGGTTTCAGTCCCTGTGGATTCGACCTCGGTCTTACCGAGTTTTATTACTACATCACAACCCTATACTTGGGGAGTGAACAAGGCCTACCGATTAATGGTATGGATCTCTCTTTAGACCCTAAGGTGTGGCCGATGGCCCACCTTGATCTTCATGATCATTCCATGATGGGGCCATTCTCCATGGACCCCATCATGATGTTTATCTTCATTGCATAAATAGGGTCATATAGACCTTCCATTTCGGTGGAGAAGGGATCTCCACCGTTGATTTTAATCTGTGGGCCCACATGTAATGGGACCCACTTGATGTATGTTGTAGATCATGAAAGGGAGGGCCCATAGTACCGGGGTCCCTCCATCACTCGGTCTTCCATCTCTCTCTTTCTCTCCCTCTCGTTTTCATTATTTTTGGTGTGATGGTATGGCCGTGTGGCCCACTTGGATGGACCCCACCTTGTGGTATGTATTGTACCCAAGTCAATTGTAGGTGGGGCCCACTTTATGTATGTGTTGTACCCACCCTACCTACCATTTGGTGGCCCACCTAAACAAGGCCCAACTACATGCATGTGTCTTTCCCAAAACGTCCAGACGGTCGACGTGAATTTGGAAAACACAAATATTAGCTTGCTTCATTAGATTTTGGAGTGGGCCGCTTGTTTAGGCCCCACCTTGATGTATGTTCCAAATCCATACCGTCCATCCCTTTTCCCAGACCATTTTAGGCGTTGAGCCGAAAAATGGGGCCAATCTGACTTCGGGTGGGTCGTAGCATAAAAAAAAGTGGTTTTCACCGTTAAAATCCACCCCGTCGTTCCGATACTCCAAAATATACCTAATATTGGGCTTAACGGGTCTGTCTTGAGTCCTGGAGACCAACAGCGGAGTCGGATTCTTCCGATGCGGGCCCCACACCTGAAAAACCACAAGAAAAATGGTTTTTTTAAAATTTTATATATATATATATATATATATATATATATATATAATATATATATATATATATATATAATATATATATATAAAAGACAGCAGCATTGCTCTGTCAGAAGATAGGACGTCAGGCGTCCTACGCTGGCGGACGGGCAGGCCCACCCACAGCCCAGTCGTGGGCCCCACCATGTTGTATATATGAAATCCAAACCGTCCATGAGGTGGGCTCCTTTCTGAAGTGGGGCCCCTCCAAATATCAGGCCGATCCAAAACTAGGTGGACCACATCGCAGGAAATAGTGTGAATTGAACCGTCTGCCATTGAAACACTTTTTGGGCCCACAGAAGTTTCGGATCAAGCTGAAATTTGTTTTTCCTATGCGGCCAGGTCCGTGGGACCTTATCAACAAGTCAGATGGCTTATAAACATTAAGGTGGGCTCCACGTGGGACTCATAATGATAAATGTATTTTATTCCCACCGTCCGCCTGGACGGTGGAGCCCACATTGTTGTATTTGTTCTAACCCCACCATCCGGGGGACGGTGGGCGTGTGTGTGTGCGTGCATGTGTGTGTGTGCGCGTGCGTGTGTGTGTGTTTGCGTGTACGTGTGTGTGTGCGTGTGTGTGCATGTGTGTGTGTGTGTGTGTGTGTGTGTGTGTGTGTGTGTGTGTGTGTATAATCAGATGGTGGGCCTCTATGGGCCCCGCCTTAATGCATGTGTTGCTCCAACCCATCCAACCATTTTGAAAGATAATTTTGGAGCTTGAGTCCAAAATGAGACAGATCTAGGATTAGGTGGGCCATGTTATAGAAAGTAGTGGGTTTGATTGTCCACCATTAAAACCCTTGGGCCACCCATTTTGGACCAGTATGATATTTGCTTTTCCCCTTCAGGTCATTGTGACCTTATGATCAGATTGGATGGGAAATAAATACTATCGTAGGCCTTGGGATTTCAATGATGGAAGTCATTATCACCACTTATGTAAGGCCCATGTTATGGGGCCCATTCGATGTATTTGTGGTCGTTATTGAGGCCCACCTTGACGTGTATTTATGGCCGTTGTTGAGGCCCACCTTGATGTACATAAGGCCCATGTGATTAGGCTCATTCGAGGTATTCGTGGCCCGTTGTCGAGGCCCACTTTGATATATATATAAGGTCCATATTACGAGGTCCATTGTGATGGATTCAAGGCACCCTTATTGAGGCCCAACTTGATGTGTATGAGGGCCCGTTGTTGAGGCCCACCGTCATGTGTATGATGCCCGTTGTTGAGGCCACCTTGACATATATGAGGACCACATTATAAGGCCCATTTTGATGTATCCTAGGGCCCATGGGTTGAGGCCCATTGTGATGTATTAGGGCCCATGGGTTGAGACCCATTGTGATGTATAAAGGCCCGTGGGTTGAGACCCACTGTGATGTGAATAGGGCCTATGTTATGAGGCCCATTTGGTGTATTGGAGGCCCATGGGTCGAGGCCCAATGGGATGTACATAAGGCCCATTGAATGTGATTCCACCGTGGTTTATGTGTTGGCATTTATGGCGGGCCACACCTTGGGAGCAATGTTGGTTTAACGTCCACATTGTAAGTATAATGTTGGTTAAATGTCCGCATTACGACTCTCCCTAGGGCCCTTGGTAGGCCCGTACTTGTTGTGTGTAGGCCATCTAGGCCCATCTGCGTTGTAAGGATAGTTCATCACCTTATAACAGGCTTAGTGTAGCTCCATGATTCATGCTCATACGCATCATATGTATGCTTGATATGAGGAATGTTTGGTTATAACATGAGCCGTTGGGCTGAGACATTTACGGGACTCCATATGAGACGGAGTGCCTGACATGAGCGTATGGTACGCGTGAGATGGCTGCATGTTTGTACGGTGTGATTCATGCATCTCACATACATGTTACTTAATCATTGTACACCCTAGCGACATCAGGGTCGTGGCCTCCACAGGCACATCGTGGATGGCTAAATGGGACACCAGAAATATTTAGTTTTAGCATTGTGGGCACTTAGGATGTCCTTGGGTGAAAATCCCAGAACCTCGGAGGGCAGGAGCAGCCCCAACATCTAGACCGAGTGGAACATGAGAGCCCGAGTGCCGAATACCAGCAGGCCACGTCTCCCACTGTGTCGTGGTCGGTTGGGAGGGGGTGTGGCCTTATCCGCCCGAGTGAGGGGGCTATAAGATAGGCTGAGTATGACCGGCTCGTAAATGGGTCCGCTATCGACGAGCCGGGTAGGTATTGGCAGACTACTGGTCAGGCGGATAGTGAGGTCTATTCCGCTTGCTTGACTGTGCAGCTTGGGAGGACGCAGTTAGTGTGATGTATAATAGACCCCGGTGATTTCCCCAGAGAGCAACCGTACTGATATGTGGATTTATTGAGCAGAAATTGCATATCCATTCATTCATTCATTCACTATCCACTCGGGCTGGTGGTGCATAACTATTGTCACGTGTACCATCGCATGGCCAGGATTTCGATTGGGTGCGCGACTAACCTGAGATTAGGAGTTTACCACATTATGTCTGACTATCCAAATTTAGGTATGAGACTGGTTTGGATAGAAGTCCCTTGTGGTGGACCCCATAGCCTGTGATATTTCGTACTATCATCCCAACTTCACATTCTAGCATGGTCATCTCATTCGCACCGCATATTACATTGCATCCGCAGTACTTAGCATTTTGGGTTACTATGTTTTTATACTTATATGGCCTAGATGAGGTTGATAGCATTCGTGGCTCATCAAGACTTGCATATAGCATTGCATCCTCAGCATCTGTTACTGTCTTATTATGTTTTGCATCGTATAGCCTTGGTACGGCTGATAGCACTCATGGACTTACCAGTATATTTTCGCTTACTCTGATATCGTATGATTCATGATCTTGTCAGTATTTCCGCTTAATCCGATGATGTATGATTTATGGACTTTATGGTATACTTGTCACTTATCTTATGCACATACTTACACCACCCTCTAAGCTTTTGTAAGCTTATGCACGATAGATGCATGCAGGTGACGTTAGGATGCAGCCGATCTAAGGGAGGAGCGTGTGGTGGAGTTTTTGGAGTTTTCTTTGATATCTTCATATTGTATTTCCATTTCAGCATTGTACTCAAATGATTATATTAGTGGATATGTGATGATGATGTTGCGTTTTGTGACTTGGTTATGCTTATGGTTATGCTCTATTACAAAAAAAAAAAAAATCAGACTGAAAATCCTCCTTGTAGGATCCCAGGATTGGAATCTGGCATGTGAACGCCAGGATCCGAGAATGGGGCACTACGGAGGCTGTCGGCGCCGGATTCGGCGATCGGAAATTTTGTGAGCCCATTTTTCGAGTTTGGGGCGTGACAGGGTTGCACGAACGGTTCAAAGGAGATCAAAGTTACATGGCCCCACAATAATTTATTTATTATATCCACACCCTTCATCCATTTTTCGAGATCAATTTAGACCATTAAACAAAAAATGAATCAAATCCAAAGCTCAAATGGACCCCACCATAGAAAAAAGTGTGGAGAGTGATGCTCACTGTTAAAATCATCCTAAGGCCCACTATACTGTTTATTCGACATCCAATCTGTTGATTAGGTCATACGGACCCATATGAAGGAAAAAAAACAAAGATCAACTTGATCCAAAACTTTTATGGCCCCCAAAAAAAAATTAATGGGCGACGCCCATTCAACACTGTTTCTATAATGTGGTCCATTTGAGATTGGGATATACCCTATTTTTTGTCTCATTACAATAAAATGATCTAGAAAAACATATAAACAGCATAGATGAAACACATACAGCATGGTGGGGCCCACATAACACCGACCACCCGCCATTGGCCGGTTGTGGGGGAGTAGCTAGACACAGGGACACGGATTTCCTACTAAAGCCTTTCCCATGAAGATTCGGGAAAGGATTCTGTGTGGGGCCCACTGTGATCTTTGTGTGAAATCCAACCTGTCCATTCATTTTTAGATATCATTTTAGGACATTATACCAAAAATGAAGAGGATCCAAAATTCAAGTGGGTCATACGAGATGAAACATTGCAGAAAGGAATGCTAATCGTTGAAACCTTCCTAGGCTCCACCTTGGTGTTTATATTCCATCCAAACCGTTTATAAGGTCATTTTCACTGATATGAAATGAAAACACCACGAACATAAACCAATACAAAACTTTTGTAGTCATATGAATGTGTAACGCCCTGAAATTCGGGGGTCGAGCATAAACTCAACTCCCGAGTTCCAACGCATCACTTATGCAACATAGATAATGATGATTGAATGTTGTCCGTATTAGTACGTTTAAACATGAGTGGGATTATACCAAAACATTATATCATACTCCAGAGACAGCTAACTTACGCAAGTGGAAGATTGTGATACATAAATAAAGCATATAAATGGTGGTATGTCCCCAGAGTATGATCAGATTATTAAGTTAAATGATTACAAGTAAAGTTCCAAAATTCACAGAATGATACAGTATAATGTTCAACTAATTGTATTTCTGAAATTTGGGTAATCCCCGTCAATCAGAGCATAGTTTACATAAACCCGCCTGACAACTGCATGTAGGAGAACGCCTCCTCATCATCCTCGAAGTTTGACTCCGCCTTGTAGACATCGCCATCACCTGCAACTAAGACAGGGTCTGGTTAGTGTTTAAAGCACCGTCCCAGAACGTGGGAGTGAGTGATCAACTCAGTGGAGCTATAAAGCAAAGGTTAACATGTTATCAATTCAGTCAAGTAGTAATGATAAAGCAATACAATCAAGCATTCCTAAGTACTCTGGTTAATGCAAGGATGATATGTATTAATGATGTATGCCCTCGCCTGCACTCCCTCTGCGACTTCGTCTCACGGTCGCGGCATGCATACCTTCCACTGTGCTCAACTCCAATGCCAAAGGCACATGCAATGCGGTGCATGAACGTGATTACCGAGTTCTTATTAGACCTTTACATAAAGCAGGATTGGGAAGCTAAGGTACCTCCCTTATATCATTTCTCAAACAATGATCCATTCTAGGGTCGTCAGTCCTAGTAAATCGCATACGATGTTACGGTTCTAAGTCACTACAAAGGGCTCGTCACCTGATCAGTGCAGGCCTAGCTTATACTTTAGTTGCTACGGAAAGGCTCGTCACCTCAACATAGTCTCAGAGTATGCTCGAGGTCACTACAAAGGGCTCATCACCTGATCAGTGTAAGCCGACAGCTCAAATACAGTGTCTCATACCACCGTATTCGGCTCACGAGCTTTGGTTGCTCACTAGTCACTACGGGTGGGATCGTCACCCCGGCGTAGGCCGACAGCTGGACCACAGTGTCCTATACCACTATGTCCGGCTCATGAGTCTTAGCGGATCGAGGTACCAAGGTTTGACGGGTTTTGCACTGGTAAGTTGGTACCTTATATTCAAGCAGTAGCGTCCATACATGGTGAACATACATCGGGTCAATCGAGTTACTTGACGAGCTCGACTGGTACGAGCGTACATCGAGTTGATCGACATGAAGTGCGTATGCACTGCGTGTGGCCTAACCACTGTCGACAACCCAAGTACAACTCAGATTCATTGAACACGTCCCGTGTGACGAAACAACCTCAGCCACTAACTCAGAAATCATTACCGATTGTCTGGACTACGTCGTAGCCCCAAACACACTCCAAGCAATTGTATACGCATGTAGTAGCTAACGATAGCATGTAACAACTAAAATCAAATGTAAATTTCATTTGAGCATTTCAACGAACACATAGTGTACATGTTAGCATACATAGGCATTTTAATAGTAAATCACATAGTAGTATGATAGGTTACATAAAGGAAACTCTAACTATGTATAAGGGGATTGAGGATCCTATCACAACACCCTCATTAGGTACATCACATCAAGCATTTTCTCATTCAGGCATTTTATCAAATACTTAAACAACATATATTACATACATGTAATAAGTTAGTTAAAAACACATATTATAGCGAATCCTTTCACAAATGAGTTGCTACGTGCACAATGATCATACATTAGCAACAAATAATCATGTCAAGCACCAATCATAATTCCATATTCATTCAAAACATTTTAACAAACACTTGGAATGCATTATAATCAATATAGTTTACATATATATGTAATATACGGGAAACAACGTATCTAAACATATGTGATAGACACAAATCATTGCTGACATTGAAAGCCTTAAAAATCATAATCTAAACGTTTATAGTCTGCACCTTTCGCCGGTAAACTCGTAACGAACTCAGTTTAAACACTAAGTCCTCGTCTACGGCACAACGACAACCTATAGCATGAAATAGGTTAGCTATTTCACCTTTTACTCTATTTGAATCCCTAAAACAGATTAGGGTTAGGATTTCTTACCCGAAAATGGAATCAGAATCGTCGGAATAACGATACGGTAGTGGTGGTTAAGCACGTGGAATGGTGGGATCGAATCCTAGGAACGATCCTTCACTCTCTCTCTCACTTTCTCTCTCTTTCCTTCTCTTTCTTCTCTCTTCTCTCTCCTAGGGTTAGAAATTCGTATGGAATGAGATAGGGGTGGGTAAAGGCTCTTATATAGGCCCAGAACTGATGGGAATGGCCCCAGGGACAATGTATACTTAGGTTATAGCCAAAGGGCGACAATTTCGGTCCAACGGAGCACTTCTGGTAGCTCCTTTTCTACGTGCGGTCGGACTTAAGCTCCCTAACATTGGATCTAGGTCGAGTTAAGGTTTCGGTCCGATCGGATTTGTGGATCGACCGTGGCGGACCAGTTCAGTTCAACGGTCACAACTACTCGATCAGGGCCACAAGTACACTGACATGTGTATGAAATTTTTCCTAATCCGAGGGTGTATTTGGGTAAGATTCTGACGGTCTGGAACCTTAAAATTGGCCCGCAAGCGAATGACCCAGTTTACTTAAATCTGAGTTCAATTTCTAAAGGTATTCGCATTTCTCACACACTTCGCTCCAAACCCAAGTCGTGAGTTTTTGGACACTATCTGGATTTGATTTCCGAGATGGTTGTCAAGCCCAGTAAGGTGGTTATAACCGTATAGCTTCGCGGTCCAGGTCTAATACAGAGTTTCAATGTGCTCCCAAGAGCAACTGGGCTTTGAGATTGATCCTAAGTTTCAGAGTAATGTAGTGTTAACGATTCTACAAGTTTTTGGTCTTGCGGTTCATATTGAAAGTGATTCAAGGTAATTTTGCAGATTATTTAGTTTAGTACTTAACTAAATCATACCATAATTACGACAAAATAAGGTCCTAGGGCAGTTCTACGTACCTTTTTGGCACTTTTAATTTGTATATTATTTTAATTATTTTTCTAGTAGTTCGTCATCAAGTCTAATTTAATTGCAGAAAACGGATTGCCCGGCCCGCTAGCCGGCGAGGCCTCGCCGATCAGGCGATGCCATCGCCACTCATTGGACCCTGGGCCGATGGCATCCCCCCCCCCCCCCCCCCCCCCCCCCCCCCCCCCGCCAAGGGTGCCTGAAATGTGCGGGACCCACCTCGGGTCCCCCCAATTTGTGTCGTTTGGCCCCCCGAGTCCGTGTGATGTGGTTTTACCACCCAATATTTGAAATGGGTGTATTTTTCAATCTGGAATGAGTTACGCAATGTACAATATATGATTTTGGGGTAGGAGAAACTGCTCTATCCAAATAACCTATTATTTCGTGAGATTCTAAAAGGTTAATGGTCAAAAGCCTATTTTATTTATGTATTTACCATTTACAGTAAGTTTTAGTTTAAATCTTATTCTTCATCATTTAAACTTTAGGATTAGTGTCTAATGTGGAAGTACTTAGAAAAATTTGAAGGACAAGGTAGTGAAAGGTGAGATTCTTAAGGAAATAGGTCGAAAAGGGGATTTGAGACTTTGGGATTGAGTTTTGAGAAGTTAATAAGGTGTTATGATCGACCCATTGCCTAAGGACGACTATTTCCAAGTTGGCAAAAATCTAGGATGTTACAGAATGTTTCAACGGTGGTCACTAAATCCCCACTATTTCCTCTCATGTGGCCTATTTAATATTTAGATCCTCCTCATTTTTTATTTCATGTCCTAAAATGATTTTGAAAAACAGATGGACGGGTTAGATTTATCACAAACATCATTGTGGGCCCTACACAGAATCCTATCACATGATATTCCAACAACCAAAGACTTGCACGTAAATTCCTTACGGTCATATAAAATTTTCAAGTTTGTTTAAAATTTTCACCATCTGACGAATAACATGCTGCCAGCACTCGACCTTAGAGAAGGTATAATACGGTCGAGCGTATAGTACCTTTCCCTATATATATATATATATATATATTATATATATATATATATATATATATATATGGAAAAAGGTACTATGCGCTCGAGCTCATGATAAGCTTATCGTGAGGTCGAGCTGTGTGGGGCCCCACTGTGATGCGTGTCGACCATCAACACCGTGCATTTGATGGGTACCCTTTAAATTATGGGATATCCCAAAAATTAGCCGTATACGGAACTCAGGTGGGCCATACCATCTAAAATTATGTGAAGACACCGTTAAAAAATATAAAAGCACTTGGTGGGGCCCACCTGAGTTTTGCATGTGCCTGAAACTTGGTCTGAACCCTCATTCAAGTGGGACACACATAATGGATTGGCTGGATTTGCAAACCACATCTTGGTGGGCCCTCAAAAATGGTTATGAATGTTTTAATGGTGTACGGCCCCTCTCCGTTTCTTTATGTGGTGTGGCCCACACAAGTCACGGATTGACTTGATTTTTGGGACCTAGGCCCACGATGGAATGGTGCATCTGACTGATGGGGTAGATATTCGAAACCCATCACAGTGGGGCCCACACAGCTCGACCTCATGGGACAGACCCGTGAGCTCGAGCGCATAGTAACTTTTCCATATATATATATATATATATTATATATATATATATATATATATATATATATATATATATACGGGAAAAGGTACAATGAACTCGAGCCTATTACGGTTGTCCATGAGGTCGAGCTGTGTGGGCCCCACTGTGATGCCTTTCGAACATCAACACCGTCCACCATATGCACCATTCCATCGTGGGCCTGGACGGCCCAAAATCAAGTCAATTCGTGACTTTTGTGGGCCACACCACATACAAAAGTTGAGAGGGGCAGTGCACCATCAAAACATTCATAATCATTTGTTGGGGCCTTTCGAGATGTCGTTTGCAAATCCAGACCATCCATTATGTGTGTCTCACTTGGATGAGGGTTCAGACCAAGTTTCAGACGCATCCAAATTGCAGGTGGGTCCCACCAAGTGCTTTTATATGTTTTTGGTATGTATTCACATGATTTTAGATGGTATGACCCACCTGAGTTCCGTATACGGCTGATTTTGGGTCGTCCAGGCCCACGATGGAATGGTGCATCTGGTGGACGGTGTTGATGTTCGAAAGGCATCACGGTGGGGCCACACAGCTCGACCTCATGGATTACCGTAATACGCTGGAGCTCATTGTACCTTTTCCATATATATATATATATATATATATATATATATATATATATATATATATATATATATATAATGCGGGCTAACAGCAATAGGGAGCTGGCTACGGATGCTGTAAGTACGCAATCCGCGTCCGTGTTGCATGCGGCCAAGAGGCACTTAATCAGATGAGGATAAGATACTCAGTAGCAAGATTGGGTGCTGAAGCGACGTCACCAAGTCCTGTAGCCCGACCATGATATGCGTGATATCACACCGTCCATCTACTTGAAGAGATCATTTTAGGGAATGAGGCAGATCCAAAGCCCAAGTGAATCCACCACAGAGAACAGTGGGGACAGTGACATTCACCGTTCAAAACTTCTCAGGGCCACTGAAGTTTTCAATCAAGCTGATATTTGGGTTTTCACTTCATCTATCTCTATATTAACTTATGAAAAGGTTGGATCTCAAAAATACATCATGGGCCCTAGAAATGTTGCAATGGTGCGTATCACTACTCCCACTGTTTTCTGTGGTGGGTCCACTTGAGCTTTAGATCTACCTCATTCTTTGACTCATGCCATAACATGATCTCTCCAAATGGATGGACGTTATGGATACAACACATACATCATGGTGGGGCCCACATTGTCAGCATCTAATTTGCGTCCCACATAATCGATTCTCCAAATCCACCAATGTATGTCATCATTCCACACAAAACATGATCATATCACTACAAATCTGATGCCCTAATCTCTAAGCTGTCTAACATAAAAGAAATATGGCATACTATAAATAATTAATATTAATGGAGGGAAGAATATAATACCATTCCATTCAATACTTTAAGTATACTAAGCTTTAATGGATTAATTATTCTATGCACTTGTCCACTGCTGTCTATCATAAAGGTGTTTTGTATGATATTCTAATAGCACAAGCTAGTTCATACTCATCCATAAATCCACTTATATTGCTTATCCATACACACCCCGCTAATCATTTTCCCCTCAAGATAATAATATTCATTCAATGGTGAGAAAGGATGGAAAATAAAATCACCATCTATCGGACAGTTAAAATTGTGTGATTGATTTCTGAGACTTTTATGTATGGCCCATCTAAATTGAGACCAACAATTTGACGGTCTAGATTGAGTACCCTGGCCAAATAGGCCTTGGTTGCAATACATGAGCATCATCCAGCGTACTCTTCTGAAGTATTATACAATCATTATTCTATCATGCCATGCCAAATTCAAGAGATTTTTCCAACCGTAAATCTCACATTTTACCGACCGACTTTTCAGAACTACACAGACTTTACTTTCCTCAACTAACCACTGATGTATGGATACACCGTTTACAGACAAAAATACCCTTCTAACTTGCCTGTCCAACCCGGTCGACCCCATCTTGTTGCCCGTCCAACCCAGTTGACCGGGTCAGGACCCAGTTGACTTCGGACTGCTGGTCAGCAACGGTTTTGACCGGGTCAGGACCCAGTTGACTTCGGACTGCTGGTCAGCAACGGTTAGTTATGGACAATTGTGGACAAATTCAATGCACTGACTTAAAAAATTCATATCTATTTTTTTACAACTTCGATTGAGGTGATTCAAAAGCTAAATTGAACCTTGATGAGTCTAGGTTTTTTTTTTTTTCACACACTCACGCCATGGTAGGATTTCACCACCTATGGGTCCTCAAACCCTCAACCAAGTGTTGAAACTCCTAAGAGTCTACCACCGGAGTAAGAGTAAGGACCCGATGAGTCTAGTTTTATAGATAAATAAATAAAAGATAAAAATCAAACTCAAAGGATGTTAATTTTAGGATATTTTAGAAACTATATAGAAAATTATTAATTTCAGGCAGCTAGTACTTGTAGAATTTTAATATATATTTTTTAAAATTCTAAATGAAATGAAATTTCATAGGGCTAAATTATACATGATGATGAATTATATATAAAAAAAAAATTATAAAAATAAATAAGTGACTAAAAATTCCAAAAACGTTACCAGTAATAGACCTGTTTATGAAATAGACCAACATGGGACTACTTACCTTCTCTTTGACATCTCTTGCGTTTATGAGTATTATTCAATTGTTTTCGTATATCCCAACCGTGTGTGGTCAACACCAAATGGGTCCCCTTATGGGATATCCCATCGGTCAACCTTATACAGAACTCAAGTGGGGCTTACTTGAGTTTTGGATGCAGCTAAAACGTGGTCCGACTCCTCATCCAAGTGGGACACACACAATGGATGGGCTGGATTTGTGAACCACATCACAGAGGGCGCAATAAATGATGATGAATGTTTTAATGGGGGTAACCCCTCTCACCGGGCGTGTTGTGTAGCGATGTAGAGTCGACTTTGAGTATACTATCACTTTGAGTATACTGTGGAAAGGCTCGAGACAGGGATCCTATAATTCCTAAATTCGTACATCATCCCCTCTTGCAAGTCATCTGTCACGCCCCAAACCCTAAAATCGGGTTCACAGGAATCTCGATCGCCGAATCCGGTGCCGACAGCCTCCGTAGTACCTCATTCTTGACTCCCAGCGCCCATATGACAGGTTCCGATCCTGGGATCCTACAAGGAGAATTTTTCAATGTACATTTTACTCATAAGAAGCATAACCACAAGTATACCCAAATCACAAAGGCAACATCATCATCATATATCCACTAATATAAACATTTGAATACAGTGTTGAAAGGGAAATACGTATATCAAAAATCAAAGCTCCAGAAGACGGCTGCATGCTCCAAGCTCGACGCTGCTGCAACCTAACATTACCTGCATGCATCTATCGTGCATAAGCTTATAGAAAGCTTAGAGGGTTGTGTAAGTGTGTGCACAAGGTAAGTGTCAAGTATTCAATACAATACCATAATTATACAATATCGAAAATACTGGTAAGATCATGAATCGTACGATATCAGAGTAAGCGAAAATACTGACAAGTCCATGAGTCAATCGATATCAAAATACGCAATACAGATCGGCTATGCAAATGAGGAATCATAAAGAGTCAAGTATCAGATGCCGATGATGCAATGCAATATACAATTCCTGATGAGTTCACGAATAGCGTCAGTCGTACCTATACCACATAAATGTAGAAACACAGTAATCCAAAATGTCATATGCCGTTGATGTAATGCAATATGCGGTGCGAATGGAATGACCATGCTGAAGTGTGAAGTCGGGAAGATAGTACGTAGTATCACAGGCTATGGGGTCCATCACAAGGGATTTCTATCCAGACCAGTCTCATACCTAAATTTGGATAGTCAGACTCAATGTGGTAAACTCCTGATCTCAGGTTAGTCGCGCGCCCCAACCGAAATCCTGACCATTGCGAAGGTATACGTAACAAATAGTTGCGCACCACCAGCCCGAGTAGATAGTGAATGAATGAATGAATGAGTATGCAACTCCTGCTCAATAAGTCCACATATCAGTACAATTCCACTTTAGGATCATCACTGGGGTCTAGTACACTCTACATGCAACCGTCGTCCACTAACGCGCAACCATGCAAGTGGAAGAGACCTCACCATCCGCTTAGCCAGTAGTCAGCCAATATTTACCCGGCACGTCGATAGCGGACCCATTTACGAGCTGGTCAAACTCAGCCTAGCTATGCCCCCTACCCTTGGGCGGGTAAGGCCACACCCCCTCCCAACCGACCACGACACAGTGGGAGACGCGGGCTCCTGGTATTCGGCACTCGGGCGCTCATGTATCCACTCGGTCTCGACGTTGGGGCGTCCTCTGGTACCAAGAGGGTTTAGGGATTTTCACCCAGGGTCATCTATGGCAGCCCGATGCTAGTAACAGATTTTCGGTGTCTCATCTGGTCATCCACGATATGCCTGTGGAGGCTATGGCCCTGATGTCGCTAGGGCGTACAGTAATCACAATGCAAGATGCATCAGTCATACAATCCAGTCATGCATCAATCCTGTACATACCGTGCGCTCATGTGAGATAACTTTCGCCTATCTGGGAGTCTCATAACAACTTGCCCAATGTCATATGCATTGGTCAACCACATCTCATAACAAACATGCAGATGATGCGTATGGGCATGTATCATGATGCTATGTTGTCATATACTCATATTCGGTATGAGTAACCGGCATCAATAATCGACCTCGACAACATGGACATTTAATTAACATTGCCCCCATGGAATGACCCACATAGAGCCTAACATATC
This sequence comes from Magnolia officinalis, assembly GCA_021015155.1. Taxonomy (NCBI): domain Eukaryota; kingdom Viridiplantae; phylum Streptophyta; class Magnoliopsida; order Magnoliales; family Magnoliaceae; genus Magnolia; species Magnolia officinalis. The sequence continues at coordinate 35,464,810 of JAJHSJ010000004.1, read as the reverse complement.
GTGGACCCATGGCCTCACAAGAGGGCCAAAATTACAACACCATGGGCCTCACTCAAGAGCTTAATACACATCACGATGGGCCTTTCACATGGGCCTAATATACATCACAATGGGCTCCATAGCCTGGCCCTCAAATACACCACAATGGGCCTCATACAATCATAATGAGCCGCGTCACATGGGCCTAATACACATCACATGGGCTGCATCACATGGGCCTATATACATCGGATGGGCCATGTCCCATGGGCCCCGAATATATCATAATGGGCCACAACCCATGGGCCCCAAGCACATCATAATGGGCCTCTCACACGGGTCCATTATGCATCACATCAAGGTGGGCCTCAATGGATGGCTATAGTTACGTCACATTGGGCCTTTAACACGGGCCTAATATACATCACAAAGGGCTCCATAGCCTTATATACATTACATTAGGCCTTAACAAACTGAATCGGCTTCATCAAACGGAATCGACCTCGACCATCAAAATCGGCCTCAATAATGGAATCGGCCTCGATATTTGGAATCGTCCACGATACTCGGCCTTGACAATCGGGATCGACCTATACAATCGGCCTCGACAAATCGGAATCGGTCATCGGTCACGATAATCAGCCTCGATCGCTAATCGGCAATCGACCACGACAATCGGAATCGATCGATAATTGACCTCGATAATTGGACGAACAAGGCCTAAGGGAAGGTCACAATGTGGACATTAAACCATTATTGCCCATCAATGTGGCCATTATTCACTCCCCAAGTGCAGGGTTGTGATGTAGTAATAAACTCGGTAAGACCGAGGTCGAATCCACAGGGACTGAAACCTATACATAATCTGAAACTAACTAGAACTAGAACTAGGATGAGATGAAATCTAAATCGAGTGTGATTTGAGGAATAATGGTGAAATATTTATCTAAATGAGAAGAAAATTCAGAGAAGAGGAAACTAGGGATTCAGAGGATCCACTTGTAGAGATCAGGGAAATCTTATGCATGTATCACAAATGAATGAATTGATGTTGATATAGTTTTCAAGATATGAGAGGTATATGAATTAGAATGGATTCCATCACCAAACCATGCCCAGGAGACAAAGCAAACACAGAATTAAACTAATTACCAACCAGTCAACATGTTTATGAAGGTTAGGAAGGGAACCGACATCCACCATGCCCAGGAGACGATGGTAAACAACAGGGCTTCCTGACGTCATAAACATTAAAAGGAAAAGGAAATACTCAAAGCCATTGCAGACCCATTGTAATTTCAGTCACAAAAGACCATTAAAGACTAAAAAAATATTCCTTTAATAAAATAAATATCAAATTCAATTCATAATTAAAAACAAAATTAAATCTCCCATCCCACTACAAGCTTCACCCCTTAGCCCTAGCTAAGGGGATTAGCCAGACATGAATGGGCTTGATCTCTCCATAATCAGAAAAATAAATAAAAAAATAAAGGAAAAGAAAACCTTTTTCTTCTTTTTAATCTCTCTCTCCCTGGTGCTCCATCAAAACCAAGCTACTGCCCCCACGTCCAGCCACTGCCTCCACGTCCAGCCACTGCCTCCAGCTCCAGCCGTCGATACCCCCTCTCTCTCTCTCTTCTTCTCTTTATAGCAATGAAGGAACGGAATCTGAAGTCGGTGAGAGAATCCTCCGCAGCTTCTCTCGCAGCGAACAAAAGATGCCGCAGTCCTGCGTAACTTGGCTTACGCTGATTCTTGGTGGGACTTATGCTTGATGCCGAAGGAGAAATCCACACCATCCGTCGAAATACTCTCGAGATTCCAGTCGGAATGGTGCATTTTTGGTCGTCCGTTGATGTATCTCATGGAGTTTTTCATTACACCGTCCATGTGTTCGTTTGACTGATCGAAAACCGATCTCTGATGTGTCTTGAAATTTCGCCACCTAGACCGTGTTTATGGGACCCTTTTAAACATGATGGACGGTCCTGATTGGACCTTTTTCTACGGTGGTGGCCCACAAGGAAAACCGGAACTCTCTGTTGCGAAACAGAGAACGCGCACTCGTGCGCTGTGATTTGGTGGACCCCACAGAGATGTTCTTGATAAAATCCACCCCGTCCAATGAATTCAGGACGAAAAAACATTCATGAAGGACCCCTTTTGGAGTGGAATAGATGTGGCCCGTAAGGTTATCTACTCCACCGTTCATCCTCTGATTAACGGCTAAGATCTTACATTTTCTTGTATGGAGACAAAAGTACATCTAGGTAAGGTTAATACCCTACTCCAGAGACAATTGAGCGGTTCAGATCACTCAATGGAATAGTGAACGGACCCCACAACAAAAACCCCAACCACGCAGTGAATACGCTGTTGTAGTTTTTGAATTGGAGAAGGAGACGTCGGTCAGCGCCCGCTGACCGACTTTGGGAGATCCCGTGCACGGCTCGTGCACTTGTACTCCATGTACATGCGACGTACAGGCAGGCTCTAGCATGATGCTCGTGAGAATTCTACTCCGTTCATCCGTATTGTCAGCTCATTTAACACGTTGGGACCAAATCTGAAGCGTATCCAGATGATAGGCGGGCCCCAAATCATGATTTTAGGGGCTGATCTGTCCGTTGAGCTACTTCCACAGGGATCCGGGGGATGAATTTGACGTGTACGGTTCATTTCTGGTCCCCAGGTCACATATGGAGTTTCGAGCTGAACAGATGGCGGGAACCCTGTGATCTCGCATTTTGGACGTTTTTCAGGCCACTTAAGCTTTGGTTTCTCAGTTTTCACGGATCTCTGGCGTGTAAATCCACTGATCTTGGTCCCCTGGAGTCCGTCCCTTGCTCTGGTGACTTTAGAACGTTAAATCCATGATTTAAACTCTCTTTCTCAGTTCATGCTTGCAAATACACTCTGCATCACAAACATGATTAAAGCGGGCCATTAAACGGCATCATGTTCATAAATCCAAGCAGTAACTAGGGTCTGATATGCAATATTTGACCCTCAACACAACCCCCAACCAGCGTTTTGCTAGTCCCGAGCAAAATATGCGAAAATTGAGTTGAGAATTACAAGATAATTTCTATGAAACCGAGTGATATTTTGAAAAACAATCTAGATATGAGAAAAGATTCATGAATGTTGATTATCAATTTCTCCTGGCCTCTCATGCACGGTGAATTTCATAATCAAGTTCAAATATTAATCCATAAACTAGAATAATAAACATTGAGTTCCATGGGTGTAGAGTGTAATCCCGACTCTCAACATTAATATTCAATTCTCTATTTCATGATAACGTTGGTAACCACAGGAGCATTCAGGACAACCGAAACCTAACTAAAAGGTCCCTCATAGATCATTCTTTTTTTTTTTTTTTTTTTTTATCAAGGTAATGCCAAGAAGGGGAGTCCAATCCTCACCTATAGGGAGCAAACCTATGGTGAAGACCGTACACCTAAACCTTTTTCATACATCATCCATGGGGAATTAAATCCACACCTATAGGGAGCAAACCTATGGTGAAGATTATTCGCCCACCCCTTTCCAAAGGCATTTGTATTTTCTTTTTCTTCAATTGATCATGACAGACAATTTTTCATGCTGGGTCCTTCCAGCTTAGTGATGACCACGTTAACCCTTCAATATCAAACTGAAACCTCAATGTGTAAGCGAGATGTGGTATGTGAAATCATGACTCAATCAATGTTTACACTTTGTTAAGCATAGATTAATAATTCAAACTTAATTGTGAAATGAATCCAAGAGTAGTAAATCACCAATCATTCTATAAGACGGTTGTCAAATCACTTCAAATTCATAAGAATTTCCAGAAAATTTTAAAAATTTTCACAATTTTTGCTCAAGACTAAGAAAAACACTGATTAGGTTACCTAATCTCCCACCCCCAACCTAAAATCTACATTGTCCTCAATGTAAAAGATGAAAACATGCAATGCACATGGGACAACGAAAGTACATGAGAAGTGATGAGAAGATAGTACCTGGGTAACGAGTCGAGAGAGACTTTTCCATAGAGATCTCAACATGAGAGCGGGTCAGTACAAGAGTAAAACCAATCAAAAGTAAAACAAAATAAAAATCCTACCTATACCACTTTCGCAGGTGCTCTCGATTGCATTTAGCGTATGCAACAAGCCTTTAAACCCCTAGTTGCCCCTAGTGGACGAGTTGTAGTCTCGTGAGGGTTTGCAGTAATGTTACCCACAAACATTGAACTAACTACTCATGCTGCAAGGTTCATCTTCTGGCCAGTATCTTGATAAGTTCCTCAGTAAGTTCTTTAACAAGATCATCCAAAGCCCTTTTTGCAAAAGGCTTGGGTGCCCTGGAGCATGACTTTCCAGAGAGACTTATGTACCTCATAAGAAATTTTCCATTGCATTGCTTGAGGTAACCAGAGTATGTACGATTCACCTGTGACAGAAGAAGTTTCAACCGTTAGTATCCCATGGTGAATCAGAGACTACAAGTAGATAAAGTTTAGAAAATTTCGCAAAAAGTGATGTAGCCTCAACACATTTCGAAGTGTCAAACTTCGGTTCAATTTTCAGCTCCTCCTCCTTTAATGGTAGACGTTTAGGATCAGGGGAAGAAGGAGCTTCAAAATAAGGGTTCTCTCGGTCAGTGATAACTACCGAGATGTTGTCTTGCAAGGCATCCACTTTGTCTTTTGACATGGGATCGTTTGACTTTGCAAAGTGTGCCCAGCAATTATCAAAAAAGTCGGAAATTTCAACTGAGAGTGACTTATTTTCCTCATTGAAGTCTGTAATGAGATGCTCAAGGACTCCCTCGCCCTTAAAAGTATCTGAAGATATGCTCTCTTGCTCCAGCCCTGCACAGACATATTGAAGATCAAAAGGGAAGCATCGATAGGATCACTTTGTTCATTGAAACTACTCAATCGAGGCGTTGAACTGTCCAACGTGTACAGCTCAGGTGGTGGTCTCAATTGAGTGATTTCAAATTCCAGAGTCGTAGCGATCAGCTCGTCCTTCTCCTGAATCACATTATCATTCAATTCAAGAGAGTGGTCCAAACATGTCTCACAGAAGTTGGAAGGGTCGGTTCTAATGAGCTTATCTTCCACTTTTAAATCAGACATGTTAGGTGAGTGGAGTAGCTCAGTATGACCGATCACTTCGTGTGCTTCTTGAGCATTGACCTGGACCACACTTGAGATTGATTCCAGGGGAATTTGGGTTGTGCTCTCATGAATCTCATCCCAATACTCTTCAGCTTCCAATTCAGTGCAGTACACACTTGAGATGGGATCGCTTTCCTTACATTCTAAATTCGGTTGAGGTTTGAATAAACTAACCTCAACCTCATCATTGAGATCATGTGTATCATGTAAGGAAAGTGTGTCATCATCACTGTATTGAAAGACACCCATGTATCTCCATCATTGTTTTGAACAGTCAGTGAGATCGACTCATCGGGAATTTGAACCGTATGCTCATTATTGGAATCCAACTCCTCATTCCAAATTCCAGATTTCTCTAAAAGCAAGTGAGGATCACTTTCCTTGCATTGTATTTCTGGATTGGATTGTAGTTGGGATGAGCGAGCTTCCTCTATCCTTTCAAGGCGCGAATTGAGTACTTCCATCGCTTTTCTCATTTCCGTGAGGCATTCCATGGTAAACTGAATTGAATCCTCTTGGATCGTTTCTGGTTGGTTCTCAATGGTAGAGTATCCAAGAGAATAATCATTACATGTTGTTGGTTCATCTTCCCAGTTTTGATGGTTCCACTGGTTATAGTCATACGGGTCATCGGTCGGGAGTTGATACGCGTTATCATTCCAATAATCACGTACTGTTTTCTTAACTCGTGGAATGCAATTATTTTCCCGTAGATAATCACCGAAGGACTTCTTAATCGGTGGAGCATCATGTTTCAATTGGTTGAAGTAATTTTCAGAAAATATTTGAGGCATAGGCTGTTTTCCATCATTATCTTCATACATCAAAAAATTTTCCCAAGATTCCTTAGCTATCTCAGCACATATCGTTCCAACTCTTGCATAGTAAAACCCTAATTCTGAATCTAATCCTAAGAATAAAGTAATCCTACAGCAATATGAGATCCAGAAAGAAGAGAAAGAATTTAGAAAGAAATTACCGAATTAAAAGTGTATGTCAGGATCCTACAAAACAGGAAAACAGGTTAGTTTCTAGAAATCAGAAAAAAAAACTAAAAACTAAAGTTAGAAAAGAAATCCTAATCTTAAACTAATCCTAAGACTAATTAATTTCAGAAAATCGTAGCCGTCAGTCCCCGGCAACGGCGCCAAAAACTTGTTCACTCCCCAAGTGCAGGGTTGTGATGTAGTAATAAACTCGGTAAGACCGAGGTCGAATCCACAGGGATTGAAACCTATACATAATCTGAAACTAACTAGAACTAGAACTAGGATGAGATGAAATCTAAATCGAGTGTGATTTGAGGAATAATGGTGAAATATTTATCTAAAATGAGAAGAAAATTCAGAGAAGAGGAAACTAGGGATTCAGAGGATCCACTTGTAGAGATCAGAGAAATCTTATGCATGTATCACAAATTGAATGAATTGATTGTTGATATAGTTTTCAAGATATGAGAGGTATATGAATTAGAATGGATTCCATCACCAAACCATGCCCAGGAGACAAAGCAAACAACAGAATTAAACTAATTACCAACCAGTCAACATGTTTATGAAGGTTAGGAAGGGAACCGACATCCAACCATGCCCAGGAGACGATGGTAAACAACAGGGCTTCCTGACGTCATAAACATTAAAAGGAAAAGGAAATACTCAAAGCCATTGCAGACCCATTGTAATTTCAGTCACAACAGACCATTAAAGACTAAAAAAATATTCCTTTAATAAAATAAATATCAAATTCAATTCATAATTAAAAACAAAATTAAATCTCCCATCCACTACAGCTTCACCCCTAGCCCTAGCTAAGGGGATTAGCCAGACATGAATGGGCTTGATCTCTCCATAATCAGAAAAATAAATAAAAAAATAAAGGAAAAGAAAACCTTTTTCTTCTTTTTAATCTCTCTCCCTGGTGCTCCATCAAAACAAGCTGCTGCCCCCACGTCCAGCCACTGCCTCCACGTCCAGCCACTGCCTCCAGCTCCAGCCGTCGATACCCCCTCGCTCTCTCTCTTCTTCTCTTTATAGCAATGAAGGAACGGAATCTGAAGTCGGTGAGAGAATCCTCCGCAGCTTCTCTCGCAGCGAACAAAAGATGCCGCAGTCCTGCGTAACTTGGCTTACGCTGATTCTTGGTGGGACTTATGCTTGATGCCGAAGGAGAAATCCACACCATCCGTCGAAATACTCTCGAGATTCCAGTCGGAATGGTGCATTTTTGGTCGTCGTCCGTTGATGTATCTCATGGAGTTTTTCATTACACCGTCCATGTTTCGTTTGACTGATCGAAAACCGATCTCTGATGTGTCTTGAAATTTCGCCACTAGACCGTGTTTATGGGACCCTTTTAAACATGATGGACGGTCCTGATTGGACCTTTGTTCTACGGTGGTGGCCCACAAGGGAAAACCGGAACTCTCTGTTGCGAAACAGAGAACGCGCACTCGTGCGCTGTGACATTTGGTGGACCCCACAGAGATGTTCTTGATAAAATCCACCCCGTCCAATGAATTCAGGACGAAAAAACATTCATGAAGGACCCCTTTTGGAGTGGAATAGATGTGGCCCGTAAGGTTATCTACTCCACCGTTCATCCTCTGATTAACGGCTAAGATCTTACATTTTCTTGTATGGAGACAAAAGTACATCTAGGTAAGGTTAATACCCTACTCCAGAGACAATTGAGCGGTTCAGATCACTCAATGGAATAGTGAACGGACCCCACAACACAAAAACTCCCAACGCAGTGAATACGCTGTTGTAGTTTTTGAATTGGAGAAGGAGACGTCGGTCAGCGCCCGCTGACCGACTTGGGAGATCCCGTGCACGGCTCGTGCACTTGTACTCCATGTACATGCGACGTACATGCAGGCTCTAGCATGATGCTCGTGAGAATTCTACTCCGTTCATCCGTATTGTCAGCTCATTTAACACGTTGGGACCAATCTGAAGCGTATCCAAATGATAGGCGGGCCCCAAATCATGATTTCAGGGGCTGATCTGTCCGTTGAGCTACTTCCACAGGGATCCGGGGGATGAAATTTGACGTGTACGGTTCATTTCTGGTCCCCAGGTCACATATGGAGTTTCGAGCTGAACAGATGGCGGGAACCCTGTGATCTCGCATTTTGGACGTTTTTCAGGCCACTTAAGCTTTGGTTTCTCAGTTTTCACGGATCTCTGGCGTGTAAATCCACTGATCTTGGTCCCCTGGAGTCCGTCCCTTGCTCTGTGACTTTAGAACGTTAAATCCATGATTTAAACTCTCTTTCTCAGTTCATGCTTGCAAATACACTCTGCATCACAAACATGATTAAAGCGGGCCATTAAACGGCATCATGTTCATAAATCCAAGCAGTAACTAGGGTCTGATATGCAATATTTGACCCTCAACAGCCATTTAACCCACATTGCTCCCAAGAAGTGGCCCACATAGAACCAAATGTATAGTGGGCCCATGGCCTCACACAAAGGCCTAATATACATCGCAATGGGCCTCACTCAAGGGCCACATATATACGACATCGGGCCTCGCCAAATGGGCCACAAATTCATTACAACGGGCCACATACCTGGGCCTATATATATTACAATGGGCCGCATCTTATGGGTCGGGAATACATCACAATGGGCCTTATCGCACGGGCTTTAAATACATAACAGGTGGGCCCTACATATGGGCCATTAATACATCTCAATGGGCCATGACCCATGGGCCTCAAATACATCACAATGGGCCCCATCATATGGGCCTTAAATACAAGGCAGGTGGGCCCTATGACATGGGCCTCATGGATGAGCCGCACCAATGGGCCTCAAGTGGGCTACCAATATATCAAGGTGGGCCTCAGAGATGGGCTACAGAGTACATCAAGGTGGGCCTCATTAATGTCAATCGGACCCACCATTCTAGGTGAGCAACCTATACCATACATCTATTTTTAGAGATCATTTTAGAGTGTTATCCAAATGAATCATAACGAGAGATCATCTGGGCCATACCACAAATAATCGTGAAGATAATGGTTCTCACTATTAAACCAATCACAGGGCCCACCATAAAGTTTATTCCCCATCCAATCTGATCATAAGGTCACAAAGACCTGGATTAAGGGGGCAAACAAATATCATATTGATCCAAAAACCTCTGTGACTCAAAAAGGGTTTCAATGATGGACGTTCAATCTCCACTGTTTTCTGCAGTGTGGTCCACCTAATCACTAGATCTGTCTTATTCTTCTTTCCAAGCCATAAAATTATCTCTTAAAATGGTTGGACGTTGTAGATACAGCACTTGCATCATGGTGGATCTCAACAAGGACGGTGTAGATGTAGAGCATTAGGGTGGGCCGTACATGGCAGATGGACGACGTGGATACCATATCTAAGGTGGACCCCACCAGCAGATGGAGATGAGGTTGGGATATAACTGGGACCACATGATGGGGTTCACGAGGTTAGCCAACGGCAATACAACAGCTATATTGTTGTTGTAGGTACACCGTCCAACAGTTTCCATCAAAGGTGGGTCCCACATGGGGCCCACCATAATATTATATATATATATATATATATATATAATATATATATATATATATATATATATATATATATATATATATATATAATATAGAATCATATTATTATATTAATCCAGAACTTCCGTGAAAGGATTTCACTGGTTGACGTTCAATCCTCCACCGTCAGTGCAGTCCACCTGATAGATCTGCCTCATATGGGATGGACAGTGCGGATGAAAGGTGGGTCCACGTTGGACGGATTGGATGTAAACATATACATCACAGTGTGGCCCACATACATAAGTGCCCACCGTTTCATACACATGGACGGTGTGGATCAGATCCATGCATCCAGGTGGAGTCCACATGAGTGGACGGTCAGGTTTATAACACATACCTCACGATTAGATCCTCAGGCCCGCTGACGTCAGCAACAACTGTTGTTGCTGCAACAAAACAGATGCACGGTATGGCTGAAATCCACATCTCAGTGGGCTCCACCGTGAATGGACGGTATGGATGATACACATGCACAACGGTTGGCCTCACTGTCCAAGTTGCTGGACGGTGTGGAATACAATACATACATCAGTGGATCCCACGTGGGGCCCACCATAACGTTTGTATGCCATCCAATCTGTTGATAAGGTCACGCAAACCCAGATGAAGAGGAAAAAAAAATTTCATACTGATTCAAAACTTCTGTGACCCAACAGGGTCTCAATGGTAGACGTTCAATCAACACTGTTTCCTATGACATGGGCCACCTAAGCTTGTATACGGCTGATTTTTAGGGGGCCCACTGTCTAAATGGGGCCCACCAAATGCACGGTGTTAATGTTCCAACACATCACGGTGGGGCCACCCGTGGTCCCTACCCGTCCGTCCACAGCGCAGGACGCTGCTGTGCGTCCCTGACATTAGCAGCATGACCTGTTGCTTATTTATATATATTTTTGTTTTCCTTTCTTTCTGTAGTTTTTCACAGGTGGGGCCCACATCAGGGGAATCTGACCCAGCCGTTGGATTCCATGGCTCAAGACAGGCCCATCAAGCCTAATATTCGAGGCATTTTGGTGTGTAAAAACATCAGGTGAATTTCAACGGTAGAAAACATTGTTTGTTATGCTATGGCCAACCAGAAAATCAGATTGGCCTCATTTTTCGACTCAACACCTAAAATGAGTAGGAGAATGGAATGGACGGCGTGGATTAAAGCCATACATCAAGGTGTGGCCTGCATGAGCGGCTTAGCCCAAAGCTTTCAACCAAGTTGATATTTTTATTTTGTTCCCAGCAACGTCCAGACATTTCCAGACGGTCTGGATGACGGACGTCCAGCAAGTTCTGGGCTGGCCCATCTGGTCGTGTTGGGGTCCACCAAATGCTTGCACTTTCCCATCATCTAGACCCTTCAAATAAAAGGGTAGCAAGGTGGGTTGATCCCATTGGATGGACGGTAAGGATATTACATGCATCATCAGGTGGACCACTCATCATAAAAGATAGGGAGAGAGAGAGAGAGAGAGAGAGAGAGAGAGAGAGAAGCACCCACCTCAAGATCTCCCCCTTCAACTTCTACCCTTATGTTTCAATGCCCTTACGAAGCTCCCCCAACGGTGGAAATGATGATATAAAGGTTGGATTGGTGAGGATCTAAGGTGGAAGATGGTTGGATTTTTAGGATGGGTTAGACGTCCATGGTTCTTGTCAAGGAGAATGAGGAAGAAAGAGGGAGAGAGAGAGAGATAAGAGAGAGAAAGAGAGAGAGAGAGAGAGAGAAAAAAAGTTATGGCTTGTCATAATGATGTAAGGCCATCATAAATGCCTAGGTAAGGGGAGGTGTTGACTTAAGAAGAAGAGTCATTATTACTTGTGTAAGGACATGACATCACCCACCTAGGGAATGATGTCATAGGGTGAGGTAGGTCCTGCAATGTGCAGTCCACAACTATTATAATACGCGGGCCACAACTTATGATCTAAGCGTCGTATTGCCGCACGAGACACAGCATTGGAACCGCGGCGACAATGGGGTCATGACGGTACAAGTTTTGAGTCGAGCCGACTCAGATATACTAGACACTACTCAAGATCGTGTGCAAATGTCGATAACAGATCGCGAGTCACCAGAATTCGACCGGGAGAACCACGGAAGCCTACGGAATGATATAGTGTAGGATACAGGTCTTACATCATCCGTGGATATAAAGAAATTAAAGGCCATGATTCACACGATGCATGGGCAGGGGACGAGGATCATGGGTTCAAAGTTTTCAATTTTGAGTTGAGAAGAATGCCTCAGATCTCGTCGGATCCACTCTTTCAAGGTTACCTTCAATGTTGTCAAATCGCATATGCGATCCTGTGCGATTGCATATGCGTGTGAGCATATGTGATCGCACAATCGCATATGCGGTCGTATTTTTTCAAAAAAAAAATCAGAAAAATCATAATAAATTATTATATGTCATTAGGACATGAAATACATTTAATTTAAGTAAAAAAAAAAAAAAACAAATCAATTACATATATATGAACTATGAAGTTATGAACAATGATACATTTACAAATTACAATATAGTTAACTTCTTAAATCTTAAGTTCTTAACATTTAACATTTAACATTTTACATTTAAGTTTATTTAACTAACATTTTGTTGATAACTTGATATTGATAACTTAATATCAAGTTATCAAGTATCAACATTCAACAATCAACAACATCAACATCAACATTCAACACACTTAGACTTATGAGACAAGCATTAAACAAAATTAAGAAGTTATGTATAATATATTTATTATTTTATTTATCTAATCAATAATCATTAATCATATACATTGACCTAGCATCCATTGTGGCACATCATTACCACCAGGTCTGCCACCACCACCATCATCATCATCATCAGTCGAGTCATCTCCTTCTTCCACATACACTTCTTCTTCTTCCGTTTCTTCATCATATGTACGTACTAATACTTCATCAACATCCAATGATGGATGATCTTTTTCAGCTTGATCATCATTATCACCTTCTCCTTCTTCAATCTCCTCAATCTCATCAATGGGTTGACGGCTACTACTCGCCTCCTGGCTCCCCCCGTCCTTCGCCTTCGAGTGGTCCTATTACCTTCACCAGGCGTCGATCCATATGCGGCATCTTCAACTTGTGCCCATGTCAGGTCCTCTCCAGCAAATACCAGGTCCTCCGTCTCTACGAGTCACTCGTTATCTGCATCCAACTCATCTAAGTAGATAGGGTCAAAGAAACCGGGCTTTTCTTTCCTACTTTGGAATCGTTCTCGCAATTTTTGGTTGTATTGAACAAAAACCAAGTCGTTGAGCTTTTTTTGTTCAAGGCGATTCCTTTTCTTGGAATAAATCTGTAAGAAAGAAAGCGCATTTGGCATTAGCTATTTAGGTAATTAATTTAGCTTAGGCCACAAAAAAATTAAAGTTTACAAAAAAATAATTAGTAAACATTAAACAGTCTAAACTTATCGCCTCGAATGTGCTCCAATTGCGCTCACAACCACTGGCAGAACACGTAAGTCCAAGAATCTTCATAGCCAGCTTCTTTAGAGCTGGATCCTTCTTGTTCGGATCCACTCCATAGGCAGCCCACCAGTCAGCTGAGAAAAACAGTTTAAGTATAGGTTAGAGTCTTAGTCTCTTAGAGACACTTTGTAGAAAAAATTCTTGTAAGAGTTTAGTACACTACTAACATTCATTCATAGAAGTACTTACTGGGTGATTTCATTGTCTGATGTCTTATTACGATATCCCTTAAGAATATCCCTTCACTTTTTGTGTAGAAATCCAGGAAACTTGAGATCTTGTCCTGTTCTCCTCTATCTGGAATCATTCCTTCCAAGACATCAATAAATCCAACCATATGCACAGTTAGTGCTTCTGCTAGATCAGCAGAAGCGAATAAATAGGCTGGGTTAAGTATGTAACCAGCTGAATACAATGGGGATGACATTTGGCTGCCCCATCTTCTATTTATAATTTCTAAAATTGGCCTGTAATCACGGTCTCTATAGTTAAAATGGTCCATGATCTTATTTTTGTCCTCTCCATCGCATCATATATGTAGCCCATTGTGGGCTTCTCATCCCCGTCCACCAAGCGCAACACAATGACTAAGGGCTCGGATGATTTTAACGCCTTTACCACTTGAGTCCAAAAACTTTGAGAAAAATTTTTTTGTTGAACCCGTTTCCCTTCAGCCTTCCTTGACCAAGGCTCACTTGTAAAATCGGCCGACACCACAAAGCTTCTAAGTTCTGATTTCTTTGCATGTAGCCTTTGTAGTGTTAAAAAGGCTGTAGCGAAATGGGTGACTGCTGGACGTAGCAAGTTACTCCCAATGTGTTTTCTCATTCGACTGAAAAGAAGGGAGTGTTTGTACATAAAGACCGTAATTCTTCTAGCCCTTGCAATCACATTTATAAATAATCTACCTATATCTTCTAACATGAGATCAATACAATGGGCCGCACAGGGGGTCCAAAATAAACGTCATCTCTTCTCCATAAGAAGACGACCGACCATTACATATGAGGCTGCATTATCTGTAATTACTTATACAACGTAGTCCTCACCTATTTCTTCAACTACACTATCTAGTAAGTTAAACAAATATTCTCCTGTGTGTGAATGGCCCGACACATCCACCGACTTCAAGAACATTGTCCCAGCTGGACAATTTACTAAGAAGTTAATGAGAGACTGACCGGATCATCGGTCCATCCATCGGCCATTAGTGAACAACCACGTATTTTTCATGATTTCCTATATTCAGCTATGAAGGATTGTGTATATTCAACTTCAGTTCTAAGGCATGTCTCCCTTATTTCATGATATGAAAGAGGTTTAAGCCCAGGTCCAAATTGACCTATAGCCTCAATCATTACTTTGAAGCTTTTCGATTTAACGGCGTTGAAAGCAACGCCGGTTTGGTAAAATGACTTAGTAATATATTGAATTGTGGTTTTTCTATTTTTTTTGTTTATACCAGTTCTCTAAAGTTGTTTGAGCCGGCCCTTTCCCTCTACCCCTTTGGTCGACCACATCCTCGGGGTGTGGTCTACACCATCTATCTAAGGGTTCATGCCCTCGGGCTCTTTTCGATGTTTGTACTTGTGGTCTAGACCGGCCTATCGAAGTAGGGGGAGTGGGACTAGCTTCATCAACATCTACTACATTTATATCTTCATATGCATCTTGTTTCATATATTCCTCCTGACGTATGGCACTATCGCATTTCTTTTTTGATTGTTTATCCATATACTCCACGATCTCCCTTCGAATTTCTGGAGTAATCTTCTCACATGCTTTTGCATTTGACCCGGGTAAATGTGCAAGGTGTTGCTTGTGCCTTCCAATACCACCGAAACTCACAAATCCACATAAATCACATACTATATGAGTCTTTTCGATAGCACTACGGCAGTGCCTATACTTCCAACCAGGGTCATTCGACTTGGGCCTCAAAGAGGAAGATTGGGAAGAAGACATTATGATGGTGGATGGTGGTGTGTGTATCTATTAGCACTAAAAAGTAACTAGCTAGCTACTAACTAGAAACTAGAAAGTAAACTACAAATAAAAGAAAACTAGAACTTGGACTTAGGGTTAGGGGAGAGAGAGAGAGAGGGAGAGAGGAGAAGAGAGAGAGAGAGGAGAGAGAGGGGAGAACGAGAGAGAGAGAGAGAGGAGAGAGAGAGTTACACACTTACACTTACACACACACTTACACTTGTAGTCTTGTAGAAACTAGAAAGGGAGAAGAAGAGGGAGAGAGAGAGAGAGAGAGAGAGAGAGAGAGAGAGAGAGAGAGTTGAGTTAGAGTTACACACTTACACTTGTAGAAAGGGAGAAGAAGAGGGAAAAGAAAATGAGAAAAAGAGAGTTGTTACACTTGTAGAAAGAGAAGAGAGAGAGAGAGAGAGAGAGAGTTACACTTACACACACACGACACACTTACACACTTACACTTGTAGAAACTAGAAAGGGAGAAGAAGAGGGAGAAAGATAGTTGAGTTACACACTTACACTTGAAGAAAGGGAGAAGAAGGAGGAAAAGAAAATGAGAAAAAGAGAGTTGTTACACTTGTAGAAAGAGAAGGAGAGAGAGAGAGAGAGAGAGAGAGAGAGAGAGAGAGGGAGAGATTTACACAAATAAAATTAAAATTACAAATCTAAAAGAGGTTCGGGTTCCCAACTTCCAACTTTCAACTTCCAAAATTCCAAATTCTTGTCTAAGTTGTCTATTTGTCTTCTCTTCACCTTTGCCTCTTCACTTGAGTATTGTATTTGTTCTTGAATTCTTGTTGTAACTTGTATTTGTAACTTGTAAGTTGTAACTTGTAAGATGTAACTTGTAAGTTGTAACTTCAAAGTTCAAACTTTTAAGTTACTAACAACTAACAAAGTAATAACTAACAAATGAATCAATTAATAAACAAAATAAAAAATTAAAAAAAATGATAGAAAGAAGTTGTTAGAAATTAGAATTTAGAATTAGAAACTTAGAAATTAGAATAGAAGTTAGAACTTAGAACTTAGAAAACTTAGTGGATGTAGATTGGAGAGTGAGGAGTCTCTTGAGTCTTGACTCTTGTCTTGAATCTTGATTCTTGAACAATGAATATGGATTGGATGGTATGATCAATGATGTATCATGTATCTTGGTGGATTCTTGATTCTTGATTCTTGTATGGTTGTACCCTTCCTTGATTCTTGATTCTTGAATGTTGAAAGAAAAGAAAAGAAATATGAAAAATTGGAAATGGAATTGGATGGAGAGGAGTGGATCATGTAACTTGTAAGACTCTTAGAATGTATGTAGGAATGAGAGAAATAGAGAATAGAGAGAGAGTTTGAGGTTTTTTTGCATTTAGGAATGCTTAGAATGCATCTTTATAGAGAAAAAATCTGGATTTAAAAAAAAAGGGTAAAAAAACAGTCAGAAATCTGACCGTTGGCTAGTATGCGATCGTATATGCAGTATACGATCGCATATGCTGGCACATGTGGCATATGCGATCACATACTGGCCAAGATCGCATATGCCACTGCCGCATATACGATCGGCCCACCATTATGCGCATATGCGATCGCATATTTGCATATGCGACCGCACTTGACAACACTGGTTACCTTCATGAAATTGACTAAGCGTCACATGAAATTGACCAAGCATTACATGAAATTGACTGAGCAGTACATGAAATTGACCAAGCATTACATGAAATTGACTGAGCATCACATGAAATTGACCGAGGTTTACATGAAAATGATCAAGCATCACATGAAATTGATCGAGCATCACATGAAATGGACAATAACCATCAATGATATGATCCTCAAACCTCATTAGTGACCATGAGCATTACTCGAAAATATATCCATCTATATTTTCCACGTGACTCCTTGAAAATGTATCCGAACTTGACACGTCTATCAAGATAAGGTTGCGGCACGAAGGTGGGTGGATCCTTGCCTTGATGTATGTGCCTTAAATCCATGCCCTTATTCTTTTTCATATTTCATTTTAGGACTTAATTTTTTAAAAAAAATAAAGGAAATGTAAATTTCAGCTGGACCACACCTCAAAGAATAATGGCGATTGACCATTAAAAACTTATTATGGTATGAAAGTTTTAGATCAAGCTGATATATGTGTGGTCTCTTCATTACGGTGGACCTCAAGAAGTTTTTAATGGTGAGTATTTAATCAACACTTTCTATGGTGTGGTTCACATGAGATTTGGTTCTCCTTCATATATATATATATATATATATATATATATATATATATATATATATATATATATATATATGAAACGGATGAATGTCGTGGACGTAAGGCAAATGTATAGCCTTAGTGATTCAGATAAACCCTAACCCTAAACCCAATGGAGGTACTCTAACTTCATAAAATTGACCGAGCAACACATGAAATTGACCGAGCTTAACATGAAATTGACTGAGCATTACATGAAAATGACCGAGCACCACATGAAATTCACCTAACACTTCACGAAATTGACCGAGCTTCATAAAATTCACCGAGCAGTTCATGACATTGAATGTAACGTCCTGGATTTTCGTTATTTTGAATTTTCAAAAATCTTTGAAAATTTTCGATATAACTAGCCTACGTTGTCACTAACTGACCCTTAATGCTCGAATTGTGCCTGTATGCGGGTGGTATCGGTAAGGAGCCGCACAAATCCGATTAATCAATCATAGGAAGCCAACGAATTCGCCAATCACGTAAATCTCGAGTCTAGCCTCGTGATTTGTTCATTGAAGGCCCAAATCTAACTGACCTATCACTGACTAATCAAGGCAACCGTAACTAAATAAAGACCTACCTAAAGTCGATACGACTAGGGGTCGAATCTTAATTAACAAACCAAACTGATCCAGTATCCTTTTAGCTTAAGAACCGACAGTTTAAAGTGATTATAATCAAATCGTCATTTCCGCTAGTCGCGAATAGGCCACACTATGAACTTAGTTAATCCAAACCCTAATCATTGCGCACAAGAAATCTCGTTACCCAATTTATTCCGGAAATGCCCTGATTATCCGAACAAGCTTTAGACCGCTCGTAAGTGGACGACTAAACCTAAGACTATAGAAAGATGTTCTTCTATGTGGGCTTGACGTCCATCGCAAGATATCGAGCCAAGGTCGCGTTTCGAATCACTCAACTTAGACTTTCAAGGCGAGTGCTTGGGTTGTACAAATACCTTAGATGAAAATTTGGAATTTAAGTGAAACTAGCCACTTTGTTCTTTCATGAAGTTGTAGCTTTCGAACCGTCGATTCATAGCCAAAGTTGGGGTACCGACTAAAGATATTTCCACATACATATTTGTATAGCCGCGGCCTCGATCGACCATCAGTGACCGTCGAATAGACTTCTGACCATACTCGTCGATCTACACATCCAACTGGCGGGCCGATCATATCCATACGTAGATCATCATTAGGGCTAACTATTCTATGGTGTATATCAACATGTACACCCCATAGTGGGCCCTATAAGTTAGAAACACCATCTCATAGGACTAGTATAATGAAAACCTAGTCCTTAGGGCCATTTGCACAACATCTGGAACTATATAAGGCCTTCATTTGGGCACCACATCTCTCCATACGAATTTTGCCTAAGAAGGATAGAAAGAAAGATAAAAAGAGAGAAGGAGAGAGATCTTGGAGTGTTTTTGATGGATTCCCTTTGATCAAGCCCTAACTTTGACCATTCTCCTCCATCAAATCCATCCCACTCATGCTCGAGAGGTAAGAAACAAACCCTACTTTTCAACCTAGGCTTTTCTAGGTTGAATTGCATGAATATCACCTAGTTGCTTTGAAATTGGTGTAGGAATTATTTTTTTCCAAATCCTTAACCCTAGTAGCTCAAAATCGGAGATTCCTTCTTAAAGGCGCGGACCATTATGCATAGGTTTCCATTTATCGACCCTTGAGGGTCTCAGTTAATGATGACCTGTTGTGAATGGCTTGTTGATTGCTAGCATGTCCATATTCCCAATTTGATTGCAACATGTGTTAGATATAGATGATCACATGTTTGATGAAATGCCTAAGTGGTGGAATGTGTTATTCTGTCGATGCTCATATGCTTGATTTAATGCTTAAATGATTGTATTACTTTATGCATGCTCACATGTATGATTTAATGCCTTAGTGAACGTAGTACCCCATGGATGCTTACATGTTCGATGAAATGCCTAAGTGGTTGTGTAGTAGAACTTATGTTATAATTGCGTGATGTAGTGTTTATTCATAACGATACTTAGGATTGCTACAATGTTGGGTTAGTTGGTTAACTGCCTGAACAAAAGGGGTGGTCCGAGTTAGGGCGGCCACCCTAAGCTCATTCGATTGACCCGAGTTAAACACGAACGACCGGTAGTAGCTGAACTACACGGGATGCTTGCACCCAATGTCGGTTGCGTTGGAGTTCTCCCAAGACAATCCAATTAGTCCACTAGCTGACTGATCATGTATGTTCACCATGTATGGCATGACCAAATTGAATCTAAGATACCTCATTACCAATGGATGAGTCCATTCATAACCATTTGTGCGATATGATCCCACTAAGACTCATGAGCCGGGCATGGTGGTTGGGACACCGTGTCCGAATTGTTATCCTATGCCGGGGTAACGAGTCTTCCCGTAATGACTAGTGAGCACTGATAAAGGTGAAAGATTGCTGTTTGAATGGCTCCCGTCAAATTATCCAGCCGATGGTTCCGTGCCAGAGTATCGTTCGAACTACCCGGGCATGAATGAAATTGGGTGACGAGCCATTTCCTTTGTGATGATTTGGTTTTACGTGACAAACTAACACCTCAGAATTGAGTAATCATACTCAGTGTTTGGGTGACAACCCATACCGAGTTGATCCTCATACCTTTGGGTATATGTCGTATCTTTGAAATTGTTGATTAGTGATATAAATGGGTGATACCTGAATTTGGATCAAGGGACACTGGTGAGGAGCCGCTACGTGCCGCAACAAATCACGTGATTCGAATAAGGACTCGTGATATAACGTCGATATCCTAGCTTCGCCAATTATGCTGGATGAATGAAACTTAATAGTTACTCAGCTAACATACGCATTCACTGCATTGCGTTAGATAGGATTTTGTGACTTGGGCATTGTGGTCGCGTATTGAGGAAGTGTTAGCATTTGCGAAATAGGCATTGGAGTCGCTTGTGAGGGAGTGTTGGATTGTAAGGCGTATGCATCATTCCATAATCTCATTCATGCATTTACTAAAAGTATTTAGGAAATGCTTGATTTCATATATATTATTAATTACGTTGATTGAGTCGATAACATGTGTAACTTAGAACTAATAGAACCATTGAGTTAGCTACTCACTCCCACCTAGGACGATATTTTAAAACACCGATCAGGCATATCATTGATGTAGGTACTAGTGAGACCTCATACAGGTAGGCTTAAATCGGCTTGTGCTACCGTTGTTATGTTTCAGAGAATTGGATGTCAACTGAAAGTTTTACACTTTAACTGTCTTGGGTATGTATATTGTGGCTTGTATAATCTCTATTTCGAGTGATCAGCACTATTAAATTGTATTTTTGACTGGTAGCTCTATATTTCTAAATCTTTCGCTATCTCTACCTCGCTTTGAATCTGCTAAGTGAATTATGTTACTTTGATTATTCGTGTATGGAATGAATGTGAATATGAATGAGGTCACATGTGCATTCTCATTGGGTTAACACCTGGGAACTCGGGATCAAGGTCTTTGTACTCAGGTGCCAATTTTCGGGGCGTTATATTGAATGAGTACTTTATGAAATTCACAAACAAATTTTCATTCACTATAAATTTCATACAAAATAACAATCACAAAACAAAATACAATATTAACCAAGCTTTACATGAAAATGACCGAGCTTTACATGAAGATGATTGATCATTACATGAAAATGACCGAGCATTACATGAACTTGACCGTGCTTCACATGAAATTGAATGAGCATCACATAAAATTGACCGAGCATCACATTTTTAACAGTTAAATCGAGAATTATATGAAATCAATGTAGGGCCCATTGTGATGTATGTGACTTATCCACACCGCTCATTGGTTATGTTAGCTGAATTTAGGGCATGAACAAAAAATTGAGGCAGATCCAAAAATCAAGGGGACCACACTAAAGGAAACAACGGGAATCGAACGATTACCATTAAAAACTTCTTAGGCTCCTTAAAAGTTTTGGATCATGTTGATATTTGTGTTTTTCCCTTATCCATGTCAATGTCACCTATGAACAGGTTAGATGATAAAAAAACCTCAATGTGGGCCCAGTGAAGGAAACAACTTTCAATGATGGACAAATTAAGACCACTGTTTCATTTCATGTGGGCCATTTGAGCATTGGAACTGCCTCATTTTTCAGCTCATGCCCTAAAATGTTCTAATAAAAAACATGAAATTGATCGAGCATTACATGAAATTGATCGAGCATCTCATGAAATTGAACGAGTACTTCAAGCTTCACAAGAAATCGAATGAGCTTCATATGAAATTGAACGAGCATCACATGAAATTGACCGAGCTTTACATGAAGATGACCGATCATTACATGAACTTGACCAAGCATTACATGAACTTGACCTAGAATCACATGAAAATGACCATGCATTACATGCAGTTTGACCGAGCTACACATGAAATTGAACAAGCATTACATAGAGTTGATCGAGCTACACATGAAATTGAACAAGCATCACATGAAATTGACCGAGCATCACATTTTTAACAGTTAAATCGAGAATTTTATAAAATCAATGTAGGGCCCATCATCATATATGTGACTTATCCACACCACTCATTTGTTATGTTAGTTGAATTTAGGGCATGAGCAAAAAATTGAGGCAAATTCAAAAATCAAGGGGACCACACCAAAGGAAATAATGGGAATCGAACGCTTACCTTTAAAAACTTCTTAGGCCCCTTAAAAGTTTTGGATCATGCTGATATTTGTGTTTTCCCCTTATCCATGTCAGTGTGACCCAATGAACGGGTTAGATGATTTAAAAAAAAAAAAAAAAAAAACCCTCGATGTTAGCCTAGTGAAGGAAACAACTTTTAATGATGGACGAAATAAGGCCACTGTTTCCTTTCATGTGGACCATTTGAGCATTGGATCTGCCTCATTTTTTGGCTCATGCCCTAAATGGACGATGTGGATATATCATATACATTACGGTGGGGTCCACAAATTTAAGTCGACACTTTTGTATTGATTTTCAAGGTGGAATTACTCTCATATTTTCAAACAAGGTGAGAAGTAATAATTACTTATTTATCAGGATTTACATGTATCATGAGTTCATGGGAAATTGTTCAAATATATCTGAGATTAGTTGCTTTTCGATGGAGGCACCATTTTCATTATTTCTTAAGAGAAAAAAATACCATTTTCATTATTTCTTAAGAGAAAAAAATAAAGAAGATGAAGTAACAGTTTGCGGTAGAGTGTAATTTGCGGTAGAGTGTATACTCGACCACCGAAAGAAGAAATGGAAAGAAACGAGAAGATGAGAGTAGAGATTTCATAAAATAGGATGTTGTTGGTAGGGTATTCACGTATAAAGAGGAAGAAAGATTTCCCAAAATGAGTTTGTATCGTGGGAGTATTATCGTCCGAGAAAAAGGCACTTACGTAGTTTGGGTGAGTGTAGTTTGGGTTGAATAGAAAAAACGGTAGCTAAAAGGTGAGACTTACGGTGGGAAAAAATTCCAAATTCAACCGTTCTTTTCAGGTGTCTGACGTCAAACATACGCCACCGTCTTCCCAAAGAAAAAAAAAACCATCTTCCCTTCCCCCCAAAAAAAAACATACACCAGCAATATCTAGAAATGAACAGTCCTAAGGTAGAGTAAAGACCTTTCTTTATCTTGCCTGCATGTGTACTCCTGCAGCTTTTGTTCTGTCTTCCTTTCCATGTGTACTCCACCTTTTATTCTGTCTTGCCTGCAAGTAGTCTCCTCTTTCAAAAAGGAGTTCGCGAGCCTTACTCCACCTGATTCTATGCGTTTCTTTCTTCTTCTTTTTTTCACCCCCCACGATCACTCTACTTTGAGAACACTCTCTATCCACTTCTTTTTACCAAAAGCACCTGATTTTTGCACTTCTGCTACATACAGCTTTGGTGGGTATTGGGTAGTGCTAGTCATCCCACTGAGTTGTTTCGGCAAGGTCTGATTTTTTTTCTTTTCTTTTCTTGCTTCTCATGAGTGGAAAAACACCAATTTCCCCTGTGGCATTTCTTGCATCCTTACATGATATAAAGTTACTGGTTGAGATTTTGTTACCTATAAGATTTCTCCCCCAATCACCAACTGTAACTTTCTTACATTTTACACAAGTTATAGGCATCAAAATGGCCCCTTAGACTTATAGTATAAGATTGGATTTTGGGTTCTTGGCGTTTTAATCCAGTTTTCTTGTGTTGATGATTTTAGTTCTTTTTTCAGCTTGGTGGGAGATTGTGATTTGATCTGGGTTTTGTGATTGAATTCCCACCATGAGACTGGTTTGGTTTCTTGGGTGTTTGCTTTTCTATTCTGGAGTGTTTCCAATTGGGGTCAGTAGGCATGTTTCTTCCAGGCCTCCTGTTGTTAACATTGGAGCTATTTTCACATTCAACTCTACGATTGGGAGAGTTGCGAAGATAGCCATTGAGGCAGCAGTGGATGACATTAACTCCAATTCCAGCGTTCTTGGCGGATCAAAGCTGGTCATTAAAATGCAGGACTCCAACTGCAGCGGCTTTCTTGGCATGTTCGAAGGTACTTGCTTAAAAAACTTCTTTGTGTTTGTTGTAAGTTCTAATTGCCCACTTTGCTTCTTCTGTTGAAAAAAACTAGTTGCAAATTCTTTTACAGATGTGCTTGTCTAATTTGTGTGGAGTTTCTTAATCTTGATTGCAGTCTAAGAGCTGCACTCCAGGAGATTGTGTTCCCAAATCTCCCACCACCCATTGGTGGTTGGCGGCAATGCCTACATTCAAAGCATATTCCAATTGTTGAGCCCGACTCTTGTTTTCGCACCAGACTACAGGAGATTGTATTCACAAATCTCCTGTCCTGCATTGGTGGTGGGCAGGAATTCCTTTGCTGATCCAGACTAGGTGGGTGGGTGGGAATTCCTGCAGATTTAAAATGGGATTCTAAAAAAATGTGGAAATCCTATTTGAATGTGCACAGGATTCCTGCTCACCATCAACAAAGAGTGGGATATTTTGGAATGAGTATTTTGTTTTACAAACTCGAACATAATCTTCTTTTTTAGGTGATAATGATTGTGTTTTGAATTCTACAACTGATAATAGTTTAGTGATTATGTTTTGAATTCTATGACTTAATAACAGCTCTACAGTTCATGGAGACTGATATTGTAGCAATGGTCGGTCCACAGTCTTCTGTAATTGCCCATGTGATTTCACATGTTGCAAATGAACTCCAAGTTCCTCTACTGTCATTTGCAGCTACGGACCCCACCCTATCTTCACTTCAGTACCCATTTTTTGTACGGATGACTCAGAGCGATCTGTTTCAGATGTCTGCAATAGCTGAATTGCTCGATTTTTATCGTTGGAAAAATGTGATTGCAGTCTATATCGACAATGATTATGGGAGAAATGGGGTATCTGCACTAGGTGATAAACTCGCTGAGAGACGATGTAAGATTTCTTACAAGGCTGCGCTGCCCCCCAGAGTGACTAGCGACGAAATCATGAATATACTAGTTAAGGTGTTAATGATGGAATCCCGCATTATCGTCCTGCATGCAAATCTGGATTCAGGCCTGGCGGTTCTCTCTGTGGCCCACTATCTTGGCTTGATGGGGAACGGGTATGTGTGGATAGCTACAGATTGGCTCTCTTCTGTTTTAGATACTTCTAGGCCACTTGCTTGGGAAACCATGGAATCAATGCAAGGAATTCTAACTTTGCGTCAACATACAGCAGATTCGGGAAGAAAAAGAGATTTTGTTTCTAGGTGGAGTAAGTTAACTGGTAAAAAGAAGTCTGACTCCTTGGGTTTGAATGCTTATGGCTTGTATGCTTACGATACCATATGGACAATTGCTCACGCAATCAACACTTTCTTCAATGAGGGTGGGACCATATCGTTTTCCAACGATCCAAGACTACATGATCCAGAGGGTGCATCCTTGAACCTGGAAGCAATGAACATCTTTGATGGGGGGAAGCTCTTGCTGAAGAATATATTGCAGACCGATCAGATGGGTATAACTGGACCTATTCGGTTTGATGCGGATGGGTTCCTCATTCGTCCTGCCTATGACATCATTAATGTAGTTGGGACAGGTATTCGGAACATTGGTTACTGGTCTAACTATTCCGGATTATCGATCGTAACCCCCGAAACACTTTACTCGAAGCCGCCTAACCGTTCGAGTTCAAACCAACAACTCAAGAATGTCATTTGGCCGGGGGATATGGTTGCGATACCTCGTGGGTGGGTGTTCCCTAGCAATGGAAACGAGTTGAGAATCGGCATACCCAATAGAGTTAGTTACCGGGACTTTGTTTCGCAAGTGAGGGGTAGAGACATGGTGAAGGGGTTCTGCATAGATGTGTTTATGGCTGCTGTAAACCTATTGCCATATGCTGTTCGGTATAGATTCATCCCTTACGGAGATGGCCAGAAGAACCCGAGCTACACTGGGCTTGTGAATATGATTACATCGAATGTGAGTATGAATATAATGCTTGAAATTTTTTAATCTTGGAATCCCTTTTGAGAGTAGTCCTGTGCATGGTGAACACATTTGCATTTTATGATGCTTGAGTGAGACTGCTTTTTATTTATTTATTTATTGCTTCAACCGGCAAGCACATGACCCACCTTTTGTTATGAAAGCCCTTTCATCTGATGAATCCCCAATATCTCACTTATCAGTTGATCCTAGACATCCAACGAAAAACAAACAGCTACAACCAATGGACCATATTTAACAAGGGTCCAATTGGACAGATAGGATCATTTTACAGGGGAGGTTTTTGGGTATCCTTCTTTCACCATGTGTCCCACTGTGAACCACGCGAATCTCCAAAACATGTACAGTTTGCTGGCCTATACAGTACTCAGAAGAACCACTGTATGTTTCTCTACTTCTAATGATTCTTTTGCTCTTTATAGGCCTTTGATGCAGCTGTAGGTGACATTGCCATTGTTACAAATCGAACGAGGATCGCGGATTTTACTCAGCCATATATTGAGTCTGGGCTTGTGATAGTGGCTCCTGTCAAGAAGTTGAACTCGAATGAGTGGGCCTTCCTGCGGCCGTTTACACTATGGATGTGGTGCGTCACAGGGGCATTCTTCATTGTCATAGGAATAGTTGTGTGGATTCTTGAGCACAGGGTGAATGAAGATTTCCGCGGTCCACCTAGAAAGGAAATTATCACCATTTTATGGTAAGAATTTAAAAGAGAATTACGCTACATATCAACACATTTCTTGCATCCAATTGAAGTTTAGAAGTGCCATTTGATCAATGTTTATGCAGATCGGTCTTTGGAAATAACATAACCATGCTCGGCCCCGTATACATGAAATTCTTTTATGTATTAAATGATGTTTTTGCTGATAAATTTTTTCATCAGATTTCTAGGCTAAATGAGTTCCAATTAGCCTAACTTCTCATATATGCCCAATATTTCTGTCGATGATTGCAATCTGTTAAGCATTGAATATCTGGCTTTTGGAAACTTCTTGAGAACCTTGTGGATTTTTCTTTATGGTTAGTGTTGAAAAATTACCAACTATCTTGATAGATGTCTTCTTCCTTGAGCAGATTCCATACAAGAATAGAAACTGAGATTTTATTTTATTCAGTGTCAAAGGGGTGAAAGCTACCAAGTAAACCCACAAGAGGTTATAATATGAATGTTGCATAGCAGAATCTTCACATCTCTTTTAAAAACAATTTTGTCAAGATTTTCAAGATCGGTACTGAGGGGACTGTATTTCTTTATTTAGAAGCTATTTAGATGCTCAATTGAACTGAATTGTAGTTCATCTACTTTGTCATAGAGGAAATGACCAAACCCTTAAATTGCAATTGCTTGTGTTTCAAGCTGCACCTGCATCAATAGTATTGCAAGTTGGGGTTGATCTCTCATTACAAGTTGATTGGGGCTAGGCCCCTTTGGTAATTTCCTCTTCATTGGACTAAATTTATTGAAAGTCAATCCAATAGTGCAAGCAGACAAAGGCTCTAGCTGTTGAAACAGACAGTTCCATAGTTTCTGCAGAAGACCTTCTTCATCTTCTGCATCACCACATCTGCTAGTTCCTATATAATGCTGTCCAATTAGTTTGTCAGTGATTGCATTATTGTATATTTCCATGATCAAGATAAAGTATATGATTGCTTATGCCAAAATATTAGAGACGAGTTGCAAAACGGGTTTTGCTTCAATCACCTGCAGACACATTAGAAGAAGATAGTTACTCATTAGATCAGTTTTTCTTTCTCGTAAGCAAATTAACATGAACTAGTTTGAAGAATCAAGAGTTTGAAGAATCAAGAGTTTGAAGAATCAAGATAGTCTTGGATAGTCTATAGGCATCAACTGCTTGATTGTGCTTCATCTACTCAGTCAAGTGATATACTATCTGGTATATACATCTAATTTACTATACAGGAATCATAGGGTGCAGATGCATCATGTTAGAGATAGAGAGATTTATGGATTTATTTATACTCATTTTGGTTTGCCCTCGGGACACCATACCCTTTTGTAAACACTCTTTTAATAAAAGAGGTTAGGGTCATTTGCTCCCTAACACAACA
This sequence comes from Magnolia officinalis, assembly GCA_021015155.1. Lineage (NCBI taxonomy): Eukaryota > Viridiplantae > Streptophyta > Magnoliopsida > Magnoliales > Magnoliaceae > Magnolia > Magnolia officinalis. Next base: position 35,436,695 of record JAJHSJ010000004.1, on the reverse strand, counting down.
TTTTTTTCCAAAATCTCTTCCACAAAGAATCCATTGATGCTCGAATGCAAAGGAAGAAGGGACTTCTGTGACAAGTAGCCTGTCAGTTTCAAGTGTTAGAAGCCCAATTCTTACCCCCCTTTTACATGGCAACAGAGCTAGGGTTTCCCTAACCCTAGATATCTTCTTCCTCCCCTTCTTCTTCCCTTCTCCTTCCTTTTCCCCTTCCCTTTCTTTCATTTTCTTTCTGTTCTCCTTGTAGCTCGCTGCCTGTCATTGTCGATTCTGAGTGGTGCGCCAAAATGAACATTTAGATATCTTTCTATCTCTGACACAATGGAATGCGGATAGTATCCTGATGCGCCAGTTTACGCTTTGCAGATGTAAGGCCCATGACTCTAAGGTCCATACCATTAAAGGAAGCCACAATAGATAGCAACAACCAAAAATTTTCCCAAATCAAACAATTCAATGCTCGGATTAGAGGCTCATTTAGTAATGTTTAGGGAGAAAATGCAACAACAGACCAAAATAACAGCCACAGATAGGATGGATAGAAACATTCAATCTGGAAAGTTTTTGTGGCAGATTTCATCCATGGCATCATATCAGTAGTATAGGTTCTCTGAAACATGGGCCCCACTTATACAAAGCAGACGATCAGGATAATAGCCATATTTTGATCCATCGAGACCTTATATTACCTCTTCACTATAATGCTGCTACAGTTGTGACTTGTGAACCTATGATTCTTGTTCTCTCTCAAAATAAATAAATAAATAAATAAAATTGTGAACCTATGATGCTGTGTGGAGGGCTACATTTGTATTCCTTTCGTAGGCTGTATTCAGATGAGCATGCGAGTTAGACTGCACAAAGTGTTCAGTCTAATTAAGAAGAAATAATAATAATAATAATAATAAACAATGATATTTCTAAGTATTCCATAGGAGGAAGCAATGCTCGAACTAAAGTTACATTCAGTTACTTCCACTTTTTTTATGATGGTGATAACAATTCCTTGAACCCTTAACCTTTGAGGGTGCAAGGCCATTCAGTTGCTTAGATATTAGTAGAATAATTTCAATTCACTTGCACCAAGCATCATTAAATGTGGTGTATTTGTAAAACTAAACATCCTTCATGTAGGAATTGAATCTTGTAGTCCCAAACTCTCATGTGCCTGATTTCCTTTGCATTCTCACCTTGCAGGTTTAGCTTCTCAACTTTGTTTTTCGCCCACAGTAAGTGAATGCATGTCGATTATCTCTCCTCCCAACTGCAGTATATAGGGTTTGTTTGGATGTACTAAAATCACAAGTGGAACGAATATTTTAGCTGATCAATTGGATAAACATTCCCTTGTGTGTTTTTGCTGGTGCAGAAAATAGAGCTGCATTGTGTGGGATTTCATTTCTCTGCCTTTTCTGCCCTGAAATAATTGGCAGAGAAATAACATTCTCTGCCTACTCTGCCTTTTCTGGACCTGAAGCACTTTGGATACTGATTCATGCAGAAAGGCCACCCATGCCTTTGCAACAGCTTTAGGACATCCAAATGCAGCCTAATCGCAGCTTCTGTGATTTGATTGACTTGGGTTTCTTTCCTTATGCAGGAGAGAACATTGTTAGCACACTGGGCCGCGCTATACTGGTCCTATGGTTGTTCGTGGTCTTGATAATTCAATCGAGCTACACTGCAAGCCTGACCTCGATCCTCACAGTTCAACAGCTCTCATCGTCTATCACAGGAATTGACAGCTTGAAAGCAAGCAATGAGCCAATTGGATTTCAAGTTGGCTCCTTCATCGAGAACTATTTGATTGAGGAACTAGGCATTCCCAAGTCTAGGCTCGTCTCTCTTGGCACACCAGAAGAGTATGCTGCGGCCCTCCAACGCGGGCCCAAACACGGGGGTGTTGCTGCTGTGGTCGATGAGCTCCCATACATGGAACTCTTCCTCTCGACTAACTGCAAGTTCAGAATCGCAGGCCAGTTGTTTACAAAAGGCGGGTGGGGATTTGTAAGTATATTAAAAAACAGCCCTGCTAAGACCACTCATGAGTGCTACTCCCCCACCTTACTATGTGGCATTAGTGTGAGAGATCCAGGCCATTAACCTGGTGCACGGTTCCATGGATGTGTGATGACCCAAGAAACAGGTCGGTCCGGTGACTCCAGACATCAGGTGTGCCAGACAAGAATTCCATTGTGAATCATCGGCCATTTTTTTCTAATGTTTGATTTTTCTTGATACACATGTAGCCCACCTGATGACTGAATGGACCTGATTTTGGGCCATGCTACCTACAAGATGGACCCCACCCAATGAACAACCTTCATCTCGTGCACCGATACTGAATTCCTCTATCCATTGACATATTTGCTTGTTTCTTACTAGGCATTCCCGCGAGACTCTCCCTTAGCCATTGACATGTCAACAGCCATCTTACAACTATCAGAGAATGGTGATCTCCAAAGAATCCATGATAAGTGGCTGATCAGAAGTGGGTGCAGTTTACAAAGCACTGAGATTGAATCGAATACGTTCCATCTAAAGAGCTTCCGGGGTCTCTTTCTCATATGTGCAGTTGTGTGCTTACTCTCCCTCATCATATTCTTCATTCGTGTGATCCGCCAATTCATCCGGCATTTTCGTGATGAACCCAATACTTTGGACCAAGGGAGGTCAGGATCCGGCCGCCTTAAAAAATTCCTATCGTTCGTGAATGAAAAGGAAAAAATGGTGACGAGCAGATCGAATAGTAAAGATACAGATGAGTCAAAGAGTGACAACACTAACAAGAGTGATATGCCACATTAACTTTATCAGCACTGACTGTAAGATTTCCTTACAGGTCAGTTGATGCTTCAAATGCATTTTGATTTTTCAACCACTTAGTAACTGTGCAGTTCATTATTCTTGGGTATCTCTTCCAATTCCAAAAAAATATAAGCTTATACATTTTCAGCCATTCAATAATGTCCACGAGATGAGAACATGTCATGCTACGATGTAGCATCTGAGTATCATGAAAAAGTGAACCATAGTTCCAGCTCTCTGCTCTGGTGTGTCTGTTGAAATTGGAGGACTTCCTTCAACCCTAAGATATGTGTACTATACAAGGCCCTTGAGACCATACAAATGGGACCCATGGTTTTGGTGATCCAGAGTCGTTTATCTAATGAGCCCTCCATGGGATAGACCATGCCCTGGGAATCTCCCCAAATTGGAACTGATAACCCTTTGGATGAAGGGGCTATAGATAGATGCTTCAGAGAACAAAATACTACAATGGTCCACTAAAAAAAAAAAAAAGATTGGATGGCTAGGATTTTCCAACTAGGAGATTTCTCAGGGCTGTCCAATCATGTTGGGGTGCATCAAATCCAGAGTCTGGAACACCAAACCATGGGTCCCACTTCTACAGATTTAGGGCCCAAGGGTACAAATATCCTCGGGATGAAAACTATACAATTCCTCTATAAATTATTTTTGTGTTTTTGTTATTTGCATTGTCGACATTATCCAAGTACAGGTAAGGTTAGCAATTATGGAAAGGTTCAAGTTAGGGGATCATCAAAAATCCGAATGCCAAAAAATATAGCTACAGCAGTGATTGATTGCAACTCATAAGTAGACTTCTTGTAGAAAAAATTCCTCTAGATTCTACATAGTTATTTTTGCAACATCTCTACCATGTACGGTTTGACAAAAGTACCTCAAAGACAAATGCATAGAAATATGATTGCAAAACCTAGAAGAATAGAAAGAGAAAGCATATGCAGCCCTTCATTATTTGTAATGATTCACTACGGGGGAAGACGTCTAGAGACAGATAAAGCTGGCGGCGACGTTGTTTATTGATGAATGCTAACCACCATAGTCTAAGGATCAAAGTGGCAAGACCCATGACCTGAAATTTTAAAAAAAAATAAAAAAAAATGTAAGTACATCAAGAACAAGACCGTGAGAGAGAGAGAGAGAGAGAGAGAGAGAGAGAGAGAGAGAGAGAGATCTGACTTGGGTCACTGCAAGCGAACATTCCAATTCCGCCGAAGTTACAATCCCACGTGTGACCGCCCCGCGACTGGTAGTACCTGTTCATGGCAAACGAGGCATGATTGTAGAGTGTCTGTGGTTGGAAGCACTGACCACCTTGATGGATGGGCGAGCAGTCCGTCCCGGCAGCAATACATGCATAGTTGATTGCCCCTTGGAGTTCAACGTCTGTCGAATGGGGCTTTGCCACACACCGCATCTGCCCATTGCAGGTGGTTGCACTGACTGTCTGAGTGGGTGCACTCCACACACTTCCCATAAAGACCATCACCACCACCGCAGTGTAAAAGGCTCCCATTTTCTTCTCTCTCACTCTCTGTCCTCTCTTCCACCATAGGTCGTCTGTTCTAGCTTAGTTTATATAGAGATGGAATAGGATGTTGGTGGACAGTGGAATGCACTTGCCATTGTTTTAGTATTTTGTTTGTTGGGTTGTTTTGAATTCTTCCCTTCCCTGTTAGAAGCTTTCTACTAATCCTAGTTTTTTTTTGGGTTCCTTTCTTTTTCTTCTAAGAAGCATTTCTACAAATTATAGTTTGTTTTCCTTCCTTTCCTTTTCTTGTGAGAAGCTTTTCTATTTAGTGGAAAGATTCTCATGCATGAACTGATTGTTCTTTGGATGGTTAAACTTCATGAGCAAGTTATTATAAATACCTCAGAATATATATATTCTTGGTAAAAATGAATTAAATCCACCTCAATAGATGGCTTTGGAAGTTACTTGATACGCTGGCTGAGCATGATGGTTGATATGCAGGTACTTAGAAATTGTACACATGGCATATAGTAACTCGAATTAAACTGATCAAATTGACGGACCCACTATCCTAACCATATGAAATTTACTAAGGCTAGTTTTAGTTTGGGTCACCTGGACAGTCCAATGATTGTCTTTATGCGGACCATAAGTTCCATTGGCTCGTTGCAAAACGCACCATCCGGATGATCTAAACCATCCATTAGTTTCCCTTCTTTTCTCTCGCCATTTGTTTTCCGAACGAATTGATGGGATGGTTAGAATCACCTGATAAAGGCAATTCTTTGGAACTATAAGCTGTCCTGATCAAAATTTTGATTGGATGAGTTTTTATACAGACAATTTTCACCGTCTATTTTATGGTCTATTAATTGGATGGTTACAATGGCCTGGTTGGCGTGATGCTTGTGTAGAAAGTAGCCTTTGAATGTGTGCTGGACTTTTCTTTTTCTTTTCTTTTTTTTTTATACGCACTTACACTAGAGTGGATTTTCACCGTAATGGGTACTCGAACCATGACCTTGAGTTGTAACTCTCGTGATTCTACCACTAAGGCATGAGTAAGGACCCACTGGAGTTAATGGACAGCTCAGATTAATCAATTAAATTGTCCAAGTGTGCTGATGCAACTAGGTGCACTGTAAGTTATATAGCTATGGGAGCACTGAATCATTTCCTATTACCATAGTAGGATGTCGTTATCAGGGTTTTTGGTACGGATGGCGTTGTACTGCGACGTGGTCATGGTAAGAGCTTCCATAGACCCGACAAGGATTTGTATTCTTGAATTCACTTTTTTCATCATTCGGTGGATGAAAATGTCCCTATGCTACAGTTGTGCTCCTAACGGTGCGGCATGCTCTCATCAAAAAAACATAAAGGTCCTTTTCAAAATGGTGTGGGCCCATCCAAAGTTGAAATTATTTTCACCATTTGGCGGATGTGATCCATTTATTTTAATAAGACGGATGTAAACCCATTATATATATAATATATATATATATATATAATATATATATAATAATATATATATATATATATATATTATATTATATATATATATATATATTTAAAGTTCTTTGTGGCTCGTAACTATATTAACGTCGTGTTAATTTTTAATTACTTTATCTTATGTGGTTCATATGTGATAAATTTTGCTCTCGAAACTTGGATCAATGATATGAAATTAAAACCATTTACATGTAAATAGGTTGGATTTGTTTTACGACAATCCAGTGGGCTCCACGTAAGATGTGGATGGGTTAAAACATGGGGCCCTTTTGCATTAGGGTCATTTGACTGTTTCCTTCTTCCTTCCTTTTTTTTACTGGAGGAGAGAATGGTATTTTTTTTGTTCCCTTCTTCTTCCTTCATTCTTTTTTTCTTCTTTCTTTAGTTTCCTTTATAATTATTTTTTAGGTGTTTTTTTTTTTTTTTTGTATGAATAGTGAGAATTTGTGAAAGGGAAGAGGGTGTGGAAACATATTGTAATTGATGAATTTTAATAATGAAAGGATGTTGTAATGGATGAATTTTGTAATAAAAGAATGTTGTAATTAATGAATTTTGCAATGGAAGAGTGTTGTAATGGATAAATGTGATAAACATTGGAATGGGTGAATGTTGTAATGAATGAATTTTTGTAATGGGAGAATGTTGAGATGGAAGTATGATGTGATGGATGAATATTGTATAGTGGATCATTGATATTCACCATGGATCACCTAAATTCACCATGGATCGCCCATATTTATATTACGAATCGCCATATTTTTTAATACGGATCGTCAATGTTCAATGTAAATCATCAATATTTATTGTGGACAGCTGATATTAAGAGTGGACTGTTGATATTTCTACTGTAGATCGCAAATATTCACTATGGGTCATTGATCTGATAAAAACTGTCATAACTCCCTCGTTACATGTCCGATTTAACTGATCATGTGCTCGTTGGAATGATAATTTGATGAACCATCAATGACTTTGGAATCATCTTATTTGAACACCATTTGGTTGCCCAAAAGTGGGCCTAAAGCTCATCAAGATTAATGTGGATTGCTGATATTCATCGTGAGCCATCTATCTGACGAAAATGGCCATAAATCCATTGTTACATGTCCGATTTAGGTGATCTTATGCACGTTAGAAATTTAATTTGATGAAATTTCAAATAAGTGGGACCAAAGTTCATCAAAATAATTGTGGATTGTTGATATTAATTATGGGTCATTGATCTGACGAAAATAACTATAACTCTTTTGTTACATGTCTGATTTGGGTGATCCTATGCTCGTTAGAAAGGTTAGCTTTGTAATAATATTATTTGAACATCATTTTATAGTCCAAAAGTGGGCCCGAAGTTTATCAAGATCACTAGGGGTGTACACGAACCGAGCTAGCTCGGTTAGCTCACTCGGCTCGACTCGAAAAAGCTCGATTCAACTCAGTTCGAAGCTAAGTTCGAGTCGAGTCGAGCTGATTTTTTGAGCTCGAAAATGAGTTCGAGCTAGCCCCAGCTCAACTCGACTCAGATCGAACCCAACTTGAATCGAACTCGGATCGAACCTGTCACGCCCCGAACTCGGAGACCGGGCTCACAAAATTTTCGATCGCCGAATCCGGCGCCGACAACCTCCGTAGTACCCCATTCTCGGCTCCCGGTACCCATATACCAGGTTCCGATCCTGGGATGCTATAAGGAGGATTTCTAATAATTAATTTAATTCGTAATGAGCATAACCACAAACATAACCCACGAACAATAACCACAAGAACACCATCACAAAATCCACTATGATAAAAAACTTTGAGTACAAGGCGTATGAAGGGAAATACAAGATACTGATAATAATAAAAACTCCAAAAGCTCGGCTGCACGCTCCAACTGCGGCGAGACTACAACTGCGTCTTGGCGTCGCCTGCACGCATAAATCGTGCATAAGCTTATAGAAAGCTTAGAGGGTGGTGTAAGTGTGTGCGCAATATTAGCGTGCTCAGAATGCAAGGTCAGAGTAATGCGGAAACATGCTGATGAGTACATGAATGCAATCAGTTGTACCAAGGCTATACAGTGCAAGATATGAATGTTATCGGCCATAACACGGCCATGCGATGCGAGATGCAACTCAAGCATGTCAATTATCATCATATATCAGTACAGTTCTCATTTAGGATAATCACCGGGATCTAGTACACTCCAAATGACACTGCCGCTCTCCTAGCCGTACAGTCCGAGTGAGCGTAAGAAACCTCACTATCCGTCTGGCCAATAGTATATCAATACCTATCCGGCATGTCGATAGTGGATCCATTCACGAGCTGGTCAAACTCAGCCTAGTATTGCCCCTACCCTCGGGCGAGTAAGGCCACACCCATTTCCAACCGACCACGATACAGTGGGAGACGCAGCCTCCTGGTATTCTGCCCTCATACACTCATACATCCACTCGGTCTCGACGTTGAAGTCATCCTCTTCTACCATCGGGTTCAGGGATTTTCACCCAGGGACATCTATGGCGCCCAATGCTAGAATCAGTATTTCCGGTATCCAATACGGCCATCCACGAAGTATCTGTGGAGCCACAACCCTGATGTCACTAGGGCGTACAAGGATCACAACACACAAATGCGATACGCATGAACCACACTGTCCAATCATGCAACAATCCTGTGTATACCATGCGCTCATGAGGGTAACTCCTATCAGTAGTCCCCTAAATAATCTGTCCAATGACATATGCTATGAACAGTCACTACTCATATCAAGCATACATATGATGCATATGGCATGTGTAACGCCCTGAAAATCGGGGGTCGAGCATAAACTCAACTCCCGAGTTCCAGAACATCACTTATGCAACAAAATGAATGATGATTGAATGTTGACTGTATTCGTGCATTGAACATGAGTGAGATTAAGCCAAAACAGCATATCATACTCCAGAGACAGTTAAGTTTGCAAGCGGAAGACTGTGATAGATAGATAAAATATATAACTTATGATGAGTCTCCAGAGTGTGATAACATTACCAGGTTAAATAAATACAATTGCAGTTCTAAAATTTACCAAATGTGAGGAAGTGTAATGCCTTCTATCCCATGTGCCATAGCCCCGTCAATACCTTATCAGGTCTTCATTGACCTGCCAGAGAGATACAGATAGGAGAACTCCTCCTATCATCACAGAAGTAGTCCGGCTCTGCTTCACAAGCATCGCCATCACCTGAAACTCAACAAATCTGGTGGGTGTCGGAACACCGTCCCGTAACGTGGGAGTGAGTGATCAACTCAGTGGAACAATAAGGCATAGGTTAACATGTTATCAATTCAATCAAGCAGTAATGATAAGCAGTACAAATCAAACATTTCTAACTACTCTTGTTAAGTGCGAAAATGAAATGACATGATGCTGTATGCCCTTGCCAAACCACCCTCAAGCGACATCATCTTACGTTCGCGAATGCTTACTCCCTCAGTGCGTCACATCTACAAAGCACATGCGGTGCGATGATGCTCATGATTACCAAGTTTTTATTAGTCCATTTCAAACAGCAGTATTAGGAAACTAAGGTACCTCCCTTGTATCATTCCCAAACATGATCCATTCTAGGGTCGTCAATCCTAGTTATTCTCATACGATGTTATGGTTTGAGAATGTAGTGAAGGCATCGCAAAGGGCTCATCACCCGTCAGCGCGGATACAGATCTCACCGTATGCGGCTCAATTGCTGGCCGTCAGCTCGAGTACAGGTCTCACCGTACTCGGCTCAATCACTAGCCGTCAGCTCGAGTACAGGTCTCACCGTACTCGGCTCAACTCACACTCTAGTTGCTGTGAAAGACTCGTGGCCAATCACAGACCCTTGGAGTGTACTCGATGATACTACGGAGGACTCGTCGCCCGTCAGCACGAGCACAGATCTCACCGTACTCGGCTCTCGCCGAGGTATCGACAGCTCGAATACAGTGTCCCATACCACCATATTCGGCTCACGAGTTGATTGCGCAATGGTCACTACGGGGAGGCACATGGCCCCAGCGTAGGCCGACAGCTCGACCACGGTGTCCCATACCACCATGCCCGGCTCATGCGACTTAGCGGATCTAGGTACCATGGTTAAACGGGGATCGCCACTGGTAAGTTTGGTACCCTAGGTTCAAGCAGTAGCGACCAAACAGGGTGAACATACATAAGGCAGATCGGGTTACTTGATGAGCTCGACTAGCACGATCGCCCGTTGAGCTGCACGACATGAAGTGCATAAACAACTTCGTGTGGCCTAGCCACTGCCGACAGGCAACGCACGACTCGAGTTCGTCGAACACATCCCATGTGGCAAATGAATCTCAGCCACGAGTTCAATCTCGTTACCGATTGCCTGGACTATAATCATAGCCCCAAACACAATCAATTACAGATAGATAAAGCAGTAATGGATCAGGATTCAAATTATACAATCCAAGTCTGGTATTATCCGTTTAGGGCTGTCAGGGCTGTTGCACGCACTCGTTGCTCGTCTCCGCTCCCCATCACCCATGACGGATCATACAACTTAGATATAAATTTAAGCATATACATTACATAGTTAAAATCATAAAGCAGTTGAGCATGTTATGAATCACAACACAAGCATGAGTTGTACATGTTCAATTCCTAATCACACAACTATCAAAGGAGATCATACACATAGTTAAAAGAGGTTGAGAATCATATCTCAACACCCTTATACTTTACAATTTGCTAACTACTACTCATTCAGACATTTCAAGAAACACTTAACAAACATACATCAACATACACGACATATGTCGATCACATAGGCATTAGGCCAAATCCTTTCACTAGGGAGTTGCCCCAATCATAACACGCGTACACCCACGACGGATAGTCATGGCAAGCAGGAATCCGAGTTCCATATTCATTCAGTCATTTCCACAAACACTTGGGCCACACATTTTAGCATATATAGTGTATTTTGGCCGTGGCGTGACTTAGGGCAAATCCTTTCGTCAAAGGGGTATCGCCAATATAATAGTCATGAATCCATGACAATTAGTCATGGCGAGCATGAATGAGAATTCCAAACTCATTCAGCCATTTCCACAAACACTTAGAATACACTATTACAACATACATGGTGTATGTTAGTAAAACATGTATTAGGGTTATCCTTTAGCCAAACGAGTATTTTATCCATGTATAATATATTACTACAGCAAATAATCATGATACATACATCTCCAAAATTTATACGTATACAGTATTTCTAGAATACACAATTTCAACATACATAGCATTTACAAGTGAACATGTATTACGGTGATTCCTTTCGCCAAACTAGTATTTTATCCATATATAGTATAATCATACATTAAATAAACATGTCAAACACTTCTCCAAAAAAAAATACGTATACGGTATTTCTACGTATATCTAGAGTATGTGAAATTCCATATTCTACAATGTTAATCGAAACAGGAAACGGAAAGCACTTTGTACATGTGCAATTGCATGCAGATCATGAATCTATCATTATCTGACATTGAAAGCGTTGAAAAACGTAACCTATACACCTAAAGTCCGCACCTTTTGTCGTAGAATCGTAATGGAGTTGATAGGTTTGTTAAGCTTCCGTATAAGGTTAGCTACTTCACAACCTACAACAGTCTAAACCCCAAAACAGATTAGGGTTAGGGTTTCTTACCTAGAAACGACGCCGGAAACGCCGGAAAAGCGTCAAGAAGGATGCGGTGGAGCATGGATAGCAGCAGGGAAGGACGGCAGGGAGATTCTCCCACATCTCCCACACTTTCTCTCTCTTTTCCCTCTCTCAAATCCAAATTCGTATGGCTGCCATGAGAGAGGGTTTAAGGTCCTTATATAGTATCAAAACTCACCGAAATAGACTCCTGTTCAAAGGTTACTGCTAATATAGGTATTTCGTCACTTTTCCAGCTCAAAAGAGAGGTTCTGGTGGCCCTCCTTGAGCCAAACGTCAGACTTAAGCTCACCACACATGGATCTATAAGGGATTACGTTTTTGACTCGATCGGATTCCCAGATCGCACGTGGCGGACCACTTTCAATTCAACGGTCAGTGGGCCACGATCCGAAATTCCAAGTACATGTAAATGTTCCTGAAATTTTTCCTGATCCGAGGGTATAATTTGGTCTGATTCTGACGGTCTGGTTGCTTAATACTGATGCACAAGCGAATGGTGCCAGATCACTATTCCAGATATTTATTTTGGAAAGGGATTAGTGTTTTTCACACTCCCTCGCTCCGGATCGAAATAAATGACCGTGGGACATCGGTCGGAGCTGATTTTTGAGATGATTGTCAAGCCCAGTGGGGCGGTCCTGGTTCCCTAGCTTCGTGTTAATCGGACTCCCGATGTGCGATCTAGACCTCATACGAAGTTTCGTTTCAGTCCCGAGAGCAGACGGGTAATGAGTTTGGCTCTAGACTTTAGGGTAACCTAGAGTCACATGTTTTACAAGTTTTGGGTCTTGCAGATCGTATTTAAAGCGATCCCAACGGATTTCATGGCTAATCGAGTTTGCACTTAGTTAACTTTGTTAAATTTCTAAAGGATTTAATCCTAATTGTTTTCTGGTTGAGATGGTACTTAGGCCTTTGCAGTTTGTATATAAAGTGATCCAAGTTTTACTACTTAGCTAGTTTAAGTTAGTGTCTAGGGCGAAAGTGCTTTGAAAAATTGAAAGCACAAGGTAGTAAAGGGGTGGGATTTGTGAAGGAAATGGGTTCAGGAGCGATTTTAGACTGTGGGATTTAGTTTTGACAAGTTGATAAGGTCTTAGGATCGACCCATTGCCCTAGAACGTCTAATCCCAGGTTGGCAAAAATCCGGGATGTTACAGCATGAGTCATGGAACTATACTAAACATGTTATAAGATGAAAAACTATCGACAAGTATGGGCCTATCAATGGGCCCTAAGGAGAGTTACAATGCGGACATTTAACAAACATTGTACTTACAATGTGGGCGTCAAACCATCATTGCTCCCAAGGCATAGCCCACCATAAATATCGTTTCATAAACCATGATGGGATTACATTCAACGGACTTGTGTACGTCCCAATGGGCCTCGACCCATGGACCTCGAATACATCTATTGGGCCATATCATGTGGGCCTCATATACATATCCAAGTGGGCCTCAACAACGGGCCATAAATACGTCAAGTTGGGCCATCTTCAAATGGGCCTTATATACCAAGGTGGGCCTCATGAGTATATGAATCAAATCAAAACATCAACTGGACCGCACTCCCAATATAGTGGTGACAATGATTTCCAACATTAAAGTTTTTCAAGGCCCACCATAACTTTTATTCTTTTCATACCGTGAAGTGATCTTCCACAATGGTTGGACGGATTAGATGCAACACATGCATCATGGTGTGGGTCCACTAGCCGTCCAGCAACCCGGCTCATGGTTGGACGGCATAGATAAAACACATATGGCAGGGGGCCCCACCAAATGGGTGACGGTGTGAATAAAACACACACACCGTGGTGGGTCCCACCCTGTCAGGACACACACTCAGTCAGCCACCTCCACCAGGGATCGATGTCAAGACCTCAAGTGTTGAAACGAGGTATCTCCACGCGGCTGCCAGGTGAGCCGCGGACAGTGGGTCCCACATGGGGCCCACCATAACATTTGTTTTCCATCCAGCCCATTGATAATGGTCCCACGGGACTCTGGATGAAAGAAAAACAAATTTCATATTGATCCAAACCTTCTGTGGACCCCAAAAGAGTTTCAAGGGTAAACGTTCAATCTCACTGTTCCCTATGGTGTGGGCCACTTGAGTTCCAGATGGAGCTGATATTTGGAGGGGGGCCCCACGCCCTAAGGGACTACGAGATGTACGGTGCGGATGATCCAAATGCATCATGGTGCGGCCCACGGCTGGGACCCGTGGGTCCTTGCCCGATCACGTCCGCCAGCGCACACAAGCGCTGCCTGCGCCTCTGACGATGGCAGCAGCAACGGCTGCTGCTGTTGTTTTATTATTTTTTTATTTTTTGAAATATCATTTTTTTGAGGTTTTTCTGGGGTAGGGCCCGCATCAACGAAATCCAACCCCGCCATTATTCCCCATGACTCAATACAAACCCATCAAGCCAAATATTCGATGGGTTTTGGTGAACAGAAACATCGGGGCGTATTTCAACGGTGTAAATACTGTTTTGTTTGCTACGGCCCGTCAGATAGTCGAATTGATCTTATGTTTCATATCAACACCTAAAATGAGCTTAAGAATAGAATGGACGGCGTGGATTAGACTCATACATCGAGGTGGGGCCCACAGGAGTAGCCCTTGCACCAAGCTTGTAAATCAAGCAAATATTTGTGTTTTTCCAAAACACATCCAGGGAGTCCAACTCCCTGGACGGTTTACATAACACATACATTTGAGGTGGGACCTTGCTAAGATGTGCCATCACATGGTGGATGGTGTGGGCACAATGCATATATAAAGTGGGCCCCACCCACGAATGGCTTGGATAAAATACATGATTCATGATGGGGTCCATCCGAGTGGGCCACAAGGCCATATCATCTCATACACACACAAAAAGAAAGAAAGAGGGAGAGAGAGAAAGATAAACGTGTGGTGGAGGGACCCCGCCACTATGAGCCCTCCGTTGCATGATCTACAACATACATTAAGTGGGTCCCATTTCATATGGGCCCACCGATCAAAATCAACGGTGGAGATCCTTTCTCCACTGAAATGAATGGTCTAAATGACCATGTTATGCAAAGAAAGTAAACATCATGATGGGGTCCATGGAGAATGGCCCCATCATGGATCGACCTTGAAATCAAAGTGGGCCATTGGTCACATTTAGGATCCAAAATGAGATTCATACCATTGATCGGTAGGCCTCACTTGGCCCATCATCAAAACAAGAAATCTACACCTATAGAAGCACCCACCGTCCGATCTTCTTGGTTCGTTGGAAAGCCGACTTCCTTGTGCTTCACTTTAATGGAGGGAGATGAGAGATGAATGGCTTGGATGATAGGTTTTTGGGATGGAAAGTGGGCCACACAACTCACTTTCTCTTTTTCTCTCCTTGAAAAATTGTGGACGTGTTAAGCTTGTTGGTTGCTTGGGATTTTTTTGAATTTAAGAAAGAGAGAGGTGTGATGGTTGAGAGAAGTGATGGGTGATAGATGTGAAGTGTACTTGACATGTATGGGTGTGTAAGAGAGAGGGTGAGAAAGAGTTAACTTGTGATGTTGCTTGACTTGTGGAAAAAGAAAGCATAGGTTGCTTGTACTTGACATGAAATGATTGATTGATTTGATTGATGGGACATGTTGTAGAGATTCTCTTGGAGTTCACAACGTGCGGTGTTTTTCTCGAAATGAACGTAGGCCTACATCTTCTACCCTGGGTATCGGATCGATGCGCGAGTCGTGGCGTTGGAACTGCGGTGACGGCGCGGTCGCCAAGGTATAGGTTTCGAGTCGAGCCGACTTTGGCATGCAGGTCTCGTCTTAGGATCGTGTGCAACGTTGGCTTCAGGTCGAGGATTGCCGGAATTCGACCAGAAGGATCGTGGAAGCCTTCGGAACAGTACGAACTAGGATACGGGTCTTACAGAACCAGTTCGGTGACTTGGTTACTTTGATATTGATGTTGCTCACCAAGTGTTTGATGAAATGACTCAACGAAGTGTGGCTGGTGGCAATGAAGGTATGTATGTGAAACAAATACCCTTTTTTTCTTGATTTTTATGTTGCATAGAAGGTGTGTTTTACTTACAGTGAGATTTTGAAGGTGCAATCCATGTGTTTGTGAAAATGTTGCACAGGCGAATTCGGCTTGAATTGGCCTAAGCTGCTAACCGAACCAAGCCGAGTTGGCCAGTCAGGCTCGAGGACCGAGCCGAGCCGAGTTCAAGCTAGGGTCAACTAGTGGTCGAGTCAAGTCGAGTTGAGGCCGGCTCAACTCGGTTCGACTCGATGTACACCCCTAAAGATCACTATGGATCGCTGATATTCACTATGGGTCATCAATTTGACAAAAACAACCATGACTCCCTCACTAAATGTCTGATTGAGGTGATCTTATGCTCGTTAGAAAGGTAATTTAATGAACTTTCAAATGGTTTTGGAATCATCTCATTTAGGCACCATTTGATTTCCCGAAAGTAGGCCCAAAGTTCATTAAGATTATTGTGGATCGCTGATATTCACTGAGGCCTACTTTTGTGCATTTAAATGGTGTTCAAATAATATGATTCCAAATCCATTTGAAATTGCATCAAATTACCTTTCCATCAAGCATAAGATCACCTAAATCAAACATGTAACGAGGGAGTTATGACTATTTTTGTCAGATCAATGGCCCCATAGTGAATATCAGTGATTCACAGTGATGTTGATGAACTTTATGCCCACTTTTGGGCAATTAAATTATGTCCAAATGAAATTATTCAAAATCTATTTAAAATTTCATCAAATTACTTTTCCAACGAACACAAGATCACCTAAATCGGACATGTAATGAGGAAGTTATAGTCATTTTCTTCATATCAATGGCCCACAATGAATATATATGATCCATTGTGGAAATATCAATGGTCCACTCTTAATATCAGTAGTCCACAATGAATATCAATAGTCCACAATTAATATCAACAATCTACACTGAATATCGGTGATCCATAGTGAAAATATCAGCGATCCATAGTAAATATCGATGATTCACCATACAACATTCATCAATTACAACATACTTCCATCTTAACATTCTTTTATTACAAAAAATCATTCATTCCAACGTTCATTACATTCATTCATTACAACATTCTTCCATTATAAAAATCATGCATTACAACATTCTTCTCTTACAAAATTCATTTATTACAGTATCCTTCCATTATAAAAAATTATCCATTACAATATTCTTCCACACCCTCTTCCCTTTCACAAACCCCCGCCATTAATATATATATTTTAAAAAAAAACAATTATAAAGGGAGCAAGGAAGGATGAATAAATGAAGAAGAAAGAAGGAATGGATCCAAAAAACACCACCCTCTCCTCCTGTGAAAAAAACCAAGGAAGAAGGCAACGACCAAATGACCCTTGTGTGGAAGGGCCCCACATTTTAAACATATCCACATCTTATTATTAGTGCACTGATTTGTGCATCTTGTTTGTCAATCACATGAGTCCTTATGTCATATAGTTAGTTAAGCCTCTGGAAACTGAAGACCGAAGACACAAGAGGACAAGTGTGTAAGACCCGTAACCTAAACCGTACCGTTCAGTCAGCTCCCGCGATTCTACCGGTCGAATTCCGGTAACCTTCGACCTGTATTCAACGTTGCGCATGCACCTAAGCCGAGTCCTGCATATAAGAGTCGGCTCGACCCGAAACTTGTACCTTGGCGACCGCGTCGTCGCCGTGGTTCTAACGCCGCGACTCACGCACCGATCCGATACCTAGGTGGGAAGATGTCAGTCAGCGTTCGGTTCGAAGAAACGCCGCACGTTGCGAATCTCGAGGGAATCTCTACGAGATGTCCCATCAATCAAGTCAAGTACACCACCATACCTCCATGACACCTCACCCAACAACAAGTACTCATGGCCATTCCCTCTTTTCTCCCAAGTCAACTCTTCTCTCCCTTCACCATACCTCTTTTCACAAATTTCAAACCTAACCTCACCTCCCCATTACCTCTTCATTAAACCACCATACCACATCATTCCTTTTTACCATTACTCCTCCCTCTCTCATTCCATTCCTCATCTCCCAAAACACCCACACGTCCAACCTCCTCTCCCTCCCAAACACCAAGTGTGGCCCACTTTTCCCCACTCACATCTCTCATCTCAACCGTTGGATCATCATCAACCACCATTGAAAGAGGAGGCAAGGAGCTGAGGAGTGCAAGGAAGCAAGGAGGAGGCCAACAAGGTGGGTGATCCACCGTCGATTCCATTTAAGGGCTCACAAGTGATGGGATCCACTTTGATGTATGTAGTTGTGATTGAAGAGGGGCCCATAGTGGCGGGGTCCCTCCACCCCATCGCCGTGTCTCTCTCTATTTCTTTATTTCTCTCTTCCTTAGAATGAAGTGGGCCCTACCAATATGTTAAATCTACTCCATCCATCAAATAGGGTGGCCCACCTCATTTTAGGAGAAGATCCACCCCCCTATTTAGATTAAATGATATATTATAATATTTTATTAATATTTAATATTATGGTGGGCCATGATCATGTGGGACCCACCTTGATTAACGTGGGCCACTCACGTGTGGGACCCACCGTGAGGCAGTGTTCATCCAAACCGTCCAGCGTCCAGAGACGCTGGACGTAGGTGCATTGCATGGCTAACAAAAAAAAAAGGGAAAAGAAAAAGTTACTTTTTTTAGTAGGCTGCTCATGCAGGCCCCACCTTGATGTATGTATGTGATCCACGCCGTCCAATATATTCTCCATCTCATTTTAGGCGTTGAACCGAAGTTTGAAGATGATCCGATCATCGGGTGGGCCATACCATCTAAAACCATGTGAAAACATGCCAAAACATATAAAAGTACTTGGTGGGGCCTACCTGAAGCTTGGATGCAGCTGAAACTCGGTCTGGACGGCTAAAATAGTGGGACATACATAATGGGTGGACTGGATTGTGAATCACATCTTGGTGGGCCCCAAATAAATAAATTAAAAAAAAAAAATTTTAATCCAGCGTCCCACGCTGTACGTGACAGAGACTCCTTTTGCAAAAAAATAAATAAATTTGATTATTGTTCATGTGGGCTCCACCTTGATGTATATGTTGAATCCACTCCGTCCCTCCTCTCCTCCAGATCATTTTAGGCGTTGAGCCGAAGTTTCAAGATGATCCGATCACCGGGTGGGCCGTACCATCTAAAACTATGTAAAGACATGCCAAAACATATAAAAGTACTTGGTGGGACCCATCTGGAGTTTGGATGCAGCCGGAATTTGGTCTGGACGGCCAGACTGATGACACACACATAATGGATGGGTTGGATTGTGAATCACATCTCGGTGGACCCCAAAAAAAAAATATATATATATATATATATCAAAAGCAGCAGCGCTGCTGCTGCCGACGCAGGCAGCGCCTGCACTTGGCGGGCGGACGAGCCAGGCCCCACGGCTCCAGCCGTGGGCCCCACGTGATGCGTTTCTTGCATCAGCACCGTGCATTGGGTGGGTCTCCCCCCTGGCTATTGGCCACCCAAAAATCAGCCGTATACGGAACTCAGGTGGGCCATACCATCTTAAATCATGTGAAGATGTGCCTAAACATATAAAATCACTTGGTGGGGCCTACCTGAGATTTGGACACGGGTGAAACTTGGTCTGGACGGTCAATATGGGGGGACACACATAATGTGTGGGCTGGATTTGTGGACCACATCATGATGGGGTCATTGGTCTACTGACCATATCAACAGGCTGTTGGCAAATAAACATTACGGTGGGCCCTGGCCGCGTGACCCACCCAACAGGTCAGTTGGCAAATAAATATTTTGGTGGGCTCCCTGGCCGTGGGCCCAGGTCACGTGTGACCTTATAAACAGGTTTGATGGCATATAAATTTCACGGTGGGCCGAATGTCCACTTGACCTTATGAATAGATTGGATGAAAAGTAAACATTATAGTAGGCCTTGGTCCATATGACCATATAAACAGATTGGATAGGAAAATAAACATTTTGGTAAGCCTGTTATTGAGGCCCACTTAGATGCATATGGGCTAGTGTGCTTAGGCCCATTCGATGTATTTGTGGCCCGTCGTTGAGGCCCACTTGGGTTTGTGTAAGGCCCATGTTGTGAGGCCCATTGTGATGAATGTAAGGCCCATGGGTGATGGCCCATTGCAATGTATCTAAGGCCCATTGGTGAGGCTTATTGAGATAGTCCACTTGATGAATATAAGGCCTATGAGATACGGCCCATATGATGTATTTAAAGCCCAATGGGATGTACTTAAGGCATATTGCAATGTGTGATTCCACCAGGATTTATTTAATGGTATTTAAGGCGAGTCGAGCCTTGGGGACAATGTTGGTTTGACGTCCACATTGTACGAGTAATGTTGGTTCGATGTCCACATTATAACTCTCCCTAAGGCCACTGATAGGCCCACATCTGTTTCATGTAAGCCATATAGGCTCATCTTCATTGAGAGGATAGTTTATTGCTTTATAACATATTTAGCACAGCTCATGATTCATAATCATACGCACCATATGTATGCTTGAGATAAGGAGTGTCTGATCATAGCATATGCCTTCGGGCAGACTATTTACGGGCTCCTTGATAGGCGGAGTTGCCCTACATGAGCGCGTGCTTCACGCAGGATGGTTGCATGATTGGTAGTGTGGTTCATGCATTTGCATCTGTATGATTGAGATATGCCCTAGCGACATCAGGGCCATAGCCTCCACAGATATATCGTGGGTGGCTGGTTGGATACCGAAAAATCTTGTTCCAAGCAATTGGGGCGCCATAGATGTCCCTGGGTGAGAGTCCCTGAACCCGATGGTACCAGAGGATGACTCCAACGTCGAGACCGAGTGGATATACGAGCGCACGAGGGCCGAATACCATGAGGCCGCGTCTCCCACTGTGTCGTGGTCGGTTGGAAAGGGGTGTGGCCTTACTCGCCCGAGAGCAGGGGGCATTACTAGGCTGAGTTTGACCAGCTCGGAAATGGGTTCGCTATCGACGTGCCGGATAGGTATTGGCTGACTATTGGCCAGGCGGATAGTGAGGTTTCTTACGCTCACTTGGACTGTGCTGCTTGGAGAGAGACAGTGCCATTTGGAGTGTACTGAACCCCGGTGATTATCCAGACTGAGAACTGTATTGACATGAGGATTTGGATGAGGATTGGCATGCTTGAGCTGCATCTTGCATCGCATGGTCTTAGTATGGCCGATTGCATTCATATCTTGTACTATATAGCCTTGGTACGGCTGGTTGCATTTACGTACTCATCAGCATGATTCTGCATGACTCCGGCATTGCATTCTGGGCACGTTCGCACACACTTACACCGCCCTCTAAGCTTTCTATAAGCTTATGCACGATTGATGCGTGCAGGTGACGCCAGGACGCAGCCGTAGTCTCGCCGTAGTTGGAGCGTGCAGCCGAGCTTTTGGAGCTTTTGTCATTTTCAGTATCTTGTATTTCCCTTTATACGCACTGTATTTAAAGTTTTTTGTTCATAGTGGATTTTGTGATGGTGTTCTTGTGGTTATTGTTCGTGGGTTATGCTTGTGGTTATGCTCATTACGAATCAAATGGATTATTAGAAATCCTCCTTGTAGCATCCCAGGATCGGAACCTGGCATATGGGCACTAGGAGTCGAGAATGGGGTTCTACGGAGGCTGTTAGTGCCGGATTCGGCGATCGGGAATTTTGTGAGCCCGGTCTCCAAGTTCGGGGCGTGACAAAGTGCATCAAGGAACAAAGAATATATAAATGATGTGCCTTAGTGACTCTAACCTTTAACCCAAAATAACCCTTGAACCTGTATATAATCTTGGCTTAATAGGTAAACCCTGTTGATCATCCCTTAGCCTTAGAAACTTAATTGGAACATGATAAATAAGGCTTGAAGAGATGTGAATCTGTTGTGAAATCATACGCCCAAAACGGCATATTTCAAGTGTTACTTGATCCCATTGAACAGACCCTGAGGTTGTTAGTTAGCGTAAGAAAAACCAACTCAAGTCTCTTAGGGGAGCCTCCGGCTAGAGTACGTTAGTAGGTTCTTGTGTAGGACTGAGGTTTGTGGCGAGCCTATAGAAAAGCACGGAAAGTCTCTTGGAGGATCCGATTCTTGTATATGATTTTAAAGGTTAGAGGTCAACCTGATTTAAAATCTCTGATAGTGAAATCCGGTACACTCATGGTTTAAGTGCCTCCGCCGAGAGTAGAGTAGGGAAATTGAACCACTATACATGTTTGCGTTTGGGATTGTATTTGCACACTTGTTTAATTATGCTTATGTGATTGAATGTTTAATTTATGTATGCATGATTAGATGAAGCAAGGAATTGATAGTTAGCATGTAACGCCCTGAATTTCGAGGGTCGAGCAAAGCTCTACTCCTGAGATCCAGCACATCACTTATGCAATATGGATAATGATGATCAGATTTCGCCCATATTAATGATTTAAACATGAGTGAGATTATACTAAAATAGCATATCATACTCTAGATATAATTAAATTAAGTAAGCGGAAGACTGAAACATATATATATATATATATATATATATATATATATATATTATATATATAATATATTATATATATATATAAAACAGGTAAGTGATTCTCAACCTCCAGAGTATGATTATGTAACCGGGCTCATATGTACATGTATTGTTTCAAAATGTACAAAATGTGAAAATTAAAGATGTCCAACTAAGCCAATTATCCCAGTGTTCCCTGTATATCAGCACAAGGTCTACATAGACCCACCTGAGAGCTGAAAGTAGGAGAACTCTTCCTCCTCATCCATAAAGTCCTGCTCTGTCGCATAGACTTCATCATCACCTACATCTAAACCAGAGTCTGGTTGGTGTTTTAAAATACCGTCCCAGAGTGGGAGTGAGTGATCAACTCAGTGGTACTATAAGGCAAAGGTTAACATGTTATCAAGTCAATCAAGCAGTAATGACAAAGGGACCTGCTGGTGTATGGTGTTGAGTGGAGAGGAAGGAAAGAAATGGAGGAAGGGAATGAGAGAAGAAAAGAAAGAAAAGAAGAAGAAAGAATAAAGGTGAAACTGGAAAGAGAAAGAGAGAACCGGGTTAAATCGGTTTCAAACCGAGTCAACAAGGTGAGTCAACCTTCCTCCCCCTTTCTAATCTTGTTTTGATGTACTGTTAGTATTGTTACCATCGTTATTATTAGGTTTATCAATATTAACAACGGTTAGCCATTGGTAGATCATTATGCTAGAACTAGTTACTATAAACAAATTGTAATTATTAAATGGTAGTGGTTTAGTTATCATCCTAAATATTTATTTTGGATAGTAGATTGTACTAATCATGATGATCATTATTGCTGCATTAGCTAACATTAATCATAACATTAGTGTTAATATCTTATAACTATTAAATTAGCATTTATTAGGATTATTAATAACCATTAGTGATGTTGGGGGCCTTGCACAAAACCTTAGGATCTAGCCCTCCAGAACAAACCAGAATTATGGATAATAAAGCAATGAAAACAATCAATCCATCAATCACACACCACATAAGAGATTTTTACGTGGAAAACCCTCAAAGAGGTAAAAACCACGGGACCTCATCCAGATCAACAATCCACTATGAAGTAGAACGTTACAAAATTTTTCACTCACGCATGAGTGGATAAACAATGAGAGAAACAAAGAAAAATGGAGAGATCTCACCGATTACGAGGACATAGAAGCGCTGAGATATAGATTGCACAGTAGATAACCTCCACAAGCATAATCTCCCTTCTATAAGCTTCTTCTCTCTCTTTTCCTCTCTCACACTTTTGATAGCCCTAAACCCTTTAGCAAATCCCTTGTAAAGCTTTAAGAAACCCTCTTGTCATTCCTAGAAAGTCCTAGGAACTCCTATTTAAAGTTTTAGGAAACTCCTTTCCGCATCCCAGTTGCGAAAGGACTTGCGACATGAAATCCGTGCAAAATTGGGGAACGAATCTGCGTAACTTCTACTAGTCGAACCTTGTCCACGACCGGTAGAGAGCCACCTACGACCGGTCGAGCACTTCCTTCGACTGGTCCTGCACCCCGGAGAAAAATAATCCATAGTCGCTGGACTTTGAGTCGTGCCACAACTCGACTCCACGACTGGTCGACCACCAGCGTTCGACCGGTCGAGCAGGGCTCACGACCGGTCGATTACGGGTCAAAAAAACCCATTAAATCTTTCTCTTTTTGACCCAGGAGGGATCCACTTCTTTAAGCCAGCCAGGTTTCTACAAACCTCAAACTTCCCCTTAATCAAAGCCTTGGTCATCATGTCTGACCCATTATCGTCCGTATGGACCTTCTCAAACTGTAACACCTTCTGTTCCAAAGTATCCCTGATCCAGTGATACAGAATCTCTATGTGCTTTGACTTGGAATGCTAACTTGGATTCTTGCTCAAGTGTATAACACTCTGACTATCGCAATAGACCACGTGCTCTTCCTGCTTCAGGCTAAGTTCATGTAGGAACCTTTTCATCCAAAGCATCTCTTTACATGCCTCTGTGACTGCAATGTACTCGGCCTCTATCGTCGACAATGCTACAACCTTCTATAGCTTGCTCTGCCAGGAGACCGCTCCCCATGTAAATGTGAACATGAATCCCGATGTAGACTTCCTGAAGTCTATGTCACCTGCCATATCTGCATCTGTGTAGCCCTCTAACACGGGTTTACCGTCACCATAGCATAGGCTCAACCTGGATGAGCCTCTTAGATACCGTAGTATCCATTTCACCGTTGCCTAATGCTCTTTGCCGGGATTGGCAAGATACCGGCTGACAACACCAACCGCATATGCTATGTCTGTGCGTGTACACACCATAGCATACATCAAACTTCCTACTACTGACACGTAGGGTATCTTCTGCATCTCATCCACTTCTTCCTTCATCTTGGGACACTGCCTGTTGCTCAATCTGAAGTGACCATCCAGTGGAGTACTGACCGGCGTTACTGCATTCATATTGAACCGCTGTAGGACTTTCTCAATATACCGCTTTTGTGACAGCCAAAGCTTCCTACTGCTTCTGTCACGGGTTATCTCCATTCCTAGATCTGTCTAGCCGGCCCAAGTCCAATCATTTCAATCGCAAAGACTTGCTCAACTCCTGTTTCAGCCTATCGCCTATCGATCTCTTGATGTCTTTTCCCATGATGAGCATGTCATCAACATATAACAACAGAACTAAGAAATCACCATCTATGAACTTGCGCGTGAATACACAGTGGTCCGACTCCGTTCTATCATACCCATGCTGTAAGATCAACGAATCGAACTTCTTGTACCATTGTCGTGGAGCTTGTTTCAGCCCATACAAGCTATTCCTCAACCTACACACCATATGCCTTTTGCCCTTGACTTCGAACCCCTCTAGTTGGTGCATGTAGATCTCTTCTTCCAGGTCACCATGGAGGAAGGCGATTTTAATGTCTAACTGCTCTATCTCCAAATCTATGCTAGCCGCCAACCCAAGCAACACCCGTATAGATATCATCTTCACCACTGGTGAGAATATCTCCTCGAAGTCTATGCCTTTCCTCTAACCAAAACCTTTCACCACAAGTCTGGCCGTCTGTGAATTCTTCTGCTCGATCTTCTTTCTGAACACTCACTTGTTACTCAAAGCTTTCTTGCCTTTAGGCAATTTCACCATATCATAAGTGTGGTTCTTATGCAAGGATTTCATATTCTCTTGCATAACTTTCAACCACTCCCCCTTATGCTCATCGGCTAGGGCCTCAGAATAATCTTCCGGCTCTGCCCCATCAGTCAGCATAATGTACTCATGCGTCAAGTACCTCTTGGACGGCTGTGTGTCCCTAGATGACCTCCTCACCTGTGGCTCAACAGGTGGATCAAGTGGGGGCTGCTCCCCTGGTCCATCTTCTGAAGGAACTCCCTCGTCCTCTGCACCTTACTGTACTTCCCCGTCATCAGGCACCACGGGAGGAATAACCGGATCCATCTCCTCGAGCTCACCTGAACTAGGCTGGTTCTTCTCTGGCTTACCAATGTCTTCTATACACTGATCTTCAAAGAAAACCACATCTCTGCTCCTGACGAGCTTCTTCTCAGTCGGATCCCATAATCTGTAACCGAACTTTTCATCACCGTAGTCTAAGAACACACACTGTCTGATCCTCATATCGAGCTTGGACCTCTCGTCCTTTGGTACGTGAACAAATGCCCTGCATCCAAACACTCTTAGATGATTGTACGATGGATCATGTCCAATCCACACCTTCTCAGGCACTTCTCCATTCAACGGGGCTGATGGAGACCTGTTTATCAAATACACTGCCGTGTGTATTGCTTCTCCTCAAAACGTCTTGGGCAATTTCGCATGGGATAACATGCATCTGATTCTTTCAACAATGGTGCGATTCATTCGCTCAGCTACACCATTATGCTTGGGGGTCTTGGGAACCATCTGTTCATGCTGTATACCCAGGGACTTGCAGTAATCATGAAAGTTGCCAATGTATTCACCACCATTGTCAGTACGGATGCACTTCAATGATCTACCTGTCTCTCTCTCGACCATAGCATGAAACAATTTAAACATACCAAAGACCTCGTCCTTGGATTTCAAAATATAAACCCAAACCCTCCTAGATGCATCATCTATAAAAGTAACAAAATACAATGCCCCACCCAAGGTTTTTGTCCTCATAAGACCACAAACATCGGAATAAACCAAATCTAATGCATGCACTTTATTAACATGAGAAGCAGTTTTAATAAATGAAACTCTATGTTGTTTCCCTGATAAACAATCAAGACAGGTTTTGAGAGGTGTACTTATCACGTTTAGAATGAGCCACTTCCTTGCTAGTAGTTGAAGCCCTTTTTCACTCATGTGGCCTAGACGCCTGTGCTACATGTCAATAGCTGAATCTTCCGCTACGTTCAACCCACCCTTGCACATACTGACACTTGCCTTGTAAAGGGTGCAACACTTCTTTCCTCTTGCCACGATCAATGAGCCCTTGATGAGCTTCCATAGCCCACCAGCAAACCGACTTTCATAGCCATCATCATCCAATCTTCCCATTGACATCAAGTTGAGGTGAAGGTCTGGGATATGCCTCACATCCCTGAGAACCAATGTGCAGCCCACATCGGTCTTCACACAAATATCATCGACTCCCACGATTTTCAATACGCAAGAATTTCCCATCTTCATGTTCCCATGTCACCTGACTTGTATCTTGTGAAGAAGTCCCTGCGTGGAGTCGCATGAAAAGAAGCTCCCGAGTCTATCACCCAGTCGGTGTCTTGACTCGTAGCCGTGAGACATACATCATGATCTGCAGAAAGAATGACTACAACGTCGCCATCTTAAGCGACCACAGTGGAATCTGATTCATCTTCCTTCCCTTTTCCTTTCTTATTGTTTTTCTTACCACGACATTCATGCTTGTAGTGGCCGTTCTTACCACAATTTTAGTAATCAACATCCTTTCTGTTACTTGACTTGCCTCTTGATTTATCTCGGGCCTTCCCGCTCTTCCTGTTCTTTCCTCTCCCCCGTTCCTGTGTCACAAGAGCCTCTTGCTGAGTAGACCCTTGAGACTTCCTCCTTGTCTCTTCATTGAAGAGACAGCTAGTTACCTGTTCCATGGATATCTTTCCGTCTGGCGCAAAGTTACTTAGAGACACCACCAATGTCTCCCAACTGTCAGGCAATGAACTAAGCAAAAGTAAAGCCTGTAATTCATCATCTAGGACCATCTTCATAGAGGAGAGTTGGTTCACTATATTGCTGACCTCATTCTTGTACTCGGCCACAGAAGCACCATCCTTGAACTTGAGATTCACAAGTCGCCTTATCAGAAAAATTTTATTACCTGCTGTCTTCCTCTCATACAGCCCTTGTAATTTCAGTCATAGGTTAGCGGCTGAGGTTTCCGTAGACACATGGTGGAACACTGAATCATTCAACCATTGTCTAACAAACCCCACCGCCTTCCGGTCCATCTTCTTCCAATCATCATCAGACATATCCTTGGATTTTGCTGATATGCCTAAAATTGGAGAGTATAGGTCCTTGCAATAAAGCAAGTCCTCCATCTTAGCCTTCCATATGGTCCAGTTAGAACCATTGAGGCTGATCATCCTTGATGAGCCACCTTCCATAATTCAAACCTGTTCCTACCCGTTCAATGAACTTATCTCTGATACCACTTTGTTGGGGGCCTTGCACAAAACCTTAGGATCTAGCCCTCTAGAACAAACCAGAATTATGGATAATAAAGCAATGAAAACAATCAATGCATCAATCACACACCACACAAGAGATTTTTACGTGGAAAACCCTCAAAGAGGTAAAAACCATGGGACCTCGTCCAGATCAACAATCCACTATGAAGTAGAACGTTACAAACTTTTTCACTCACGCCGAAGTGGATAAACAATGAGAGAAACAAAGAAAAACGGAGAGATCTCACTGATTACGAGGACATAGAAGCGCTGAGATATAGATTGCACAGTAGATAACCTCCACGAGCATAATCTCCCTTTTATAAGCTTCCTCTCTCTCTCACCTTTGATAGCCCTAAACCCTTTAGCAAATCCCTTGTAAAGCTTTAGGAAACCTTCTTGTCATTCCTAGAAAGCCCTAGGAACTCCTATTTAAAGTTTTAGGAAACTCTTTTCCGCATCCCAGTTGCGAAAGGACTTGCGACACGAAATCCGCGCAAAATTGCGGAACGAATCTGCGTAACTTCAACTGGTCGAGAGCCACCTACGACCGGTCGAGCACCTCCTTCGACTGGTCGAGCACCCTGGAGAAAAATAGTCCACAGTCGCTGGACTTTGAGTCGTGCCACGACTCGACTCCACGACTGGTCGACCACCAGCCTTCGACCGGTCGAGCAGGGCTCACGACCGGTCGACGACGGGTCAAAAAAACCCATCAAGTGAATTACCTATACCTATATCGGTTAATACATACAGATTACCATGATTAAATAAGAGTGTCTTACTCTTCATTCCTAACTATTGTCATCAATATTAGAACGTATTACTCCCATTTCAATGACTAATGGTGCCATAGTAATTAATATTAATGTTGATAGTTGTGATACGGCTACTAGACTAACATAGTAATTAATCCTATTGCGAGTATTATTCGATCCATTGTACAATAATAATATTAATAATAACTTAGGATTCAAATCCTAGAACCTAAGCATCAAACTATACTTTAAGATAAAATCCTAACCCTATATCAAAACCCTAAAGATAAATAACTAAAACCCTAGGCTATGATCTTAAACCCTAGATAGTTTGTAAAACTTGAATCTAATTGCACAAGTTCCTGATTTATGGTAGGATTCGATTCTAAGGGAACGCGCATTTCCTAACGATGTTGGTAGGCGATGCAAAATATAAGGTGATGATTCTTCCCCTTGAGCTTTCCATCTTCTCATTAGCTTAAGTTATAGTTTTTATTTAAATTCATAATTGATATCTCCCTTTATAATCACATGTGTTAGCTGGTGGAAATTAAATTGTTGTATTACATGCTTTATGATTATCCTGCATAATTGCTCATGCTTGTGGATTTCTTTTTGTAGATTGCTTATGAAACTTAAACTGGTACATTAGTGGAAAATTCCCACATATGAATGTACACCCATACTTGGGATGTAACTTGACTAGTTGTAATCATAATGGACCTTCGACTTAGTGGTTATTGAGTGGTGGTCTAGATTGATCATTGATGTGGGCCTATCATCTAAGGTTGTTGTGCCCAATGGTTTTTAAGGATGGTCTTTATCACATGGTTTTGATATCGGCCCTATGTAGCATATTTTGATACTCGTCCTACGTGGTTTTATTTTGATATTTGTCCTAGATGGCTTTGATGTTTTATATAGTGCAACCATGTGATGGTAAGCTCCATATATTGTAATATGATTGGCCACTAGTCGTCGGGGTACCATTAAACATCCTAAGGTGGTAGTCTCATGAGCCGGGGATGGTGGTATGGGACCTATGCCTGAGCTGTCGGCCTACGCTGGGCTATACGCTCCCCGTAGTGACCTTTGAGCTTATTTAAATTGACTGGTTGTAAATTGACTAATAATGACTTGGCTAATCATGCATAAATGACATATTTACGATGACTTTGATCATTATGCCCCGCGATTACGCTGAATGTTGCGCTAATGACCAGTCATTCGATTTATGATGATGACTCGGATCATCATGCCCCGCAATTACGCTGAATGTTGCGCTGATGACCAGTCATATGCCAGTTCGGATGTTTTACCCAGGGCACAGACCGTTTGGATGTTTTACTCGGGTCGATGATTGCATACGTGACCCGACTGGATGATGTTTCACAGGTTCAATGATTGCATGGGTGACCCGACTAGATGATGTTTTCTAGGTTCGATGATTACATTCACACATTCATGCATCTAATAAGACTGCATTTACTCTGTTTTGGTTGTTTGGATGTTTTACACTATTTCTTACCTAATGTGGTGGTGTGTAATCTTGAGTGGAATTCACACTAAGTTGACCACTCATCCATCAAATATATAACCGTACATGTAGCATAGGTGGCCCAGGTGAAATTCATGTTTATATTGACGAGGAGCAAGCTATATTTAACAGGGATGCATGATTGTAATTGCTAAAGGTTGCTACAGGATTTCATATCCCAAATTTGTTGTAATTTACTTTATTCCACATGTAATATTATTTCATTTTGTAATTATAAGAATGGGGACATTGGTTAGTATAAGTCATTATGGGCACTCTCTTGTATACTTTAAATGAAATTGAAAATTTTCTTTATGCTTACTTGTCCTTTCTACTCTCATTTGCTTACTCTGATGAAAGATAAAAGAAAATATATATACTTAACTTTGACCATCCTTTAATGTTAACACTCTGGCTTTTAGGAAACGAGTCCTGTACTCGAGTCCTGAAGATTTGAGGCGTTACAGTTTGTCACTCCTAGTCAAGTACATATGATAGGAAAGTTGTAAGGTCATCACTCTCAATGAAAAGCAGTCGATAAGTAAATTCAAAAGTTTATACTCGAGGTCACTACCGGGTGGCTAATCACCTTGGCGTAGGCTGACAGCTCGAACACGGTGTCACATACCACCCTGCCCGGCTCATGAGTTTGAGTTGCTCACTGGTCACTACGGGGAGGCTCGTCACCCCAGCGTAGGCCGACAACTCGAACACGGTATCTCATACCACTATGCCTGACTCATGAGTCTTAGCGGATTGTGGTACCATGGTTAAAGTAGGCCTTTATGTCAGAAAGGGGTACCTTAGATTCAAGCAATAATGTTCATACATGGTAAACATACAATATGCTAATCGGTTTGTTAGGTAAGTTTGATTGGTATGGGCACACACTGACTTAATCGACATGGAGCACATAAGCACCCCTCGTGGCCTAACCACTGTCGACAATCGTCGTGCGACTCGAATTCATCAAGTATACCCAATGTGGCGAGACTAATTCGGCCACCCGAACAAGAACTGTTACTGATTGCCTGGGCTAGGTTGTAACCCCAATCTTACTCAGATGCAGCAATTAAATACATGTGATAATCAATTTAGCATTTAATAAACAATCCAAGTGAAATCCTCATTTGAGCATTTCGTCAAACACCTTGATCATGTTACCAAATACTAGCATTTTATCAATCATTTGCATAGAGGCGAATATGATTTCATGAAAGAAACTACACATATGTATAAGGCAAGAAAGAATCCTATCTTAACACTCGTAATACATACAAATCATCAACAATTTCTCATTCAGACAATTCATCAAACACTTAAACTACACTTCACCAAGTACGTAGATTAGGTTAGTTACAACATATATGTTAGCAGATCCTTACACAGAGAGGTCGACATGCATATGACAACGATGAATCCTAGATTAGTAGTCATGACAAGCATAAATCATGTTTACATGTTCATTCAAATATTTCAACAAACACATGGGATGCATCTTTCGTTCAACATAGTTCATACATGTATACAATATCGAAAACGGTGTATCTAAGACAATATGGCAGCAATCAAGTTAGACATAAATCATTAACTGACATTGAAAGCATTGACAACCACAACCTAAACGTTTATAGTCTGCACCATTCGTTGGAATACTTGATTCGGACTCGGTTCGAATTCTACGTTCCTGAAAACGGAACGTCGGGCACCTAAATAACACATATGGTTAGCTAGTTTGACAAATAATTAGCCCGAATCTTTATGACAAGATTAGGGTTAGGGTTTCTTACCTAAAATCTTAGCCGAAACTGAGTGTGTAGCGTAACGAAAAGGTGATTCAGTACGTGGAGTAGTGGGAGAGAATCACAGCATCAATCACAAAAAATCCTTCTTCTCTCTTTCCTCTTTTCTCTTCTTCTTCTTCTTCTTCTTCTTCTTCTCTTCTTCTTCTTCTCTCTCTCTCTCTCTCTCTCTCTCTCTCTCTCTCCCTTAGGGTTTTGGGGAAATTTGTATATGAGAGGAGTGGGGTGATATAAGGGTTATTTATAAGCCCAAAAGTGATGCAAATGGCCCCAGGGCCACTATATACATGGGTTATACCCTTTGGGTTAGGGCTGAAAGTCGGGTGGGTTGGGTCGGGTTGGTGCTCAACCCTAACCCAACCCAAGGTTCCTATACCTCAACCCTAACCCAACCCAACCCAATCTTGGGTTGGGAATTCTCAACCCAAGCCCAACCCAAGCGGGCTCGGTCGGGTTGATCGGGTTGGTCGAGTATATACGTGCTAATATTTTTGTTATTACATTAGTTTATTATATTTCAATATAGGACTTATTTTTTGTATCTATAATTTTATTAATTATATGTGTGATTATTCATTATAAAGAACTTCATTTTTTTTCTTTAAAAAAACAAACTAAAATAAAAGGCAACTACTCCTTTTAAAGTCATGTAGCATAGCACGAAGTCTATTTGGGAGAGAGAAATCTGGCATATCTTGTTAGCTTGAGTCCTTGGAAATGACGTGAACAAATAAGACTGGACATCACTAGTGTGCACAAACGATTCACACTCAATTATAATTTATAAGTAACTTATATATTGATCGGGTTCGGGTTGGGTCGGGCAACCCAAGCCCAACCCAAGTTTTATCGGGTTGGTGTTTGTATAGCCCAAGCTTAAGATCGGACCCGAAATATCTTGCCCGAGCCCAACCCAATGTCGGGTCGGTCACGGGTCGGTCGGGTTGAACTCGCCCAACTTTCAGCCCTACTTTGGGCAGCTGTTTTTGACAAACAGGGCTCACGAGGAGGCCCACTACTCACTTACGTCATAGGATAAGTTCCCTGACAATGGATCTATACCAGGATGTGATTTTGGTACGATCAGATATGTTGATCGACCGTGGAGGACCCATGTCAGAGCAACGGTCATACTTACTTGATCGCTCACATGTGCAGGAAAAATTTTCTTTTCCATGGGTGAAGTTTGGTTAGAAACTGACGGCCCGAAATCCTCAATTTCACATGTGAGCGAATGGCTCAATTCACTTAAGTTTCAATACATTTTTTTAAAGATATTCGCGTTTCTTACACACTTCGTTCAGGGCTCAAGTTGTACGTTTTTGGACACCGTTTGGGCTTGATTTCCACGATGGTTGTCAAGCGTAGTAGGACGGACATAACCCTACAGTTTCGTGGTCATCGGACTCTCGACGTGCGGTCTAGGTTCGATACAGGGTTTCAATGTACTCCCGAGAGCGACTGGCTCTTGGAATTTTTCCTAGGTCTTTATGTCGTGTTGAGTCAGTGGTATTAATGGTTTTAGGCCTTCCTATTTGTGGAAACGGTGGCCCGAGCTAAATCCACTGATTATTTAGTTTAGTACTTAATTAATTTTTGTCTAAATTACGACAAAATACAGTCCTTAGGTATTTTTGCCTGAGGTGGTACTCGGGCCTTTGTACGGATTTTTTCTGAGACATTACATAGCACATCCCACACACACATGTATACTATTATGTTTGTTATTGCCGAAATCTGGTCAATTCTGTTTCACCTTCTATGAGTCGTTGGATACATGCACTTTAATAGAGAACATGAGGATACCGAGAGTGTCGGTTGTGGCCAGGGACCCTCCGATGCCTAAGTCAAATAAATGAACTCAAAGTAGGTGTGGTTGGAAACGAGATCGTTATGCGTACCTTTCCTTTAAACAGGGTGATGTATTTATAGGTTTGTTAGGCTGCTTACGTATCTAAGTAGATCTGTGAGATATGTTGGAGAGGGACCGTATTAGAGTTGAAATCTATTCTTGAGTTTTTCTCCGATTATGTTTTGATTTACATGATCTTCGACTATGATCTTACTGAGTAATCCTGCCTGTATACGGTACGAGATTCTCTTTGGATATTTTTATCCTTAGCTCAAGGTCGGTATCTGAGGTCAAGGTTGATATCCGAAGAGGTCAACATTTGTGGTTAAGGTGCATATGCGTCGAGGTTGGCATCTGTGGTCGAGGCCTGTCGATAAGCCTTATCACTGAGCTCGGTTGTCTAACTTATCTCGACCACTGGGTATCTTTGCTCGACTCAACTTCCCTAGTAGTAAGCACTTCAGTAGTTCAGAGAGTTTGCTCTGATGGTACCTTGCCACGTGTCTCATACGTCAGGTTAGTTCAACTTTCCTCATAACAATATTTATACACTAGTTGCTTAATTGGCATATCATTTGTAGTCTATGTGATTGAACCATCTATTGATTTGGAAGCTTTAAAGTTAATTTTCTTGCTTAGCTTAATTGCGTGTTAGCTTAAGTAGGTAATTAGGTATTAAAAGATGAAAATTTTTAATTGGTCGTAATCACCCCCTCTAAGACATAGCCTTCATTTCGTAGCCTTGCATAACTTTAGCATCGTAACAATGGTAATCTCATTAAACCATGTGTGAATTTCCACTTATGTGGGGCCCACTGGGTTATCTTCAAGCAAATCCATCTCGTCTACATGTAGGGGGCAAAACTTATCACAGATAAATCACATAGGAAAAACAGTTTAGAATGAATACACATTGTTACTGTAGTTGTGTGCCACATATAACTTAAAACATAGAATTGAAAAAACTCTTCCGTCGGTTCACAATTGTCCGATTAAAATAAACGGATCAAAACAACCAAGGGGTGAGCTGAATTTTAATTTTGAGTGGAGCACACGTCCTTTTTAAAATAATCGTTCTCTTTATGAGATAAGAGCTCACCATACAAGGCTTAAATATGACAAAATGACATTTCCATCCTCCACAAAACAGCGAATTCAATGATATAAATCCTTATGTCTGGTCCATATGAATTCGTGGCATGGCCACTTCACGAAGTGAACCAAAAACCCCAGGATAAAAGCTTTATTACTTTCAAATCATCATAAGTTATGGCGCTACTAGTTGCATTGGTTCACTTGGACAGTCCAATGGATCAATCTGAATGGTCCATTAAGTCTGGTACACATTTCACAAGCTATCATACAAAAATTGTACTAATCGGATGCTCCAGTCCATCTTGGATTTGGCATAATTTTCTACAACCATCCCTTTTCAAAGCCATGGATTGTACGAATTGATTACAATTACCTAGCAAAAGTGATTATGTAGAATCATAAGCAATCCATGATGGCCCTAACAAATAGATGGGTCAAGTTGTTAATTAGACTTATCTTTGTGTGAATGATCTTGACCCTCCATATTAAAGAGCATTTGATCAATGGTTCATATTTGTTAAATTGGTGTGATGTTTGCACAAAAGCCCATGAAATCCCACCTAATGAAGAGTGTAGATCAGTGGAATGAACTGTATAATCGTCCTAATGCAAATAGGAGCACTATAACTTATAGTGCTCTGAGAAGCACTGGAGCATTTTTTTTATTAGAGCGATTTAGCAAGTATGCTACTGTCTGCAATACATAATTCACTAATTAGAGCATCCAATTAAATGTATTTGGCTCGATTCATCTGAACCATTGGCCTTTTTTGCATTCTAACCATCTAGTTGCAAACCACAACACGAAATGACAGAGTACAATTTGCAGTACTCCTGCGAGTTACTTTTTTCCTGATTAATCTGTATAGATAGATAAACTGAAATGGATCCTACTAATCTGAAACTATTAATCTTATTGCAAAGATAAGTTTGGACTTTTATCCTTTGAATCTGAGTCATCTTCATCTCATTGGGTCTCAATTGCTCAGTGGATAAAAACAGAAAAAAGCTTTTAAATTGGATTTGCTTAGGGGGCGACCGTGAAATGGTGAAGGGATATTATTGTCATTTCCTTTGAACACCCTTAATTTGCTCAGGGGCCCACCTGAATTGGAAAACAGCTTGACTTTTGGCCTGACCAATCATCTATATGCCATATGAAGGGTTGGAAGGCCTAGATTTCATATAAACAAAACGGTGGGTCCTCTACCCAAATTAAGGGTGGGCGTTCCCTCCCAGCTTGCACCTTGTGGTTTGCCCATCTGATTCACGTATCAGCCTAATTTGCGTATGAGCAATTTATAGTGACTATCGACTATTTATATTAAATACCAATGATCCATCATACAACATTCATCTATTATTATATACTTCAATTTCAACATTTTTTCCTTACAAAAATTCATATGTTGCAATATTTATTCATCACAACTTAAAGTTATTCTAACATTTATTATATGTGTTGATGCAGAAATTTAGTCCACCCTTTTTAGGCTTTCAAGTACCTACATGGGAAGAAGATGAAGGAGACCTTGGCTAGAGCAGGGAACCTTCCGATGCCAAAGCCAAGATAGGAATGCCAAAGCCAAGCTAGGAATCTGGGTCTGATAGTATTGAAGGGTTTTGAGTGAGAGATTTTATGTACCTCTACATATAGATGAGCCCTTTATTTATAATGTAGGTGGGCTGGAGACGGTTCGTGATCTTAGGCGCAATCTTTGCGCGAGTTTATCAACCGTTACGCGGGATTTATATAAGTGATAAATGTTGACATGGTTTACCCTAGAATCAAGCAACGAGTGGTCGAGGCCGAGCTGAGCTAAACCCTTGAAGGAAGAAGCCGAGTTGAGCCATCAATTGATCAGGCAGATCTCTGCGCTCGGCTCGGAATGAGTTCATACATTGATCGTCACTGGTCAACTCTTCGTACATCTATATAGGCTTCGAGTGTAGGGAGTGGACCCATCTCCCCGGCGATACTTGCCGTTCTTGATAGACCATCCCTTTGATCTTACTGAGCCGATCAGTCTTCTGGTCATCCTCTGATCGTATACGTTTGAATGGCTCTTAGAGATATACATATAAGCTTAGTCAAAGCTCAGAAAGACGCAATATTGAAAACTATGCTCGGGACTTGAAGCCTACTCTCTCTCCAGAATGATCTGAAACGGTTGTTCAAGAGCCCTTTGGTCTAGATGTATGTGCTCATGAGTCGGAGCTAACCCCATGGTAGTCGAACCATTTTTACCCACAGCAATATGTATAAAAAAGATTTCAAGACTAAAATCTCTTATTTTTGGTCTGCATTGGGATCTTGCAATAACCACGTTACCTTGTGAAAATTCGGATCCTTCGCTTATGACAAATATGTTTTTATGTTTCGTGCGCTGTAATTTGTCCACATCATCATTGATGTTTTCAGCACTACTTCGTTAAACTTAGTATGTGATAATGTGACCTAATCACATTGCACCAGATTGTTTTTTTTTTTTTTTTTTCCTTTTGTTTTTGGCAAGCAAATGACATGGATTTCACCTTAAGGGCGACGGACCAAAAACCCGGAGCTGATACCGGAGCGGTAACTACCGAATCCGCGTCCGTTGCAGGGGCCAAGGCCAGTTGCGTCAGTATGCTATTAATGCTAATCTACGCCGCAGTCTATGGTATTCGCCGATTTTCTATAGAGTTTCTAGCTTCTGCTCTTCTTCAACTCCCGCTCCAACGCTGAGAGAAAAGAGCACTCTCTATATTCATTCTCTTCGTACCTCACACAAAACCCTAGAAAAAACCCTTTCTCATTAAATCATCTTCCCTCTCCCATTCGCACGCGGATTTGGTACTGCCCCTGCCTAGACCGTGCTCCCTCCTCCTCTTGACGTGGCAGGATTTGATTGGACGGCAGGCCTCAGAGATGCCCCCACAATAAACAAAGTTGTTCGGACCGGGCTCAATCTATGACAGCGGCCTGCCTTCAAATCGAACCCCACCACGTCAGGGGTGGAGGGAGCTCGGTCCAGGCGGGGGCAGTACCACATCCCTTTTCTTGAAGATGGAGAACCGTTCCATCCGTTTTCAAGCAACCGCAGCAGATCAATCACACTTCCCATTCTCGGCAGTTCCAAGCATCTCCTTCTTCCCAACGGAAGATATTTCAGATATTTCTGTCTTCCTACAAGTCAGTATTTCAATTCCTCTATCCAAGATTAGTTATGCAATTTGATCGTTAGAACATTGCAGGAGAAGAATTTATAAACATCGCTGCTTTGAAATTCTTGTGTTTCTTTCTTGCGTTCTACTTGTTCGATTCGATCTTTGGAAGGCAATAATGTATATGTGGTTATGATTTATTTGGTTTTCTTGTGTTTTAGTTGAAATAAGAATGTAGGTAATTTGTGAAGATAAATTGGATAATTGGTGACTATTTACATCTCCACTAAATGTATGAATACACCCCCTTTTTGCTAGTTTGGTATAGAAATGTGCTTTTTTGGGATTGTTCTAATGTCAAGCTCTTCTCTGAATTCTAACATCAAAGGTAAAGAATGGATTTTTGTGCATAAAAAGCATGGGGAGTTGAGTATTATTTATGACAATACTATAATGAATTTGTTGATTTTAATCAATGGAAGTGTTTGTGTCCTGCCCCTGCCTGGATGGAAATTGGTCCAGCTATGGGCTTTTTGGGGCCCACCGTGATGTATGGGTTTTATCCATGCCGTTCATTCATTTTTTAAAGATCGTTTTAGGGTCTAAGCCCCAAAAATGAGGCAGATCCAAGGCTTAGGTGGACCACACCATAGGAAGCATTGGTGATAATAACGCCCACCATTGAAACCTTCCTAGGGCCTACTATGATGTTTATTTTCCATCCAACCTGTTCATAAGGTCACACAAACCTGGGTGAAGGGGAAAATGTCAGCTTGATCCAACACCTCTGTGGCCCCCAAGAAGTTTTTAATGGTGGGCGTTCAATTCCCACTATGTGGTCCACTTGAGCCTTGAATCTACCTCATTTTTGGGCTCATACCCTAAAATGATTTGGAAAAATGGATGAATAGTGTGGATAAAACCCGTACATCATGGTGGGCCACACAGAGCCCTTGCCTGGACTGATTCTGTCCAGGCGGAGGTAGGACACAATCCGCTTTTGCAATCAACCAATTGATTATAATCAACCAATGTAATAGACTTTTAAATAGCACTTGATTGTAATATGTAATAGTCTATTTCATTGCATTTGTGAGAGTTTTGTGCTCTCATTGCCGGTCCCACCCAGATAGAGGAGGGTTGCATCAGGTTGGCAATTGGCGTCAAGCTTATCTTCCATCATGAATACGAATAATATGACGTTCCAAATAAAGTGGAATGGCACAACAATATTTATGTAGCCAATCCCAATCAATTGGGATAAGGATTTGACAACGACGACAATGGCAAGGACAGCAATACTATAATTAATGCATCACTTTCAAAATACAAAAACCACGCACCAAATCTGCACAATTAGAGATTGTCTCTAGAAAATTGCAAAACACACCAAAGAATCAAGAAATAAGTGACAATACTTCTCTTAAAGGAAAAAAGAAATAAAAGAGAAGAAACATGTAGAGGGGTCGTTTGGTTGTGGGTGAAATCCTACATATGCAAACTGTTTACCTGTAAACAGATACATGAGCCATTTGGATGTACTAAAAGGGGAGTAAACTCTTTACACCATTTAAACACTTTATCACACACACACACACACGCGCGCGCGCGTGCACGCGCACACAAAAGCAATAGTTTTCATTTGGAGGCTGAGTAACAAGTTAACTTCAATGAACTCTCATTAAATAAATAAATAAATAACACTTCACACCTGCCCTGCCACCCCAAGTTCTAATGGAACAATCATAGATTCCATATCTGGTGGCATGGCATTGAGGTGTGTAAACAAGGGGGCCTTGGCATAAGACCAATTTGGAAGGTTAACTCCACATGGTCAGCTAAATGGTGGTGGCTTTAGGCTGTAGAAGCACTCCAATTTGAAGGCAGTTATTCAGTACATGCAGCTTGGATGAAAATGGGTGGGATGTTAGGTATGGGAGTCGGGGCAAAGGATCAGTTATCTGGAATATGATATCCATTTTACTGGGACTTCTTGAAAAAAACATCCGACACGGGGTTTGGGATGGGTCCAAGACACTCTTCGAAGGATTGCTGGTACTTGAATTTTCCTTTACATCAACCTTTTTTTGCCTCTGCTTCAAATAGTTGAAGACGTAGATGGCATGGTTTCCCAAATTTTCCAGAAGATGAGTTGGGACGCTATTTTGAAGTTCAATTGTAACCTCAAGTACGAAGAGATTTCACGGTTACCCAGTTTTTTTTTTTTTTTTTTCATTCTTTGATGGGTTCCATATTGCTTGGATGGTTATGGACCACAAAGTCTTGGTTCCAGAAGCGGACGAGGCTTCTACAGCTAGATCTTTTAGTAGTCATGCTCATTTTAGAGCTCTTAATCGTGCATAGTGGGACTCTTTGGCGTGGATAGTGGCACTTCTGTGTAAGTTGATGCGTCTTGTTGGCTAATGTACCTTAATTTAAAGATTTTTACCATTGATCATGCATAATAGAGGGATGTTGATCCCAGATACTTGCCATTTGTTAGTCAGTAAAGGAAAAAAAAATGTTGGCCATATGTTTATTCACAGTGGTTTTTGCTGTAAATTTATGCCGCCACTTTTGCATGGTTTGGGGTCCGGTGGGCTCTGTTTGATGAATGGCCAGATGGGTGGCCTTGCAGGATCTAACGGTCTACACACTCTTGGAACCTTTACACAAAGCTGAAGATGGGTGGTCTACGTCTAGAGGTCCGCCTAATCACTACAGGAGCAGAGAGGATCTAATCACCTCTGATTCTACATTTAAGATGGCCTTGGATTATGATTAATGGTTTGATTGTCTAGAGGCGAGATCGATGGATAAACCGTATACAAATTCTCCTCCCTCTTTTCTCTATTTGAGAACTCTCACTTGTAGGATATTTTTTTAAATGCATTGAACGAGGGATACCTTCCTTTTTTTAAGGGAGGGGTTGCAAAGTTTGGATGAGGTGGAGGTTATCCCATCTCTCTCTCTCTCTCTCTCTCTCTCTCTCTCTCTTTCTCTCCAATTGTATTCTCTATCTCTATCTTCTCAATTGTGTTCTCTATTGTATTCTAATTCGAATTTAAAATTCAATCTCAAACCTCGGAGAGAAGCGGAAAAAAAGGATTTGAAAGGAATCTCATGTGGGACCACCCACAAGTTATTGCTCACAAATGGGGCCCAAGGGCCCATATCCAACATCGCCACTCAATCACGTTGTAGGATGGATACAATATAGAATGTCTATCTAGTTCGTCTCATAACAACTAAAATAAAAAATCGCGATGATAAAAATAAGAGGCGTGGGACTAACTAGAACATTGTTGTCTTCTCATAGGTGTTTGAGTTCTTAACGACCCTAACTAGCTCTCAACAACCCAAGCTTTGTTATGTCTATCCTAGTCTGCATGACCATACCAGATAGAGTTAACTCTCGATCTAGAGTACTCGACCAACATACGCACTTATCCGACTTATGAGTCATTCTGACATAAGTCGGTTTTTCGTGATCGATCTGAATCCTTTTAAAGTAATACCATAATACATATACTTCCAAAAAGAATATTGTTTGTAAAAGCTAAAAAAAAAAAACTTAATACTGCCTGGGGATAAGTCTTCAAGTGCATATTAATAATTATAGAAACTTGATATAATTAACATATGAACATCACCCGATCGTACCTCTTATAGATCTAAGGTTGGTCTACCCGTGCAAGTAGGGTGACCGACCTGCCAACAAAGGTAGAGATCTCTCAAGACTTTAAGGCAAAAGCTTATGAATCCGCACACCTAGTCAATAATGGTGCTCAATCATGTATGCTTTGACATGAACCTGGAATAGGTCTCTAGCTATAGGTTTTTTCATGGGGTCTGCCAAAATCTCTTTGGTGAGAATGTAGCTAAGGGTAACTTATTTTATCTCTCACTTGATCACGTGCATAATGATACTTTATCTTAATGTGTTTAGACTTCTGGTTATGTTTAGGGTCCTTCACTAGCAAAGTTAATGGCATATGTATCATCAATGATACAAGCTCATGAATGCTTGATATAACACCAGACCTTTTAAGAATATATAATATATATATATATATATATATATATATATATATATATATATATATATATATATATATATATATCACTAAATCTCAGCACAATATGCAATGTACTTAGCCTTGATGAAAGGGCTATGGATGTATGTTTCTTGCTCGACTATGAGATAGCTCCCCCTCAAGAAGGAATACATAGCCTAAAGTTGACTTTCCCTCATTGACACTATTATCCCCCTGTGGCATCAAAATATCCTTTTAAGCTCGAGATTCATGCCTTCATAACACAGTATCAGGTCCTTAGACCCTATGAGATAGCGGAATATGCATTTGATGGTTCGCCAATGAGATTGTATAGGGTTACTTTGGTAACGGCTGATTATGCCAACTGCATAGTTAATATCCAGTCTTATCTTGTGCAAAGCATGACATATATTAAACTACCTACTATGCTCACATAATGTGTTTGGCACATAGCTGATTTCTCAACATCAATTTAGGGACATGACTTCCTATATAGCTTAGGGCCTATTTAGTCCGTGGGATTAAATGGTATGGAATTGTATTAGATGGGATTAACACCATTATTGCACAATGATTGCATGTTTAGAAATACCATGGTATTTCGGCCATCCAATCCCCATGTTTGGGATAAAATTCTTGCCATGGGAAAAACACTGGATCGAGCAAAATCATGTTTGGTGTACCATGTAATTGTAATCAACGAACCAAATTCACAATGGATGTCAGTCACTTGTACATGTATATAGCTAGAATATCACATGTAAAGGGCATATATGGATGAACGGCATGGATAAAACACATACATCAATGTAGGGCTCACGCGTGTAGTGGATTTCAAAATCCATGGAAATCCCACTTAGGACCAAATGTAATTCCATCCCACCTAATCCCAACCCATCCCGTCCTTCCCAAATGTGGGATGGAATTTGCTATGGACTAAATGCAATTCCATCCCATCTAACACCATGCACCAAACACTCCCTTGGTAGTTTTACCATAGGGTTTCAACAGCTTTTGAATTTTTCATCATGAACTGCTCTAAGATTTTCTGTATGTTGGTAGCTGGAGACAAGTCCAAGAATCTCTTAGGGCAGTCCTTGATGATCTTTACTCCAAGAATAAAGTTGGCTTCACTAAGATCTTTCATCTGAAAATTTGAGAAAATTCAATATATAGTCATCATCAGTAGTTGCATATAAGATGTCGTTTATATAAAGAGATTGTATAAAAAAAGATCTTCCAGATTGCTTCATGTATACACAATGATCTTCTTGACTCATTATGAACCCGGATGTGGTGATGGCTAGGTAGAACCTCTTGTGCCACTACTTTGAAGATTGCTTCAGCCCATTGATAGATTTTTACAATTCGTAAACATTTTTTGTGTTCTTTTTGTCCATATATCCCATGGGCTATTGCATGTTTATTTCTTCATATAAATTACTATGTAAGAATGCATTCTTTACATCCATTTGATACAACTCTAGGTCTAGACTGGAAATAATGAACAAGAACATGCGAATCGAAGAGAATTTTACAACAAGTGAAAAAGTCTTATCGGAATCAATTCATTCTTTTTGTGTGAAACATTTAACAACTAATATTTCTTTGTACTTCTCCATTATACCACCTACGTTTTGATCATGAGTACCCACTTTTCGCCCATCGCTCCCTGATTGGAAGATAGATTTACAAGGTCCTGGACTTTATTCTTCTTCATGAAGGCAATCTCTTTGTTCATGGTAGCTACTCAATCAGCCGAATTTGGAGACAAAAACACATCTTGATAATAATCAGGTTTATCATCGTCAATTGCAATGCAAGAATATGATTCACTCTCAATTTGGAAGTATCTTCGGGAAATCAATCATCTTTCAATTCGAAGTAATTCAAGAGCCTGCCGAGGTGCACCTCCATTGTTATAATGAACTATGGGAGCATCTCCATTGTGAGAAGCAGAACTTCTACTTTTTTGAGATACATCGAGAATTTTATAAAGTTATTTCA
This sequence comes from Magnolia officinalis, assembly GCA_021015155.1. NCBI lineage: Eukaryota > Viridiplantae > Streptophyta > Magnoliopsida > Magnoliales > Magnoliaceae > Magnolia > Magnolia officinalis. Next base: position 35,392,623 of record JAJHSJ010000004.1, on the reverse strand, counting down.
ACTTAGTGCTTCTTTCGGCTAGGGTATTTGTCTTCGCAAAGGTCATGTATTGAGATTCGATCTTAGTCTACACTCTGCCTTATGAATTAGAACATATCTCCTTGAGGGCATAGGGTACTTGATGAATATGCATTCAATGATTTTAATATCAAGATTACCTCTATGAGGAGTGGGCAATAAAAAATATCCCAAAGATCCCTAAAAGAATAGGTCGGTTAGAGAATAAATCCTCCCATTTCACATCTCATATGGGGTCTTGGGAACAAATTTTGATGGGACTCTGTTAAGAACATAAATGGTTGTTAGCAATGCATCTCCCCAAAATGTGTTAGAGAGATTAGTATGACCTATCATCAATCTAATCATGTTCAATAGTAGTTTTGTTCCTTCTCTTTACAACTCCATTTTGATATATAGTATGAGCCATCGTGTACTGTTGGATGATGTCAACAATTTCATAGTATGATTTGAATGTTTGAGATGTATATTGCCACTTCTATCATATCTAAGCATCTCCCCAAAATGTGGTAAAGAGATTAGTGTGAGCCATCATCAATCTAATCATATTCAATAGTGTCTTGTTCCTTCTCTTTACAACTCCATTTTGATGTATAGTATGAGCCATCGTGTACTGTTGGATGGATGATGTCAACAATTTCATAGTATGATTTGAATGTTTGAGGTGTATGCTTGCCACTTCTATCGTATCTAAGGATTTTAATTTTTTTCTCTATCTAATTTTTTACTTGAGCTTTGTATTTGAAAAACAGTCAAAAGCCTCAAATTTATGTAAGAGGAGATATGCACATCCATAGTGCGAGTAATCGTCAAGGAAAGTGACGAAGTATTGACATTCATTTCTAGCACGTACATTTAGGGGTATACATATGTTTGAATGGACTATCTCTAACAGACCCTTACACCTAGCTGCTTTGGGAAAATATTTCTTAGAAGTTTTTTGGACACAATGTTTTACAAAATGGTAGTTCGACTTTGGATAAAGAACCTAACAGTTTGGATCGAGCCAGTTTTGTCATACGGTCATTTCCAATGTAACTTAACATTGCGTGTCATTTTATAGATTTAGATACAACCGATTCATTCAACATAGTAGATAAAGCAATGAGTGCATCATCATAATCTATATCAAGAATAAATAAATCTGAAATTAAATTGGCCCATGCAAAGATAAGGTTATTCATTCTCAAAGGAACCACCTTAGTGCCCAAAAATGAATATCGAAACCATTTGCTAGTAACCTGGAAACAAAAATCAAACTTTGTCTCATACCCTAAGCATAAAGAGTATCACGAAAGATTATAGTTTGCCCCACCCATGTACGGAGGCAATAAACGTCAATTCCTAGCACATCCTCAGCAGCATTATTGCCCATGTATATCTTGTAGCTCCTTGTGGCCATAGGTCGTAATTCCTTGAGTCCTTTGTGATTTTGTCTCATGTGCTTTGTTGCACCTAGATTTAAAATCCACTTGTTAGATAAAGTATCAAAGGTAAGGATTTCAGAACAAACGCCTGCAGAGAAAGTATTAAGTGGCACAGGAATTACCACCCTTTTATGGCGTACTGATGAGCGTAATGACTGATGTTTCTGTAGACAATGCATACTATGTTGTACGTTTTTTTGCTTTTTCTTCCCTTTTCCCTTCTTGGGCTTCAGGGGAGGCATATGGCCTTCTATTCCTAGTTGTTCTTTTTCGTCTTCTTGTGATCATTCGACCATCTCCTGGTAGCCTTCCGCTTATGGGACTTTTCTATGAGGGCATTGGCTTCACTTAGTTGAATTGCATTCCTTTCAACCTCACACGTACCAGGTGGCTACAAAAGTCTCTGAACATTACCATCGAATCATTGTAGTTCATGATCCTTTTGATTAGGGCCCACGATTCGTGCAAGGAATGGTCATGGCAATGACATTTTGGTTTTTCATCAATATGCACCTAACATTCCTCAGGACTGTTATCATTTGCTCCATCTTTTGGATATGATCCTTAATGGAGCAACTGACTGACATTCCATACTCTTGTAACTCCAATTCCATTATTGCTTACACCACTTATGGCAACGCTCCATTGCAGCCCCATGTTCTGTCAAGTTGTTATTCTCGGCAAATATTGGTTCCTCTTGAATCTCATTCAAAGTGTGTGAAATGTCGTCTTCATCTAAAAAGCATCTCACAACACAGGACCCCTCTTCCTAGTTGTTGCCATCAAATTTCCGACATGTGCATTATTTGGCAATTAGAGCTTTAGTGACCATCTCTACATTACATAAGGGTATTGATACTAATCATTAGCATTTATCCAAATCTTCAAGTTACAGAAGTGACTAATCCATGTTAAATGAGATTTGAAAGTCCACACATCGAAGCGATTGGTGCAAATCAATTAAGTTTTCAATAAAAAATGAAAAAGACACTTTTGCGACAATCAGTTTGTCTTTATGCAACCCTCCATCATGGGTGCGAGCATCATTTGGTGGTTCAGACGAGCTCCAATTCGGGTTATCACAACCTTAGTTAAGAAGGGGATTATCTTGCACTACGTTTTCCGAATTCTAATGGTAAATGTAGCATTGATCTAAATATTTCAACCGATTTATAATACTTATCATTATCTACCATAAGAATCCATAAAATTTTAATGCTAATCATGTAATAAGAACTGATCATCACCATTGATCATTACTTTTCATGATGGATCCGATAGTTGATTTTGACGATCACCATTGATGATAGATTTGATCATCACCATTGATGATGGTTCCGATTACCAAAGGACCCATGATTAATAGTGATAGAGGGGTTATCAAGAGGGATCTTCTCTTACATGCATGCCCTTGTGCCTAAATGCACACAAATATGTACTAACTAATGGTAAAGCATTAGAAATTCGTTAGGCTGCACATTTTTGGGCATCCCCACATAAAATATGTGGCCCACCTCATAGGCCCACCTCATATAATTAGATTAAACGACATGATCACAATATCAAGATCCAAGCCGATCGTAGACACTTACCTCATCTGATCATAGGGATAATGGCATCAAATAATAAAATTTGGGAAAAGGTTATGCACTTACCTCGATCGTAGTCACACAAGTCAGAGATCCATTGTAGTCGCTCTCATGCTACTGATGAACAGCTTGGATGGGTGGGCTTGAAGCATCTAACGGTCTACACGATCTTGGAACCTTCACACGAAGACGAAGATGGACGGTCTATGTCTAGAGGCCCGCCAACCACTTTGGGCACGGAGAGGATCTGATCATCCCCCTGATTCTACGGTTAAGATGGCCCTCAGATTTCGATTAATGATTTCGATCATTTAGAGGCGGGATATATGGACAAATTGGGTATAAATCGTCCCTCTTCTCTTTCTGGGAACTCTCGTTTATGGGATTTTTTGAGATGCATTGAAGGAGGGCTGCCTTCTTTTTTAATATGAGAGATTGGGAGAGTTTGGATGATTTAGGGGTTGTCCTATCTCATCTTATCACTTCCTCTTCCCAATCGTATCTTCTATTGTATTCAATTTTGAATTTAAAATTCAATTTCAAACCCTGGAGAGAGTGGAAAGAAGGATTCGTGGGAATCTCATATGGGACCCACCCACAAGTGATTGCTCACAAGCAGGCCCATTGGCCCATATACAACACTGTCAAAGACAGTAGAGGATCTTTGTGCATGCTTGATGGTGAGTGTATATTGCCCAATCAAGAAGTAGCTGGTATTGTCTTATGCTGTTTTTGGGTAAGCAAGACAAATTAGTGGCTGGTATTCACGAGGCTCTGTTGCAATCAAAGTGGGTGGAGATTCTCAGCCATAGTTAGAACCCGATTAAGGTTATTGAAAGATGGTGGAGTCGTGGTTATTGCTTTATGCTAAACTTCAATGGTTGCTCAATTGGAAAAACCCACCCAATAGGGTATCAGCAGGTTAGCCAGGAACAGTAAAGGGTAGGTGATTGTTGATTTCTTGGCCCCCATGGGGGTGGGCAGTTTTGAGTTTTTTTGCTGAAACAACAATGTTACTCCTTGGATGCATCACTCCAAGAAAATTTCCTATAGTGGGAGATCCTAGCTACCAATTGTTAGGCCTTTTTTATTGGAATGTTGTTTCTTGTTGTATTTCTTCCAAGCTATCAATCCATAGGCTGCAAATTGAATGACATGGTCGTCATATTGAGGAGATTTCACGGGCATTGTGCACCCAAGCTAGGGCCCAATAGACCAATGATCTAGATCATTTAACATGGGCCCCACTTATCAAAATTGAAAACCCAACTATCTTGTGCAAGGCCTCAAGTTGAGGATCCTGTAAGGCCTCCACTAGGCTTTCGACAATCAAAATCAAATTGATTTGTGAATACCTCTAGCTTTCACTAAACTCGAGCTCTCAATATCCACTTTACAACAAGATGACTTCGATTATATATTTTAATTGATGAACAATAAATCTTTTGTATTTTTTTAGTGGATGTCTGTATCCATGGAGAAATATTATTTTAAAATGTTGAGTTCATGTTGCGGATTTTGGAAGTTCCCGGTTTCTTGTAATCTTCTGTCTTCAAGGTGTTTGTTTTTCTACAACATCATTGCAATTAATCATTTTACTGTGTAAACTTGTAACTTGCTAGTTCTCTTTGTCACGTTTTCATTATGTTAGGATCGGTTCAGAAGTGTTAGGATAGGATGTGTTATGCGTGCCAGTTTTGGCTTTATGCATCCATGTATTTGGTCCCTTATCTTTTTCTGACTTGGGAATTTGAATTGATGATTATTTATGTCCTCACCATCTTGGTATTCTGTTCTTTCTTTCTTATAGCATACATCTCTTACTCTTTTCTTTGTGGTGTTTGAAATACCAAGTATAGTACTTGCTCTTCCTGCTACCTCGGATGGTATAGTTTATTTAGTGGATGGTGATTTTGGAAGAGATCATGGTCATTCTCATCAGGCCTTCCACCTTATTCTTCACTTCAGGTTGTCAATGATAAATATGCAAATGGAAGTGATGAACAAGATGTGACCGAAATCTACCAGGATGATGACTATTTTATTGAATGTGGGGATGATTGAAATTTGTATGTGCGCAATGGGCAATAGGCTCGTTGGTAAAAAGGTATGTTTGTATTGGAATTATTGAGTTCTGTTGCATATAACATGAATAGTTTCTTGATGTTGGGCCCCATGGTTCAATGATCTATAGAGTTGATATGATGGGCCCTGGAGATGGGATGTCCCAAATATTACAAAATGTTTGTATAGGCACATGTGTTGGTGGCCTAAACATCAATCCGATAAGCCTATGATGCATCAAAAGCTCTAGAGCTGTTGGGGAAGCACCGGAATATCCCTTTATCTAGGCCCTCCCAAGCAAACCAACCAAGATCTCCCTGTGAGCTACCCGCATCTCACAGGTCCCATAGTGGGACCCATCCTGTGGCCATTCTATATCTTACTAACCTCACCTCGTGAGCCACCCCACCCTAGTGTGGAGGTGCACCTGCATCAGCCTCACCATTTATGGCCAGCCAAAAATTACACTTTTAAGTTTAGATTGACTCAGGACAATTAACCACTTGCTATAAAAGCTTGAACTGATAGAGCATGGCGAATCAATCCCTTTATCTCATAGCACAGGCCCCACATCCCATGGGTTAGGACCTTAGTCGAACCCCCCTCATGGGCCCCACTTCACACGAGCCATCCGCCTCACATGGGTGGGGCTTGCTTCACACGAGTCACCCGCCTCACACGGGCCGCCCACCCCGACTATGCCACTGCATCCCACAAGCCACCCTACTTGAGCCCGGTGTGAAAATGCCCTTGCATTACAAACCCTTGTTGTATAATGTTTCAGTCTTTTCCTTGGCTGCTTGTGAATCATTGGTGTGCTTTCTTTTCCAATCACATCTGATTTTTAGCAGCATATGATGGGTTATCCGCATTGACTTTATTCTAACTGTTTGGATGGCCGAACCATAGGTCCGATTGCCACTTTTCCCCACCCTGTTGGACTGTAACAGCTTAGTTTCTGTGGTTGGGTAGAATATTGAAACTTTCCCACACACCAAAAGCTACCTTTATAGATATCACGATCGCTGGCTATCAAGATTCTTACTACTCCTTACAAAACAGAAGTATGATCTCTAATACATAATTATAATAACTGAAATGAGATCAACTCATTTTCAGGCATCTACCAAATGGGCCCAAAGATGTAAGATATAATTACTCCGACAATAAGAGCAGGTTTGGCCTGGATTTGATTTGGGTTGGACCTTTTAAATGTTTGGATTAAGTCTATTCAAGATTTGGATTTTAGAAGTCGAGCCTGGCACATTGAGGTGCAACTTGCCAGAAAACTTGAAATACTCTACAAAATGCTGAGATAGATTGTCTATATGATATGGTAGGGCTTACATATTTTAATTTTTTCAAGTGGGACCCTTGCTTCAATTATCCAAACCCTTGATATGATGAGTTCTGTTCTACATGGATCATGCAAAAAAAAAAAAAAAAAAAAAAAAAAAAAAAAAAAAAGACCCTGATAAAAAGATCCTAGGCATTGAATTTTTATCTCATTTTCAGTGATTCCTTCCTAGGGGTGTGTTTGGTTGCACCAAATATCATGATATTTCATAATTAACCTGTTGATTTTTTTTAGTTAAAAAAAAAAAACACTAACACCCACACCATATGGGCACTTGATCCCATGATCTTAGTGTTGAAACAAAGTTTGTCTATTGAACCACGCATAGGTTCTTGAACCCTTGACCTCATAGATTAGACACTACCACTAGGCCAAGAGAAGATACACGTTTTATTGACCGTGACTCTCAATAATCACAGTAGTGATACCATTGTAACTTCTCATCAAACAGAAAAAAGAGTCGATGCTAATGGATCATGTTATTATTATTGATATGGACCGTCCATCATGAGTCCCATCTTTGATCCCCCGTCTCCCTTAAAAATCACTTTGATTAGATTCTAATCATATAATTGATAGCTAGGAAAATTGTTGGTCCATGTTGATTAATATTAGAGAAGGCTTGATCATTAATATTGAATGTCCATGACATGGGACCTACCTTTACTTGTTTTATAGAATGATCCTAAGCAGCCGATCGATGGGTTTTAAAATGGATAGTCCATATTAATGATATTAGAAAAGGTCCCATGATTGACTTGAATTTCCATGACGTGGGCCCACATTTGATTACCCAAACATGTGAGAAGTCACTTTGATTGGACGTACCTAATCAACCAACTAATGGCTGTGGATAGAAACATACGGCCACATTTATTATACTCGAAAAAGGTCCACCCATTGATGGGATTATCTGTGATGGGCCAAAATGCCACTCAAAGATCACTTTAACCATTCAATTAATGGGCACGAAAATGGAATATGCCTTCTATCGCATGGGCCCACCTTTTGTTGCCGATCCAATCCTAAGAAAATGTCAGCTATGAACGGATGATCTTAACCATCAATCAATGGATTACGGGGTCCTAACCATCAATCAACGGTTAGTAAATGGAAGCTCCATATTATTATATCAGAAAAAAAAAAAGATTTAATCATGGTAAAAGTGGGGTTGCACCTCCCCCACAAAAATTACTTTGATCGGCTGATATTAAGGCCCAGTTTGGATATTACCAAATAAGTAGCCTTTTTAACTTATGAAGTCAATAAGTTACATTTCTTAAATAATTTAGTTCGGTTATTAAACTTAAATATCTAGCTTTTTAGAAAAATTAACTTATTATTATTTTTTTATTATTGCTTTTCATCTTTTAAAAGTAATTTATTTTTCTCATTTTCATTGGTAACACAGCAACTCGGACAATTATTTAAGGGAATATGCTCTATATGGCCATGAGCCCCTTCTCTAAGTCCATGAGATTGGAAAATCATCCAATAAATGAATGGGTAGATGATTTAGTGGGCCCCACATGATGATGACTCATATCGAGGTGGCCTCACATGATGGACGTTCCACATCAAAGGTCTACACTGAATGATGAATAGTCCACATCTAAGGTGAGCCCCACCTGATGTGCGACCCATGGCTCCACATGATGGGCAATTAATAATGGTGGGCACCACATGATGGACAGTCCACATCATAAGTCGTCCTAATGATGAGTAGCCCATATCTAAGGTGGGTCTCACATCAGAGGTGGGCCCATATGATGAACGGTCCATATCAAAGGTGGGCTGCACATGATGGCTAGTGGATATTGAAGATGGGCCCCACATGATGGACAATAACATTGATGGTGGGCCCCACATGATAGATGACTAACATCAAAGGTGGGCCTTACCTAATGATCTGTGCACGTTAAAGGTCTACCCCTAATAATGAATGACCCACAACCAAGGTGGGCCATGCATGATGGACGACCCACATCAAAGGCGGGGCTCACACAATGAACCATCAACATCGAAGATTTAGCCCCATGTGATGGATGGTGGATGAGAGGGGACTTAACAGACTTTTGAAATAATTACTTATGATGTTGGAAATCAAATATGCTTTTCTACATTTTGGATGATAAGTATGTTGTTTACCAAACATACTTATTTGTTGATTAAGTAAAAACTAAGATGAACAAATTATGCTCAAGTAACTTATGATTCAAACGCCTCTTAACCATCCAAGCACCCACCTTTACTCAGAAAATCATTGAACTAAGTGACCAAATGCAACGTTTTTGTCTACAGCAAGTAGAGAGGTGTGACGTCCATATGAGCCTTCCATAATAACCCGACTTCTTTAATTGTCGACCGTTGCTCCGGCTGTTCCATTCGAAAGTGGATTGCCTACTCTGCAAAGTCCTGTGGACCCCACCATGATGTATGTGTTATATCCACACCGTCCATTTTTGCATGATCATTGTAGCGCATGATGCCAAAAATGAGGCAGATCCAAACTTCAATTGGACCACACCACAGAAAGTTGTGGGGACAATGACGCCCACCGTTGAAACCATCCCGGGCCCCACCATGATGTTTATTTGCCATCCAACATGTGGATAGGGTCACACAGACCTGGACGAATTGAAAACTGACGCAGGGGAGGACGTGAGGTCGAGCACCGTCTTCCTCAAGAGGATAACTATTCCGAATCCACGGAACTTCTTTGGACTCCTCACAGAGACTTCTCGAATCCACAAGGAAAGAAAGCAGAAAATAGAAATAAATTCTAATAAATTCGAAATTGATTAACGAATCCATAAAAGCGAGTTCACAACCCTTTAAATAGGGGTACCAAGCAATGAGAAAGAAATCAGAATCAAACTACAACTAAAACTCTTAGAATTCGAGACTTACTATAAATAGTAAACTTACTATTTATAGACAGTCGTGATGTCTACTAGTGCACAAGGTTTTCGGCCAAAAATAGTAAGTGTCCTATTTGGCTTCACCAAACCGTTCTCCTAATTATTCTAAGCTCTTTCTACGTTGGGCGCAACTCCTAAAGCCCGACGGATGAAGAGTTATAATCAAACTAAAACTTACTATTTATAGTAAAAACGAAATTAAAACAGGAAAACGACCGTCGATCTAGGGGTTTTCGCAATTCCTGGTTGCGCAACCCGGCGTAGAGGGTTGGTTGGCTAAAGTAGCTCGTTCTACCCCAAAATCATATATTTTACGTCAGGTAACTCATTCCGGATTGCGAGATATGTCCGATCTAAGGTCCAACGGTTCGGATCACTTCTGTCGTCGACAGGGCCTTTTCTGATCCATCTTGGCTATGAAACTGTTCGCGACCCGCTCTACATTAGTCCCCTCCACTTCAAAAGAACTCGTCCTCCAGTTCTCATCCCGCGCTGTTTCATAATACTCGGTCAGGTCCGCGACGTTGAAAGTCCGTGAGATCGCCATGTCATCTGGAAGATCAACAACATAAGCGTTGTCATTGATCTTTCGGATGATTGATATCGGTCCATTCTTTTTATTTTTCAACTTGTTTTACGTTCCGGTCGGAAATCGTTCTTTGCATAGATGGACCATTACTTGATCGCTCACCTCGAACACTTTTTGTCGCCGATGCTTGTCCGCTTGTTCCTTGTACTTTTCGTTCGAAGCATGTAGCTTGGTTTGTACCTCCGTATGAATGCCCATGATCTTGTCAGCCATATGTTCTGCTGCAATGCTCATGCCTGAGAGCTTGGACAGAGGGACCAAGTCTAGTGTGTGGCGAGGTACTCGTGCGTAAATAACATGAAACGGGGATTTCCCTGTCGAGCGATTCACCATGTTGTTGAATGCGAACTCTGCTTGAGATAAAACCAAATCCCACTGCTTCGGTTTTTCTCCTGAAATACATCGAAGGAGGTTTTCCAACGTTCAATTCACAACCTCAGTTTGACCGTCAGTCTGTGGGTGGTAGGCGCTGCAAAACTGAAGTCGTGTATCGAATCGAGTCCACAAAGTCCGCCAAAAGTGGCTTATGAACTTCGTGTCACGGTCAAAAGTAATAGTCTTAGGAACCTCGTGTAGTCGCACAATTTCTCTGAAGAATAGATTCGTCACGTGTGTTTCATCGAAAGTCTTCTTGCATGGAATAAAACGCGCCATCTTGGAGAAACGATCTACTACCACGAACATCAAATCCATGTCGTGTTGTGTTCGTGGGAGACCAAACACGAAGTCCATAGATAAATCCTCCCAAGGGCCGTCAGGCACGGGTAACGATGTGTAGAGGCCCGTATTATGAGATTGCCCCTTGGAGGTCTGACAAATATAATAACGTTGAATTGCCTTTCCCACATCAAGTACAATTACGGCCAGTAATACCGTTCTTCCACAAGAGCTTGCGTCTTGTCTCGCCCAAGGTGTCCACTAAGGCCACCTCCATGTAGCTCTTTGATTATCTGTTCCCTTAGCGAACTGTTCGGGATGCACATTCGATTTTCCTTGAAAAGGAACCCATCTTGCATATGTAAGTCGCCGGGGTGTCCTTCTTGGCATCTAACTCATCCGTCCTTGAAGTCGTCGTCATCGGCATATATGTTTTTGAGGCGCTTGAATCCGACAACTTCATTGATCATAGTGACTAACAAAGTTACACGATGACTCAGTGCATCAACTACTTTGTTCTGTTGCCCTGACTTGTGTTTTAGTAAGAACGTGAATTCCTGCAAAAACGAGATCCATTCAACATGCACATGGTTAATGTTAGCTTGACTATTAATGAATTTGAGAGCTTGATGGTCCGTGTAAAGTATGAATTCCATTTGAATCAAATAATGTCGTCAGTGTCGCAGTGCCTGGACCATCGCGTATGACTCGATCTCATATGTAGACCACTTCTTGTGTGCATCGCTAAGTTTCTCACTATAGAAGGCTACCGGTCTACCTTCTTGGGACAAAACTCCCCCAATTTCGACATATGAGGCATCACATTCAACTTCAAACAGTTTGTCGAAGTTGGGAAGTACAAGAATCGGGGTCATAGATAATCTGCGCTTGATTTCGACAAAGCTCCTGTCGGCTTCGTCAGTCCACTGAAATTGTCATTTCTTCATGCAATCTGTGATTGGTGACATAATGGTAAAGAAAATTTTCACGAATCGACGATAGAATGTCGTCAGTCCATGAAAACTTCGCACTTCGTGAATATTTGTGGGAACCGGCCATTCTCTGATTGCCTTCACCTTTTCCTCATCTACCCGAATGCCCGTGGATGTTACGACAAAACCCAGAAATAATAGGCTATCGGTCATGAAGCTGCACTTTTTAAAATTGAGATACAGTTTATTTTTAGTGAGCACTTGAAAGACCTTCCTGAGGTGTTCCATGTGGGTAGTTTTGTCTTGACTGTATATCAAAATATCATCGAAATAAAACCACAACGAACCGCCCAATGAAAGGTTTTAGAACTTGGTTCATCAATCTCATAAATATACTAGGCGCATTCGAAAGATCGAAGGGCATGACCATCCATTCGTATAATTCTTCCTTGGTCTTAAAGGCCGTTTTCCACTCATCACCCGGCCTTATTCGAATCTGATGGTAGCCGCTCCTTAGGTCCAATTTAGAGAATATTTTTACACCCTCTATCATGTCCAGCACATCGTCCAACCATGGTATAGGAAACCTGTATTTTATGGTGATTTTGTTGCTGGCTCGGCTGTTGACACACATGCTCCAATTCTCATATTTTTTCGGAGTTAATAGAGCTGGTACAACATATGGACTCATGCTTTCTCGAATAAGATCCTTACGGATCAACTCATCTACTTGTTCCTGCAGAATCTTGCACTCATTCGGACTCATTCGATAATGAGGACGATTAGGTAAACTGGACCCAGGGACAAAGTCGATATGGTGTTGGATATCCCGCATGGGGGGTAACCCATCGGGAAGGTCATCGGGCTAAATTTCTTTGAATTCATGTAGTAGGGGCTTTAGTCTTTCAGGGATGATGGTAGGCTCGAGTTCTTCCCTTTTTACAATTAATGTATAAGTCTGTCCTGTTTCTTTTAGGGATGATGGTAGGCTCGAAGTCCCGTATGGTTAAGAAAAAATGGCCCTCCACTTTAGAAGTTTCGGGTGGTCCCTCTAGATCCATAGGGGCTAATATGGTCTTCCGGCCGTCCTTGACGAAGATATATATGTTATCTCGCCCTTTATGAGTGGCGTCACGGTCAGATTGCCAGAGCCGACCGAGTAGTATGTGACATGCTTCCATGTCAACCACATCGCATACTACTTCATCCTTATAATGCTTGCCAATTGAAAATGATATAGTGCACCATTCAGTTACCTTTGTTTCGCTGACCTTCTTGATCTAACCGATTGTATATGGAGAGGGATGACACTCCATTTTCAATTGCAATTTTTCCACCATGACCTTGGAGACGATGTTCTCGCTGCTCCCACTGTCAATGATCACGTCACAAACCTTTCGATTCATCGTACACCTAGTGCGGAAGATGTTATGCCGCTGTAGATGTACTTCTTTTCTTCGCACATATAATAGTCGCCTCACGACGAGCGACTCGCCGTGATCTTGTTGAACCCAACCTGAATCATCTACCTCGTCCTCGGTGGTATGTTCTTGTTCTTCAATATCTGGATCTTCATAAGCGTTATCAGCACTACCATCATTAATGACGAAGTTTGCCACTTTTCGCTGGGGACAAGTATTTGATAGGTGGCCCGGTTGACCACAACGATAGCAGTAGTCGGGCCTTGGCCGAGCATAGGGGTTCAGGATTATACTTGGACTAACAGCAGTCGATACGCCCCTTTGGGGTCTAGCTTGTCCGCTTCCTTGATCTCGGTTCTCAGACGTAGGAGGTTGAGTGCGTGCTTCTGCGGGCTCCTTCCCCTTGGGCTATGCAGTTCCCTGGGCGGACCTGCCACAGGGATTCTTGCAGTAAGATAGGTCTGTATGTTAGGACATTCAAGTTGTGCTTCTGCCCAAGTAGTCAACTTGATCGCATCATTCATTGTCTAGACGGACTGCATCTGGATCCGATCCTGGATAGCCATACGCAATCTACCGTTGAATCGGGCGATTTGCTGTGATTCAGTCTCGACCAAATCGTTACGCGCTGTCAGACGGTAAAATTCTTCTACATATTCTCTCACCGACTGACTACCCTGTTGAAATTTTAGTATTGTTGGAATAATACCTGATCGTAATCGCTAGGGAGGAATCGGGCACGTAGTAGCTGCTTCATCCACTGCCAGGTGCGGATTGATGCTTTCATCTGCCTGGTTCGCGCGAGTTGCAGTTGTTTCCACCAAGCTGAAGCTCCTCCTTTTAACTTGTAGGCCGCAAGCTTGACTTTCTTTGCTTCAAGGATGTCCATATAGTCGAAAAATCGTTCAACTTCAGAAAGCCAATCGAGGAAATCCTCAATGTGTAGTTGGCCATTGAAGCTAGGAATATCAACTCGCATCTTGAATTCTCGATCCGTTCAATCTACTCGATCGCCGCCATGTGTGGGGTGTTGGAAGATTATGTCGTCGATTTCCTCCTCACTGGAGCCCCCTTCCTCAGGAATGACCTTTGAATGCACTACCGGTACTATCCTGCGATCAGGGCGATTACGAGTTTCAGCAATTGGCGATGGAGGATTACCACCAGGAACACTGAGTTGCCTGAGGTTTTTCGCCAAAAGATCCGCTATGCGATCGATGGAAGCCTACATCCCTTGCATGACTTGCCGATTCTCTCATTGCGTTACTTCAAAAGCTGCCGCCGTTAAAGGTAAATCCCCTGGAGCACTGCCCATGAGATTGCTGCCCGACCCGTCGTTAGAAGCTATCGATCCGAGGAGTAACCTCGCTTTGATACCAAACTGACGCAGGGGAGGACGTAAGGTCAAGCACCGTCTTCCTCAAGAGGATAACTATTCCGAATCCACGGAACTTCTCTGGACTCCTCACAGATACTTCTCGAATCCACGAGGAAAGAAAGTAGAAAATAGAAATAAATTCTAATAAATTCGAAATTGATTAATGAATCCATAAAAACGAGTTCACAACCCTTTAAATAGGGGTACCAAGCAATGAGAAAGAAATTAGAATTAAACTACAACTAAAACTCCTAGAATTCGCGACTTACTATAAATAGTAAACTTACTATTTATAGACGGTCGTGATGTCCTATTTGGCTTCACCAAACCGTTCTCCTAATTATTCTAAGCTCTTTTCACGTTGGGCGCAACTCTTAAAGCCCGACGGAAGAAGAGTTATAATCAAACTAAAACTTACTATTTATAATAAAAACGAAATTAAAACAGGGAAACGACCGTCGATCCAGGGGTTTTTTGCAATTCCGGGTTGCGCAACCTGGCGTAGCGGAGTTGGTTGGCTAAAGTAGCTCGTTCTACCCCAAAATCATATATTTTACGTTAGGTAACTCATTCCGGATTGCGAGATACGCCCGATCTAAGGTCCAACGGTCCGGATCACTTCTATCATCGACCGGGCCTTTCTTGATCCATCTTGGCCATGAAACTGTCCGCAACCCGCTCTACATCAAAAACACAAATATCAGCTTGATCCAAAACTTCAGGGCCCTCAAAAAGTTTCAATGGTAGCCGTTCAATCCCCACTGCCTTATGTAGTGTGGTCCACTTGAGGTTTGGAACTGCCTCAGTTTTTGGGCTCATGCCCTAAAATGATCGTGCAAAATGGATGGAAGGTGTGGATATAATGCATACATTATGGTGCGGCACACAGAACTTTGCCACGTCAGCACAGCACCCAGGTAATCCGCTTCTGTTCCATTTACGGCCCATCTACAACCTTGTATTGTTTAATTTAAGAGGGACCCATACGTGCATTTTAAATTGGACCGTCCAAATAAAAGCATGTATTGCCAACTCCTGAATTGACTTAAACTGCACGTATTAGCTAATCGTGTATTGATTTTATTTTATTTTTTATTTATTTATTTATTTTTAAAAAAAATCCGATCAGCAAGTGTTTGGCCCGTGCACACCACGCACGAGTGCTTCATCTTACCCAAACGGCGGAGAAAGGATACCATTTCTCTCTTCCTTGGAGCGGGGAAAGGTATAGCATTCTTCTCTTCCCACTCATTACACACAACCAAACAAGACTTGCTGGATTATATGAATTTTATGATACTTGCATAGCATCTTTGTACCCTACACGTATTTCCAATTCTGACGTGTGAAGCCTATGGTTAAGCAATCTGTACCATTGCTTTTTATTGATTCCCATCTTGGATTGAGCATTAGTACTCTAATGGATCCTATGTGTGGAGATTCATGAAACAAGTATAAGGATTTTTTTCAGTTGAACGGCTTTCTCTTCTTAATTCTCTTTATCAGATCACTTATATATCAAAGGGTTAAGATTTTCATCCTGCAAAGATTTATGGGGCATGTATGGGGATACAACAGCAAAATGTGTTAGAAATCTTATATTCTCAAATTACAGATTTATAATTACTGTAAAATAATAAAAGAAACCAAAAATATTAAGGACAGACTGTAGCACGTACGCTGTTATTAAAGCGTTATTTGTCCATTCTCAAAGTAATTGATACTATTGACAGGTTGTAGACAAATAACGTCTAGGATACGATGAGCCTGTATATGGTTCTACGTTCGACAAGTATGATGAAACCACTAATGAAAGTTTGTGTACACAATTTGCTTGAAGATAAAAACTTAAAGAAAAAATCTCTTAAAAACTTAGAAAGGAAGTAGTTGGCTTAGACCACTACACTGGTTAATTTCTTGAGGATTTGTTGGCTAAGGTTTGTATTGAACCTTATTATCTTGATCAAAGATTACTTGAGCTTTTCTTGTTGGGTCGTATGCGAGTAATTCAAGTGGTTGGTGATGGTCCAATGAACAGCCTAAGGCACTGTTTATATAGGCTAGGATTGTTGGACGCTTTGGTCCAGAGTCATAACTCCACATGACATGACCTTTTAAGGCTATTGGTGAGAAACTAGCCATTATTTAGCAGTTTTTGACCGTTTTACATGTGAGAAACCCAGTTACATGCTAGTCGTTTAGACTTAGTGGCTAGTTGTTTATGACTGTTGGGCTAGCTATATGCAGCAGTTTCTGTATGATTTGGTTTAATACTACATAAGCAGTTACACCACTTTTTAAACAACTAGTTCCAGCCCCTATATAAAAGGGATAGGTCTTTTTCAGACATGTTACCTACAACACTCCAGTCACCTGACTCATAGCCACTATCGCACTGGTTCATGAAGGAACAACACGAGCGAAGTGCGAAGTGCGTCACTAGTGACTCTATAGCCACACTGCCTAGCAACACGAGCGAAGTGCAAAGTACGCCACTAGTAGCTCTATAGCCACACTGCCTCACATGCCCACGCCCTCGCACTGAGATCATGTCCGAGTCCGTACGCGCGTGTTTCAGTGCGAGCACATAAGTCTCGGTATTCCACGGATTTACCGAGCAAATAGTAAGGTACTCAACACCCCACTTATAAACACAAGTTTTTCTTCTCTCCTTTCTGACATGAGACTACTCCCAAAAGCACCAAAATCCAAAATTTTTAACAAACTATATATATATATATATATATATATATATATATATATATATATATAATAATATATATATATATATATATATATATATATATATGGAACCTGGAATACCCAATTACTGGACCACTTGTCAAAATGAAAACGTGCGTATATTGTTGATGTATGCGGTGGCCACGTATTGTTTAATTTCCCCATAGAGCAAGGCCACCTGCATGCAAATGAAACAAATATCATGGTTCAATGGGACGTCGATGGGGGAACTGAGTAGTGTACTAAATAAATTCTTTTGGGCCCACCATAATGCATGTGTCTTATCCACACCATCCGATCATTTTCCTGGCTCATTTTAAGACATGAGCCCAAAATTGAAGTATAATTACATTATAGAAAACAGTGGGAATAATAACATCAACAGTTGAAACCTTCCTAAGGCTCACAACAATGTTTATTTGTCATCAAACATGTTCATAAGGTCACACTAGCATGAATGAAGGGTAATCCAAAACTTTTGTGGCCCTCGAGAATTTTCAACAGTAGGCATTCATTCAGTTCCTACTGTTTCCCATAGTGTGGCCCACTTGAGCGAAACAGTAAAGATAATGATGTCAACCGTTGAAACCTTTCTAGGCCCCTATTAATGTTTATTTCTCATCAAACCTGTTCATAAGGTCACACAACATGAATGAAAGGAAAACACAAATCTCACATTTTCAAAATCTTTTTTTTCTTTAAAATCATCTCTTGTTTCTATGTGGTCATGCAAAAGAAATATGGGAGCGCTATTGGTATTAGGTTTTAGGTGACTTATATATGTTGTCCAAGTTGTATGCTAGACGATTGTATTACCGAGAAGCGCGCTGGGCATCCTGTTACACTAGTAGATTTTGTCAAGGAACACCAACCATCTTTAAAAAAGCAATATAGACTTACCTCGCTGCATCAAGAAATCAAATTCGTCATCAGTCAGGTCACTAAGTTTGTGACCGCGTCAACATGTGTCGTTCTTTACTTCTTAATTTATTATTGTTTGAATATTTTACTATTGAGTATCACCTTTGCATCTCACCGTTTAAAGTGTTAGGATTGTTCTAACATTGCAAATCTTACAGCTAAATGCTTTCTTTATTTAGTGAAGGAATTGAATGTTATAATCATGATTTGCAATGTTAGAACAATCCTAACACTTAGGAGTCAGGCAACGGATCCAAAACTCATGTTGTGGTCACTATAGGAGTAAGAAATATTTCGAAATTCGATCAGATCCAAAACTCACGTTGTGGCCCACCTGAATTTTTTGAAGAAGTGTGTAAGAGAGAGAGAGAGAGGTATTGTTAACTAAATGTTCATTGATTTGACATTTAGATGATAAAATAAGCATAAATTTTGGTGCATGACACATATAACTACTACATATAATTTGGAAAATTCATATGTAATTATTTAAATGCTAGTTATGATCCAATTTATAAGTGTCTATGGATGGCCCATCACACTCTGCCAGTGAATTCAAGTTTTTTTTCAAGTGTCTAAGCTTTCTCCAGATACTTTTGTGTGTGAAAGAGGGACCAAAGTTCCTCTACCAGACTACCACACTTGTTGTTGTACACATCCGAGATATGTGGGCCCACCGATTTTTATGGGTCACATCCACATTGTTAATATGACAATCCACTCCTAACATCATGTGTGACTCTTAACATTAGGCCGTCGGGGCAAAAATCAGCATGTTACATAATTCAGGTGGGCCACACTACATGGAACAGTGGAGAGTGGACCCCAACCATAGATTTGTGCATGGCCCTACCACAGGGTTTATATTCCATCCATAAATTCACGTGACCCAAAACTACGGCAGGCCACAACATGTGAATTAAAAGGTTATAATAATCATGATTTACATTGTTCCCAGTAGTGTGGCCCACCTGAGTTTTGGATCGTTCTGGATATCTTGATGGATGGTGTGGATGTCACACATAAAATATGGTTGGCTTCATAGAGTTGGTGTATTTTATGGACATTGTGTAGATAATGTGTGTTGCATTGTAGAGGGTTTCTGCGGAGGAAAGGAGAGTGTAAGTTTTTATCTTTGAAAATTTTAGTTATAAATCATTGCTTGAGGCGAATGAATAAACAAAGTAAAAAGACACAGTGGTGTTTGTACGAGAAAAAAGGATATAGCAATACAATAAGGGTGTGTTTGGCCGGACGGATCCCATGGGATTAGGAGAGATGGGATGGTAAAATCCCAGGATATGCCAAACGAGCCAAACAGACCCGATGAACTTGTCCCGAGATAAAGCAAACCCATGGATCTTAAACCAATCCACTGACATCACCATCATTACCTTAAAATTGATCCCATCCCTCCTAATCTGGTTCAATCGTGCCTGGGGCGTGTTTGGTTCGACGAATTGAATGGATTGGAAGGTAAAATCCCGGGATAGGCCGGGCGTGCCAAACAGACTCGGTGAACTTGTCCCGGGATGTAGCAATCCCATGGATCTTAAACCAATCCACTGACACCACCATCATTACCTTAAAATCCATCCCATCCCTTCCAATCCACCCGGCCAAACAGGCCCTAAAGTAAGTAGAAACTTTATAAATGAGTCCTCAATCAAATGAGGGCATTAAGATATGAGTACAATCAAATGAGGGCATAAAGATATGAGTAGAGAATGAAGAACTCCAACACTTAAGGCCAGTTAAGTACCCCAGAGCTTCCTCAAGTCATGGGAGATGATTGGATCTCACGCTCTACTTCATTAAGATATTCAATAATCACGACAGAGGACCTCAACAAAGATATGAGCTAGAAAAGAAAGAACTTCAGTAGTTCCTCATGCTAAGAGATCACCTCAGTGCTTTCTCAAGCCATGGAAGATAATTAAAGTTCTTCAATCGCAGCCCTACTCGTAGTCCTTAAAAGGAGAGAAGTGGTTATGGGTGTAGAGAGTAGCTGGGTTAAGGCTAGAGGTAGCTAACAGTATAAGAGAGGACAGCCAAGGACCTAAGAGAGAGAGAGAGAGAGGAGAGCCTTCTCATCAAATGCAAAGTTTGTTTTTGTTGGGAACAAGGGAGGAGACCCCTTTTATAGTTGGGATGAGTGACACTTTCATTATTTGTGAGTAGATGAATGGCAAAATAACATCTCATTAGTACTTGGTGCTTAGGTAAGATGGATTTTTATATATTAGATTAGAGTTGTTGAAGTAGTAGACTTTGTAATTTTAAAATTTCTTAAAGGTGGAGGTGAAGAGTTATTATTATTATTATTATTATTTAAGTCTTAAAATTTTGCAAATAGGAGTGGTGTGGGTGAAGAAAAAACACATACATCAGCTTGATCTGAAACTTCTATGGCTCTCAAGATGTTTTCAAGAGTAGGCCTTAAGGACTGGTGCATTTTTAAGGACCAAGTGCTCTTATATGGCATAGTACTCCTAGTTGCATCATCACACTTGAATAGTACAATTGATTGATCTGAACCCTTCATTAC
Organism: Magnolia officinalis; assembly: GCA_021015155.1. Classification (NCBI taxonomy): domain Eukaryota; kingdom Viridiplantae; phylum Streptophyta; class Magnoliopsida; order Magnoliales; family Magnoliaceae; genus Magnolia; species Magnolia officinalis. Next base: position 35,372,059 of record JAJHSJ010000004.1, on the reverse strand, counting down.
GTTCAGCACACATTCCATACCAGCCAGGCCATTTTAACTATCCACCTACAAAATGGATGGTGAAAATTGTGTATAAAAAACTGGTGCTTCAACATTTCGATGCAGACATATCATCCGCAGGTTTGGTACTAAAGAGTTACTTTATCGGCTAAATCTAACCGTCCATATCAAATGATCTGTGTCATATAAAATCACCCAAAATATTAAATTTAAGTGATGAGTGTTGAAAATAAGTCATTTTAAAGAGATGGACAAAAAAAAAATTCGCATGCTCAGATGGAATTTGGTAAGCCCACACAGAGGTACAAGTTAGCTAATGCACAAGACACGTGCCAAAACAGCAAACATGTGAAATATCTAAGCCATTCATCAGGTGGACCTCATTTTGTAAAACGTCACGGTCCAAAGATAAAGGTGGTCCATTCAATAAGCATATCATGATATTATAAATAATTTGATGTGAAAGAAAACTTCAGTCGATTTTTCACAAACACATGTATTCAGTTACTTATGGCCCACCTGATAAGTGGACAGAACTGATTCTCAAGATCAGGAATCTAGATACTAGTATCCTTCTGATGAATGGCTTGGATATTGCACGTTTGTCATGCATGATGGCTAGGATACTGCACAGGTCTGCCAGGTTGACCAGGCTGTTCATTAGCTGACTTGTTCATTTGCCAGGGCTTAACAAATAAAAGAACTTTGCTAAATGCACACGCAACCACATATGCCAACGTGGAGGATAGATTGTAATATCCAAGCCATCCATCAGAAAGTTATCACTCTGTAGATTAAATATCCCAATAATGAGTTTTATCCACTAATTATGTGGACCACAATTAATATAACAAATGTATGGTTGTAAAAAAATTAGATTAGTTTTTTTTAAAACCCTTCAGCTTATTTCTAATATTATTGCAAGCCTATGAGCAGATGACCTTTATCTTTGGAGAGTAAAATCTACGCGGTGGGGTCCACCTGATGGATGGCTTGGATATTGCGGCGGCAGCGGTTTTGCTAACGTACGCCGCAGGTACTTCTTCCGTCATTTTTCTTTCTTGTGAAAGAGGGACTCCCGTCTTTCTGCCCATATCTATCCTCCGTTTCTTTCTCCACCCGTCCGACAAACTCCAGAAAAATCCCTTCTTCATGAAATTATCTTCTTTTTTCTTCCTTCTCTTGTCGATCCTCTTGTTGTTTTTTAATGGACAACTGTCCAATTCGATTTCAAGGATCGGCGATATCTCAATCGTTCCTGATGCTGATGGTTCGAAGAATCTCCCCATTCCCGTCGGACCCCCTGTTGGTTCGAAGAATCTCCCCGTTCCTGTCGGAGCTCCTGCAAGTAGAACTCTCTTGTCTCGTCCCATGTCAGTATTTCAGTTCATCTCTCTATAAGATTATATATGGAATTCGAATTTTGGAACATTTTGGAGGAGTTTATAAATATCTCTAGTTTGAAATTATTTTGTTTCTTTTTATTTTTTATGCGATTTGATCTTTTGAAGCTGATATTGATTTTTGTGTTTTTTAGTTGAAATAAGAATGTAAGTAATCTATGAAGATAAATTGGATAATCAATCACTATTTTTGTTCTTGCTTTGTTATGCCCTTTTTACTAGTTTGGTAGTAGAAATTTGCTTTTTTGGTATTTTTCTAATGTTAAAAAAGTGCTCTAAATTCTTATATAAAATGTAGGAAATGGGTGAGGGTGAAGAAAAAGAAGAGGATGTTGATTATTAGTTATGAGAATACTATAAGGTTTGCGCTCCGTTAGTACCTTACGATGGTACAGACATGATCTGAGGTCCACTGATGTGTTCATGGAATCCAACACATTGGTCTGATGTATTACCTCAAAAAGTCCCCAGCCTAAAAAAATATGTCTGATTCAAAACTTAGGTGGGCCATCCCACATGGAAAATATTGAGCTGAAATGCCCACCGATGACTATAGTGAGGGGCCTACTATGTTCTATATATGGAATCTAGTCCACTCAAATACTTGGGCCACAAATCAGGCTATTTTAGAAGTCAGGTGTGCACCTATGAAATTCAAGGGTGGGGGTTCTCTCCCTGCTTATTTCCTTTGCCATGGCCCACTTCAGTTTTGGATCGAGCTTCGTATTCGACCTTGGTGGTTTTTTTGATGTGACTCATGTAATGGATGGGTTGGATGGTTTCTATATGTCACTAAGACCCACATCTTGGTGGTACCACTGTAAGATTACGGTGGTAGCGACACCACTGGAGCGTGCGCCATACTATAATAGGTCACTTCCAAAATACTTAAACCAAGCTCCAAAGCCGCTCAATTAGAGATGGTTGCCAGAAAATTGAAAAGACACATAAAAGAATCAAGAAAAAGTGATAACTGATGATACTTCTCTAAATATCATTAAAAAAAAGTAAAAGAAAAAGAAATAAAAGAAAATGACAAATATGTGGATTAAAAAAAATTAAATGCAGAAAATTTTCACAACAAAAGGTCTTCTCCACAAGCTTTCTTTTGGCTTGGCTTAAATGCAGGGGAGAGGTTCAATCTTTATCTATTTAGCAAAGGACATGATTGGAACCAAATATGATTGACATAAACAATGATTCTAATCCTAATAGATTTGATCTTCTATTTGCATAGCTATGCCAAGCGATTGGGGTGCTCACGATTTACAATCCGGCAAACCATTTGACTCAACTCAGAGAAACACTTCGATTATTTATGTGTATCAATCATGTGAAGATAACTAGTTTGGTTTGTATTGTTCTAATGTCAAAAGTAGCGCTAGAAATTCTAATATCAAAGGTAGAAGGTGGGATTTCTCTACCTGCTTATTCCCTTTGCCATGGCCCACTTCATTTTTCGATCGAGCTTCGTATTCGACATTGGAGGTTATTTTGAAGTGACTTATCCGATGGATGGGTTGCATGGTTTCTATACGTCACTGGGCTCCATATCTGGCCTGTACCACCATAAGGCTATGGTGGTAATGGCGCCACTAGAGTGCAACCCATATATAACGGGTCACTTCCAAAATACTTAAACCAAGCACCATGGCTGCTCAATTAGAGATGGTTACTAGAAAATTGAAAAACCACACCAAAGAATCAAGAAAAAGTGATAACTAATAATGCTTCTCTAAAAAGGAAAAAAAAAAAGAAATAAAAGAAAATGAACAAACGTGTAGATTAAAAAAATTAAATGCAAAAAATTTTCACAACAAAATGTCTTCTCCAATGGCTTTCTCTTGGCTTGGTTTGAATGCGTGAGAGAGCTTTGATCTTTATCTATTTAGTAAATGATATGATTGGAACCAAATACGATTGACATAAGTAATGATCCCAATGGATTTGGACTTCCCTTTGCATAGCTATGTTGGGCAATCAGGGTGCTCACAATCTACAATCTAGCAAACCAGTTGACTCAACTTGAAGAAACACTTCAATTATGTATGCGTATGAAATATGTGAAGATAACTTGAACAAGCATAACTATAAGTTTGAGCTTCCATGGAAATAGATAGAGAAGGAGACACAAGATTGATTATCATAACATGATGACATGTATAGGGACACCAATGAATCAATGCACAAAGATATAAGGAGATGCAAGACTTGACAATCCATGCTCTTAAGCAACCATAAATCCCCTCTTACCTCTTTTTATACCTTGCAACTGGGAGAGCCTAAGGGACAAACCATTTCACCTTCTCTTTCCACCCTAAAACTAAGAGAACTATAAACACACTAGCTCACCTTATCTGATGCGGCAACTTGAAGAAATTGAACTTAACTAAATTGATTCTATAAATATGTACTGGTCAGAGCTTCTAATCTTCTTCACAATGCCATAACTGAGCTTAAAATACTCTAAAATTTAGCAAATAATAAAGGAAATGCAAGGGTTAAAGGATACCTATGTGGTTTTTTTTAAAGATGATTAGTATGTGGAATTGCTTAACACAAACCCTAAAGCATTGCATCGAAGGGGTTTGTAATGCATCACACCTCTAGAAATTGAAACCCATAGCAAGAATTAAAAATAAATAAATCAACAGTCATTCATAAAATACTAATTAGAATCCACTGTCTTTTGGTCCACATGTATGACTTTATATAGCCCTAATTACATTAATTGCTAATTTATTGCAAAATCCAATAAGCGAATCCTATCGTTTACACAATTAATGCAATCTTCAAGAACCTAATCGAATGTCTGCTCAAGTGACCTAAACAACCCTTTCTAGTTGCTAACAAATAGGTTTTTCTAAAGAAAGAGAAAACAACAAATAAATAGTCCAAAAATACTCTAACCCTGTGGAGTACATCATGCATATGGAGCTCTATAAACAGCTTTGAGAGTGTTTTGGGCCATACGATTTAGTGAAAACCCTCTCTATCTTTATGGTTTGCATAAAGAACCCATTCTTTTTGGATTCCTTATGTATCAGCTGTATCAGTATATCTTTGTATTCAGCTGTATGAGTTTATCTTGTTCTATGGATTTATACACAATACCAAAAATATCAATTGACTGTTAAATAAAGAATGTTAGCTACTTACCTTAATCAAATGGGTATAAAGGACATCATGCCATTAAAGAGTCCAATAGTCTCTTCCCATATGCTTGTGCATGTATGTTAAAAACAATGACTGTATGACCAATAAAAACAAAATGACAACCGCATGATATATAGGTCCTAATACCCTGTAGATCATGTTAGGTTCTATTTATCATGGAATCTAACAAACGCATGGCCTGGATGTACCCTCAACAAATGATGTATGGCTTGGATGGATCATTATCATCATTTTTATTTTTTATTCTTTAAAAAAATACTGATTTTATTCAAGGCCACGAGGCCAAAGAGGAAAACAATAAGACAGCCATTAAGACGCCCAATCCCTTAAACAAAGATTGACCCTACTGATAACTCCAAAAGACGAACTGCTCTTATTCCAAAAGCAACTGTTAGTCTGTCACACTCCGAATCTGGCACCTGGGTGTGCTTGACCTGATATCGCACCTGAGGGCACGACTGAATATTTCTAACTTCACGACCCTCCATATAATGTACTATCCATCACATAACATTCAGCTAAAATTTAAATAAAGGGAAATACTAACAAATTCCATTTTGTAATTAAAATGTCTCCAACCAAAATCTAAATACAATCACCGTAATCCAAACTTATCACAAATGAAATCCAAATATCAAGAAACTAAAATCTATAACAATATCAATAAGCAATCCAAATCCTTAAGGGGCTGTTTGGCATGCGGCATTAGATGGGATTAGGTGGTATGGAATTGCATTTGGTCCCGTGCATATTCCATCTGGTGCTTGGAAACAACAGGAAGGATTGAATTAATCCCGATATCATATATTCCAGAGCCAATGGTGGATATTGCAAGATTTCTGGAGGATTTCGAAATCCACATTTGTGGGCCCCATATCGATGCATGTGTTTTATCCACGCCGTCCATTCATATGTGCCCTTTGCATGTGACATTCAAGTTGCATATGTGTATAGGTGACCGGCATCAGTTGTGAAATATGGTCCGTTGATTACAATTCCATGGTCCACCAAACGCAGGCTTCACTTAATAGCGTATTACCCAATGGAAGAGTTAGATCCCAAATGTGGGATTGGACGGTGAAAAGACTATGGTATTTCTAGACATGTAATCAATGTGCAATAATGGTGTTAATTCCATCTAATGCAATTCCATACCATTTAATACAGCTGTCCAAACATGCCTTGCTTTGATGAGGTCTCATTAGATAAGGTGTGAGTGCAAAGTCGCTCTCCACTTCTCTCTTGGACGTATGAGGAATGTAGCGGGGTTGGGGTGTGGGTGCAAAGTCTCTCTCTCTCTCTCTCTCTCTCTCTCTCTCTCCCCTTTAACATATGAGGAATGGAGTGGGGAGCGTGTGTGGTTTTATAGTTAGAGAGAGAGAGGGATTAAGGGAGCGGATTGGGGAAACATTTAGGGGTTATGATTTGTGAGAGGGAGGGGTGAGTGGTGGTGTGTGGGGGAAGGGTGGGAGTTTACATGTGGGAGGTGTGAGAGAGAAGGGTGAGGGGAGTTACGGTTAAGGGAGAGAGAGGTGAGTGGGTGGGGCGTGTGTGGGTGTCACATGTCTGGGACACGTGTGAGTGTGTGTATTACGTGTGTATGAGTATGTGAGGCATGTGTGTTTGAGTGTACTTGTGTGTGTGTGTGTGTGTGTGTGTGTGTGTGTGTGTGTGGTGTGTCAGGCATGTGTTTGTGCATGTGTACGTGTGTCTATGAGCACGTGAGGCACATGTGTGTGTGTGTGTGTACATGTGTTGTGTACATGTGTGCATATGCACGTACATATGTGTGTTATGAACTTATAAGTGTGTTGCATGGATAGATGGATGGATGGTTGGACATATGTACGTACGTGTGTGTGTGGATATGAATGGATGTATGTGTGTGTATGGATGTTGACATGGGTTTTTGGGGGATTGGATTGGGGATGATTTCCATAGGCAGTTGTAGAGCATAGTCGAGGTATGCATAAAGAAAGAAAGCATGCCCCTTTTAAGAGGCTTTTATTAATATGGGTTAAAATATATATTTTAGATTGTAGTCTGGCACATGCCCTTAATTACATTTCATGGGCAAATACCCTTGATTCTAAGGCAAAGCATAAATAATGGCAAATGCATATATCATGTGAATGAAATAAATAACTAGAATGAACTTACCATTTGAGGGGGATTAATATAGTCCCATTGTATAAAGGATCCATGAGCTTGTACAAAGTGGAGCCTACTGTTTTAAATATCAACGATATATCCCATGATATATCTCGTATCCTACTTGTGCGATACGAAACGCACAAGTAGTGCCAATATATCCCACATGTTTGATTAGGTGAGCATTTCTAATTTTTGATCCTTTTTTTTTTTTTTGGTTAAAATTATGTTAAATCAGTGTCAAATGGTTATAAATTCATTAGTTCTTCATGTTTTGAATGAAAAATCATGGAATTGGAACTTTGACATCGATATCCATTGGTTCTTCATATATTTTTTTTTTTTGGAAAATTTCCTTCAACTAGCTGTCAATTGAGACTAATTTCAAAGTATTTGATGAAATGATCATCACATATACTCTAATTTCGAAATTTGAGCGTTGGTTTGATTTGTGAAAAATCCATAATTTTTCCAATTTCTCCCAAATTGCTTGCGATGTTGCACTCCAAACATGAAATCAAGCATGTATAAGGGTTAATCTACTGATTTGTTAAGTCATTATCAATTTTTGGAAAATAAAAATATTTTTAATTGAAGATTAATAAAAAATCAAAATATTAATTCTTTTCTTTGAAATTTCTCTTCAACCAATTGTCAATTGAGACTAATTTTGAAGTATTTAAGAGTATTTGATGAAATGATCATCACATACACTCTAAATGTTATACATTCAATTTTGAATATAGTTGCATTACTCCAGTCAAACAACTCATAACTTAGGACCCTATACAAAGAAAGCCTATTACGCGCACACTTTTTTTTTTTTTTTTGAGATGTTATGATTTAAAAATGTGCATTAATGACTTTTTTAATAATCCTTGAAGTTTCATTGAAAAAGTCAACCATTTTCCCAATGTTTCCCTATGTTTTTCAAAAAGTGTGGTAAATTACCTGATACAAATGATATATCCCGTGCGATAACCGATATATATCTGTATCCCAAGGATGCAATATGTAACGCGATATTGATATTTCAAACATTGGTGGAGCCTTTGAGGAGATATAAGGTGCGGTTGAGAGGGCGCGGACAATGTTGTCAAATCGCATATGCGATTGCATGCGATCAGCATATGCTGTTCGCATATGCGATCGCACAATCGCATATGCTATGGCATATTTTTTTTTTCAAAAAAAAAAAAAAAAAAAACTAAAAATTCATCTAATTAGTACACATGATTGGATTAGGATTTTTAACTTATTTCATTATAGTTTGAGTGTTTCATTAAGTGATATATTTAATTACTTATATTATATTATATAAATTTTAACAAAACAATCAACAAGCTACATTAAATGATAACTAATTATTATAAACTTCGAACAAAGAAATTTTAATGATAAATGGATAACTTGAAACATTATAACTTACAACTTAATTTACAAAAAGTAAGCACAACTTATAAAATACAAAAAATAAACATAATTGAAATAATTGTAGAGAGATTAGAGTAAGAAAGAAAGAGGTGTAAGAGAGAAAGAATAAGAGATTTAGAGCTTTGGAGTAAAGAATAGTGAAAAAGGAGGGGATATGAGTGCCTAATTATAGGCAAATTTTCTCCAATTTGAAAAAATAAAAAATAAAAATAAAAATCTTCCACTCTTGGCTATTGGGAAATATGCGATCGCATATGTAGTATGCGATCGCATATTTATCGCATATAAAAGTATGCCATGACATACTTGCTAGGATCGCATATGCCATCATGGCATATGCGATTTGATCAACAGTATGCGCATATGCGATCGCATTTGATAACAATGGACGCGGACCCCTAGGGGTGTAGGCTTCAAGCATGACCAACCACTAGAGGGACACAAGCCCTTATGGGGTAAGCCTTGGGCCCACCTAATGCAAGCTGCAAAACCTTTGTGATAACACTGTACAATGTTTGAAATATCGGTATTGCGTTATGTATCGTATCCTTGGGATACATATACGTATTGGTTATCGCACGGGATATATTGTTTGTATCGGGTAATTTACCACACTTTCTGGAAAACACATGGTAACATTAGAAAAATGGTTGAATTTTTCAATGAAACTTCAAGGATTATTAAAAAAGTCATTAATACACATTTTTAAGTCATAACATATAAAAAAAAGTGCACATAATAGGTTTCCTTTGTATAGGGTCCTAAGCTATGCACTGTCTAACTGAACTATTGCAACTATATTCAAATTGAATGCATAACATTTAGAGTGTATATGATGATCATTTTATTAAAAATTCTTAAATACTTCGAAATTAGTCTCAATTGACAGCTGGTTGAAGAAAAATTTTGACTTAAAAAAAAATATTTTAATAATTTTTAATTAAAAAATTATTTTATTTTTTGAAAATTGACAAAGACTTAACAAATCAGTAGATCAGCCCTCATACATGCTTGACTTCATGTTTGGAATGCAATATTGCAAACGATCTGGGAGAAATTGGGGAAATTTTGGATTTTTCTCAATTTTTTCCAAATCGGACCACCTACACTCAAATTTCGAAATTAGAGTGTATGAGATGATCAGTTCATCAAATAGTCTTAAATACTTCAAAATTAGTCTCAATAGACAGTTGGTTGAAGGAAAATTTCTAAACAAAAATATGGAGAACATGAAGAACCAATGGATATCGAAATCAAAGCTCAAACTCCATGATTTTTTATTTTAATTTTTTGTACATAACATGAAGAACCAATGGATTGGTAACCATTTGACACTGATTTAACATAATTTCAACAAAAAAAGGGATAAATTTTTTGAAAATGCTCATTGGATTGAACATGTGGGATATATTGGCACTACCTATGTGTTTCGTATCGCACAGGTGGGATACAAGATATATCATGGGATATATCTGCTGATATCATTGATATTTAAAACATTGACACTATATGCTTCCCCACCCTTCAATCAAACCATAAAAAGATAAGAGCACAAAGATTTACTTGGTTTGACAATATGCCTACTTCATGGGGTAACAGTAATGAGCTTTCACTAAAATGAGGGAAATTAGAAGTATAAGTATTGTTTTGTGCTAGGTACGAGACAAATAATGTAATGCTATGCCTTGCGCGAGACAGGAAACTCAAGGCTGTGTCTAGGCAGGTAGGGAGCGTAGAGTTGTGCTCGTGTATGCAACGAGCTTGTAGTCATGACTCTGTGGTAGGGCTGCATTTATGCAGTATAATAATGAGGTTAGCGCATGGCATTGCCTATGCATGTAGTTCAGTCAACATTTGACTATGTACTGGATAACATGGAGCAAGGGGAAATAACAACACTATTGGTGCTCTTTCGGATAGACATTGTATTTCAGGTTGTGGTTTGGCACAAGCCCGTAATTACATTTCATATGCAAATTCTCTTGATTCTAAGGCAAAGCATAAATAATGGTAGATACATGCATCATATGAGTAAAATAAATAACTAGAATGAACTCACCATTTGAGGGGGATTAATATAGTCCCATTGTATAAAGGATTCATGAGCTTGTATAAGGTGAAGCCTTTGAGGAGATATAAGGTGCGGTTGAGAGGGCGTGGACCCCCTAGGGGCATATGCTTCAAGCATGACTAACCACTAGAGAGATACAAGCCCTTATGGGGTAAGCCTTGGGCTCACCTAATGTAGGCTGCAAAACCTTTACGATAACACTATATAGTGTTCTAAATATCGGTATTGCATTATGCATCGCATCCTTGGGATAAAGATGCATATCGGTTATTGCATGGAATATATCGTTTGTATTGGGTAATTTATTGCACTTTTTGGGAAAGATGGGGAAACGTTGGGAAAATGCTTGAATTTTTCTATGAAACTTCAGGGATTGTTAAAAAAATACCTTAATACACTTTTAAATCATAACATCTAAAAAAAGAAGTGCACATAATAGATTTCCTTTGCATAGGGTCCTAAGCTATTCCTGTCTGATTGAACTAATGCAATTATATTCAAATTGAATGCATAACATTTAAAGTGTATGTGATGATCATTTCATCAAACACTCCTAAATACTTTGAAATTAGTCTCAATTGACAGCTGGTTGAAGGGAAATTTTGAAAAAATGAATATTTTAATAATTTTTAATTAAAAAGTAATTTTATTTTTTCAAAATTGATAAGGATTTAACAAATCAGTAGATCAGCCCTCATACATGCTTGATTTCATGTTTGGAATGCAAGATTGCAAGCAATTTCGGAGAAATTAGGGAAATTTCAAAATTTCCTCAATTTTCCTCAAATCGTACCACGTACACTCAATTTTCAAAATTAGAGTGTATGTGATGATCATTTCTTCAGATACTCCTAAATACTTCGAAATTGGTTTCAATTGACAAGTGATTGAAGGAAAATTTCCAAAAAAAAATAAAATCATGGAGAACATGAAGAACTAATGGATATCGAAATCAAAGCTCCAACTCTATTATTTTTCGTGCAAAACATGAATAATCACTGAATTTGTAACCATTTGACACTGATTTAACATAATTTCAACAAAAAAGGGATAAAAAATTGAAAATGCTCTCCATATCGAACATGTGGGATATTTCGACACTACCTATGCGTTTCGTATCGCACAGGTGGGATACAAGATATATCGGCCCATATCATTGATATTTAAAACATTGGCACTATATGACATGGAGAATGTGTTATGCATGCCAATTTTGGCTTCATGCATCCAATTAGTGGGTTATCTTTTTTGTGACTAATGAATATGACATGGAGATTTTTCTTACATAGTTTTATATGTATATAAATATTCTTGATGTCTCAGTATCTTCGTCCTCACCATCTTGGTATTTTGTCCTTTCTTTCTTATAGTATAAATTCTTACTCCTTTGTATTGTTTGAAACAGTAAGCATCATGCTTCCCTTATTGCTTCTTCGGATGGTACAATTTATTTAGTGGATCTTAATTCTGGGAAAGTCCACTGGTCACTCGCTTTAGGTCCTGCACTTTCTTCTTCATATCAGGCTTTTTCTGACCATGGCGGTGATGATGAATTTGGTAATGGAATTGGTGAACAAAATGAATCAAGACCTTATCTAGAAAACTATTTTATTGAAGGTGGGGATGACGGGTACTTGTACGAGCACACAAAGCTCTTTGGTAAAATGGTATGTTTATATAAGAATTATCAAATGCTGATGCATATGACATGAATGGTGTCTTGTTGTGCCTGTCGACATTTTGGGCCCATTGTTCAATGAGCCATATTGTTAATTTGATGGACATCCCAAAAATCAACCAGGTTAAATCCTAGTCAATCCAATCTTTGGCCTTTTCCTAGGTAATTGTGATATATTTTTTTCTTAACCTTTTTTTTTTTTTTTTTTTTTGTAGGCCATTGACTGTAGGGTTAGGATCTTCCAATATGGGATGGGCCACTGCCATTCATAGTGAGGCCATTAGATCAACTCAGTTCCTCACCTACCGACTGGGTGCATCATCACACGATTTACATTCTTATGCATGAGGACTTGAGAAGTCCTCATGTTTGTATCATAATAAAAGTTTTATTTTTTTAACTGTATTTTGGGCTTCATTGTTGTTTTTCTCTTTATGCTTCAGAGACTCCAGTTGACAGCTAGGGAATATGTTGATCGTACACCACATATATCAGCAGATGGAAGTGTTATCCTTGGGTCAAAGACAACAACCGTATTCATTGTTGATGCCAAAAGTGGAAGAGTAATTCGTACATTTCAACTGACTGACATTCAACCAGTGGTAGGGGTGCAAAGTGATGAAGCGAAGCTAGTTTTGTTCAAGCAAGGCGTGGAAGATTGGATAAAATCTAGTTTTGCAGACTTGAAGACATTTGAGCTACTTTTCATCAAAAGGGAAGATTACACCCTGCAGTGTTTATATCCTAACTCCAGCAAGATTTTGTGGAACACGACAGTTGCAGAAATTAGTGCTGTTTATTCATGTCAGGGTTTAGGTAAATCTTTTGATGGGCTACCTTTCAATTCAGAGGATCAGCTTGCTTTGGAAAATCAAGGTGATTTTGAGATGCCACTACCTTGTGACATACCGGCCATTGTTTACCGTATTTGTGATCGTGATATTGTCTATTTTCGGCTTAATAATCTACTAGAATCTCATCGTGAAGGCAAAGTGCTCCCTTTACCCCCTCCTGAGACTTCAAATCCCTTAATCTTAGATCCTCATGGTGAAAATCAAAGACTGTTCGACGATTTTAAAGACTCACGTGAGACTGATAATAATACTCTTATGGAAATAGATGGTGCTCATCACTTGAATGTTGCAAGCATTCCTGAAGTTGTTGGTTGGAGTTATGTACATATTTGTTTCATTTGTATTGTGGCTGCCTTGGTGGGCCATAATTTTGGTTATAAAGTGACGAATGCTTTTCTCATTCTAGTGCAATCTTGTTTGGTAGCATGGCATCATTTGATGGGGAATAAAAAAGATGAATCCAATAAGCAATTGACTGATTTGAGTAGGAAGCAAGATGGAGTTTCCAAAAGAAAAAAGGCTCGCAGAGTGGGAACCATTAAGAATGGTGTCATCATTAACACGCCAGATGAACATACATCAAGTGAAGATGCGAAGAATAGTACGCTTAGAAATGTGGAGACGAATGATTGGGAATCATTGATGAACCTTACAAAAGCTTACGAAGATGGTAAAGGTCGTTGGGTTGGTAAACTTTTTGTGTCCCATATTGAAATTGCTAAAGGAAGCAATGGTACAGTTGTCTTTGAGGGAGTTTATGGCGTCTATGAACGTCCCATAAAAGTTGCTGTCAAACGCCTAGTGCTTGCCCATAATGATATTGCTTTTAAAGAGATTGAAAATCTTATGGCATCTAGTGAGCATCCAAATATTGTTCGGCTGTATGGAGTGGAGCGGGATTTGGATTTTGTTTATCTTTCGCTGGAGCGTTGTAGTTGCAGCCTTGATGATTTGATTCAAGTATGCTCAGAAAATTCTTCGGGCCCGTTATTTTGTAAAACTCTGGCTTCAAACTCTATTAGTGAATACAGTGTTCGGTTGGACCTGATCCCGGGAATCAACAAGGATATTGAACTGTGGAAAGCAAATGGATATCCTTCATCCCTGTTGTTAAAACTGATGAGGTTAGTTGAAGCTTGAAGGGATTTCTTCTTATTTATTTATTTATGTTATTTTTATAACTCGATTCAGTTTTTGGAGTCCAGATAGCAATTGCTAGATTTTGCTATTAATCTTGTCACAATCTAGCAAAAGGCCTGAAGGCGATGGAAGTAGGCATATTTGCTTTTTCCCAGGCATTGGGATCAAGTGGAGCCACTTCCTATCTCCATCTGGTCTTGATCAGAAGGTGATATGGTTAACGATAATGAAGTTGCACTATACTGTATGATGATAAGATTCTGAATATCGAAGTTGTGCTAGGTGTCCATGATCAGATTGTTCCCTTCTTGTTTTATGCTGTGTGCATTTGAATTACTCCTTTAACCATATTTCTCAATAGGCTAATTCAATAGTAGACGTGCTTGCAAAGGATGGTGTTGATAGATCTGAGTTTGCCTAAATCCTATTGATTATCTTAATGGATATCTTTTAGCCTTGTATTTCTGTTTTCGCCTTGAATAAAATTTGTCTTTGCTTATCAAATAAATAAAATAAAATAATGACAATGATAATATTTTTGGCCTTTACTAATCACTGTGTTTGTTGATGGTTAAATGTATCATGCATGTGACTGTATTTACATTTATTTTTGGGCATGCATAGAGCCATGCAAAGTCCCTAGTTTTGTATGGCGTCATTCATATGGATCCACACACTTGCATTTGTTTGGTAATGCATCCGCTGAGTTCGTGATTCATTACCACATGAATTACTTTCTCTAATTCTATAAAATTTGTCGAGTTATGGTTGCATCGCCTTGTATTACTGTTTTTTCCTTGAATATAATTTATCATTGCTTATTAAATAAATGAATAAATAATGACAATGATAAGATTTTTGGTCTTGATTGACTAATGACAATTTGGGTGTGTTTATGGATGCTTAAATGCATCATGCATGTGACTACATGTACATTTGTCTCAGGGCATGCAAAGACCCATGCGAACTCCTCACTTTTGGATGTTGTCATCCATATGTCCATACACTTGCATTTGTTTGCTAATGTTATCTGCTGCATCGCTGTGTGAATTGTTTTCTCTAATCCATATTGTAGGTTTACTAATATTAATAAGAAAATTGCCGTTAAACCAGTTACTACCATTAATAAATAATAAAGCTATATTACCCTCATAGTAATAACTTTTTCTGTATAAACCTAGGACATCCCATGTTATCTAAATATTGAAACATGAACTATTATTTTTCTTTAGACCTGAAACAATGATGGTATCAAAACCTTATATAATACTGAATATCTTGTCAGATGACTATTCTATTTTCTGGCAAAAAAGTCTGTGCTTCGACCTTTGAATAACATAAAAGAGAATTTGTGGCAATTAATGTCCAGTCCCGAATTTATCCTTCATTGGAGATTCCAATTTCACCACCAAGTTCATGTAAGCTTGTTATCATTGTCTCATGCTCGTTAATGAAAATATGCTCAAACTATGCTAGATACGGGTACCCATGGTTGCTTCGATGGAGCTGCAGTTTAATTAGTTTCTAATAGATATCGTCCAGCCCAAGGTCCAGCCTGCCACATGAGCATGGGAAGCACCATGCTTTTAGATAGTTTGTGAATAATGCTGATAATTAGGCATCACTCTCCAATATTCTATTAATTCTCTCACTCCATAAGCTTTCATAGTGTGGGAAAAAGTAAATGTTCAAAAGGACCCCTCATTTTTTGCATCAATATAAAAACCTTCATTGCTTCATTGCCCCATTTGACAGCCTCTAATGAATCCATGAATTTGCTGTTGGTTTAGAATCCACAATTTCTGTTGGAACATGAAGAAGAATACCTTTCAGAGAAAAAAGAAAAAAGAAAAAAAATGAATCAGAAGAATTACTACATCTGTAATGAAAATGAACATTTGATGAACAGTTGGTTCGTCGGGCTCATTCTTAGGGATTAGTTATATACAGTGTTTGAAGTATCAATATCGCTACCAGTTTCACCAGCCGGGGATACGGAAACAATATTGATGTCGCTGATAATTGAAAATGCGGGAAAACATGGGAAAAATGGTAAAAGTTTCAGTGAAACTTCAGGGGATGCTAAAATACACATTTGAATAGTTAGGAATAAAAAGTTTGCAAAAAGAATGTATACATAGTAAGTTTCCATTTAATGGGGACTTAAAAGCATGTGTCGTCGTTAGAAACAGTCTAACCATCCAACCATCCAATCATCCATCCAACCTTCCATCCAAACATCCATCAATATTGCAGAATATCGGCAACTTGCCAACTCATGATATTTTTGCCAAAATATCATCAACTACTGGAAAGGAAACGAAAGATTGTGGTCTTGATATTGCGCATGTTGTGATAACGATAATATTGAGATATTATCAATATTAGCAATGACAAATTGAAAATTGCATACAACAATGTGCTCATAAAAAATGAAATAGAATTTTTTTAATGAACAAACTTTCTGTGATATCTTTACGTTGGCGATATTATTGAAATATCGTTGATACACTTGTGATGCAAGCATTACTTATAATTTACGCAGTCGAAAATATTGGCAATATCGATACATTGACAATATAAGCGACGCTTAGAATTTATACAAATGAAAATATTGGCGATATCCATACGTTGGCAATACATTGTTGATGCCTGGAATTTCTAATACTAATGGTGTTATTGGTATCACTACCAGTGTCATCGGCATCGCCAAGCTGGAGATAACAATAATATCGGAGATAATTCAAACAATGGTTATATATGGGTGAGGAAGCCTTTGAACCACCAATTAGTTTATGTTCAAAATTTTGGGATTTGTTGCTAGCTAGAAGTCCATTGTTCTTGTGTCAGCAATAAGCGTTACTTTCAACGTATCTCCAGTTGGAGAGGTTCTGAGCTAACTCCCTATCCAGAATTCAATAGAAAATTGAAGAGGGAGGGAGGGCTGCCTCTGAACCACCAATTGGTTAATGTTCAAAATTTTGGCATTAGTTGCTAGCTAGAAGTCCATTGTTATTGTGTCAGCAATAAGCATTACTTTCAATGTATCTCCAGTTGGAGAGGATCTGAGCTACCTCCCCAGCCAGAATTCAATAGAAAATTGAGGGAGGGAGGGCTGGTGCTCACCCATCCATAACTTAAGTCCTTCCCAGCTGATGACTTTCCTTCTATTGGCTTCCCATTATTCTACTGTTGGAAGACTGCTTAACAGCTCTCCCAAGTGGGGAGAGGAGTCACCAACATAGATCCTTATGGCTGATCTCTCCCCGCACGCACGCACCTATATTTTTAAAAACCTTTTATCTTTCGAGCTTATCATCGATGTTAATTTCTTCACTTAGAACATTTGGTTTTTCCATGTGTGCTGGATTGATTTATACTAGTCTTACTTTCTACTCTCATTTGATGCAGGGATGTTGTTTCTGGGCTTGCACACTTACATAAAATGGGAATCATACATCGGGATTTAAAGCCTCAGAATGTGTTGATAAGTGGTGAAGAATCTTTATGTGCAAAACTTTCTGATATGGGTATAAGCAAGCGCCTTCATGGGGACATGTCTTCTTTTGGCCATTATACTGGAGGTAGAGATACATGTTAAATCTAAGTAGTTCTGTTATTGATGTCTTCTAATGGTATAAAAATATTGGAATGTTCACACGATCCCAAATCACTACATTTGGTAAATGCTTATTTGCAGGCTGTGGCAGTTCAGGGTGGCGAGCACCTGAGCAACTTCTTCAGGGGCGTCAAACACGTGCAGTGGATTTATTTAGTTTAGGCTGTCTCCTTTTCTCGTGCATTACCGGTGGTAAGCACCCATTTGGTGAATCTCTTGAACGTGATGTAAACATTGCCAATAATCATGTCGACCTTTTCTTGGTGGAGCATATTCCAGAAGCTGTACATCTTTTCTCCCATTTGTTACACCCTGACCCACAACAGAGGCAAGAAAACCTTCTTTATCTGCTTTCTTGAATTACTAGTGTGTTTGATTGTTTTCATTACTAAGATTGTATTGTTGGTTACTGGTGAAGAAAGAAAAAGAAAAAATGGTTGTGCTGTTGATAATGCTCTTTAAAACTGTTGCCAGGCCAAAGGCAAAGGAGGTATTGCATCACCCTTTCTTTTGGAATTATGAGAAACGCCTTTCTTTTCTGCGGGATGCCAGTGACAAGATAGAGTTAGAGGACGAGAGTGAATCTGATATTCTGAAAACAATAGAGAATGTTGCACCGATTGCTTTAGGTGGGAAGTGGGATGAAAAGATGGAAGCTGCATTTATTACAAACATCGGTCGCTATAGACGTTACAAGTATGATAGCACTCGTGATCTGCTACGTGTCATTAGAAACAAGCTTAATCATTATGGAGAGCTTCCAAATGATGTACAGGTTTGTATTCTCACATCAACAAGAACATGTTTGCAATCTCTTCTTTATCAACCTCCAAGTTGAAATTGTCTGCTTCTTAATTTCAACTTGGACCAGAAAGACTTTACAGGTACTTATGTCATTGAACTTGTGGTGGTAGTTGCTTCCAAGGCTTTGCTACTGTAGGTGGTTGGAGAGTATAGATTGTTAAAGCAGCGAGTCTTATCTTTGTTTTTGTGCTTTCTTTCGTTGCCAGTCATTCATGTCATTTATGCAGTAAAAAACAAATACTCCTTTCCTTACAAGGTTTATCACACAACAAATCAGGGGAGAAGGATGGGGTGCATGGTGTGCCGTAACGGCTGTTATGGGGCCGTAAAGGCCGTTATGTAAAGGTAACGGTGGCAATCATTACACGTTATGGGGTCATAAAGGCTGTAATGGCCGTTACGGAAAAAATGACTCGTAACATGTTTTTTCAGATTTTTTTTTTTTAAAAAATAAAATAAAAAAAGAGACCGTAACAGCTGTTACGGGGGTTGTAATGGCCGTTATAGCCCGTATCATAAAGGTAACGATGGTGCCCATTATGGACACGGTTACCGTTATGGAATACCTTGATGGCGTGGTCCATGGAATTGCTGAATTAGTTTCTATCCACGACTTTTGAGTGGTGGAAATGGTGTACCAACCCATGAAATTATGGGGACCTATCGTGTAATGTGTGGGTATCAAATCTGTGGTTGGATCCTAGTTTTTCCTTCAATGGTAGTTTGTGGACCATGCTGGTTGTGTAATAATACCATACCAGTGTGGACTGCCTTTAGTCATGGTCTTCGTCTCAAACCAGTATCATCAGCACTCATGTCTTGTCTTGAGGCTCTTCACAATGTAGCTATTCTTGAGTTGCTCTAATACAGTAGTATTTGTCCCCTCGGCCATACAATGAATATCAGTTTGCAAGGGTTTTTATTATTATGTTTAATCATATTGTGGTTTTTGTCTTTGTTATTGAGATGGTTTTCATGGGTTAAACATTATCCGTATTGAAAACATCATCATGCTCTTTAACAACATTTTTGTACTTCCATCATTATTTTTTCCATTTCATTTCATATACTGAAATCAGTTTCGGTTGTCTGATTGATATCTCAGAAACTTCTTGGACCAGTTCCCGACGGATATTATGGCTACTTTGCAAGTCGATTTCCGAAGCTCTTAATTGAAGTATATAAAGTTGTACATAGATACTGGAGGGAAGAGAGATGCTTTGAGAGGTATTTCAAAGGCGATTCTCTTTAAGACTTCCTAAATATATTCAAAGTTCTGAAGCTTGCCATTGGCTTTGAATGGAAGATTGAAACACACGGGAATCTTGAATACAACTGTATTTATACTCTAGTCTAGTGATATCCTTGTAACAGTCATGTACATGCATTTGTATCATGCTCAGCCAACAGCTTTTCATGTAACTTGCCTATTTAAATGAATGCAATAATCTAATTGCACTTGGGTATGAATTTAAAATGAAAATAATCACAGCTGGAGCTGGTAACATTCATGTGTAGCAATTGTTACGTTCTTGTTGTTGCATGTTTGTGGATTTACATCTGTGGTGCTATCCAATGCTTTGGCCAAAAGATTGTATGGTACCATTTAGATGTTCGGTTTATACGAGAGTGGCGACATTCATGGGTATGTTTTCATCTTTTTCTTGGTTTCTTGTGAATCATTGATGTGTTTTCTTTATTTCTCTGTCGCCATTATTCTCATGCTCTGTTGTGACTGTAACTTTAAACGCTTGGTTTCTGTGGTGGATGGGTTGGAGGATTGTAGGATTATCTAGAGGATGCCAAACAATGTAGGGCCCGCCCACGTACAGTGATGGGTACCACCATGGGTGGGGTGTGGCCTTCCATTGGATGTTGGAGTATTCAGCATTTTCTTTGTATCTTAACCATTTATTTGTAGGCCACCATATTAGATGGTCATCATTTGGGCCGGAAAGAGCTCCCCATCCATGATGGGGGACCAACATATCTTACATACGTCACGGTGGGCGCCACAGTCCTGTCACCACCCACTCGTGAAATGTCAATCGGAACCGTCTATCTAGTGGGCCTCTCAAGGGATGTATTTGTGGTCACTGATCATAAGGCATCCACATCCATTCTAGCTCCCATCATTGACATTGTCTGGATGCAACAGAAACATGGGGCCTACGGTTGGTTTATTGGAGCCATTGATATTAAGGTCCCCACCAACAACGGACCGACGATGCAATGCCTCGTTGGTGGAGACGTCTTTGCATGTCAACAATGGAAAGGTTAGTAGAGCAATTGAAGAGATTTCTATCCAATCACAATGGCTAGAAAAAACCAACCCATGGGCCCTGCATTTACAAGCTCATTGCATATTTAGGGTAGTTCCATGTTCTGTCATAAAAGGGAATCGACCTGACTCAGTGAGTCAGTGTCGAGTTTTGTTGCTTTCATTTGAATTTTCAAGTTCTGTATAGGGGTGGCATTGAATCACAGGTCCAACCAACCCGCTTCTTTTAGTAGACCTTATGACAGGTTGCAACATCACGGTGGCTCCTAGGAGGGTTTCAACGGTGAATTTCTTTATCGCAGCTGCTTCCTATGGTGCGGTCCACTTGAACATTGGACCTGCCTAATTTTTAGACTCATACCCTGAAATTATCAGAAAAAAATAAAAATAAAAAATGAATGGACAGGGTGGATAAAACCCATATATCACGGTGGGCCCCACAGTTCCAGTAGGTTGGCCCCACCATAACAATTGTCTGGTGCAGTAATCAACCCCATTTACTAATCACATGGGCCACAGCATAGAAAACAATTTCTAACCATTAATAAATAGAAAAATACTGTGGTCCAATCAAGGAGCAGATGTCGCCGATTGTTGCGTAAAGTGATCCTTATGATGGGTCCAACCTATTGGACGGGTTGGATTTTGCGGATACATGAAAGATTCAAATCTATCCACTGAGTGGACAGTAATTTATAGTCCAACCTGTTGGACTTGAGACCTCTTTTTTAATATATCTAAATAGGAAATAGAGGGATCGAAAACACGACTACAAAAATGAGCCAGCTAAATCCACATCTCCTCATAAATCAGATGTCCTTCTTTTTTGGAGCCACGGCATTTTCGTGCCTTTAGATTAGATACCATGTAAGAACTTTCTGTTGAGTGGGTGTGGGTCATCATAGATTGGTAGTCTTGATTAAATCAGATCGAATCCAGACGTTGGATCTCAGGTAGGAAATGGGAAACTCCAATCATATCACAATCACAATCACAATCATCCGATGGGGCTACGCCATTGATTTCGCTCCTAACCAAAATCTTCTTTGATTGAATTATCTTAACCAACCAATAAATAGCCTTTTCCTCGATGCAACGGTTGCTATGTGTTCATTGGGCCAGGATAAACCAATATGTGACCCGCAACATAGACTTTCAAAAGAGATAAAAGGGTTCACACTGGCCTAGGCATAGTCCATCCATGTATAGTGGGACCCAACAAACCAATGGTCTTAGTTCTTGTTCACTAATTGACGCAGGGATGGACGTGATGAGGTCGATCACCGCCTTTCTCAAGGGATAGTTACGGCGAATCTACTGAGCTTCTCTGGACTCATTGAAGAGATTCTTGGAGTCCATGAGAGAAAATAAGAAAATATAAATAATTTCTAAAAAATTCAAAAATTAATTAATTGTTAATAAAAAAGAATTTAGAACCCTTGTAAGTGATACCAAACCTAAGAAGAAGTTTTAGAATCAAACTCCCTAATGTTCGTGACTTACTATAAATAGTAAACTTACCATTTTTAGATGGTCATAATTCCTACTAGACTTCATGGTTTTAGGCCAAAAATAGTAAATGTCCAATATCCTAACCATGTTATTCCCTCAAATTTTCTAAACCCTTTTCATGTTGGGCACGCACTACTAAATCTCTAAGGATCAAGAGTTATGATTTAACTAAAACTTATTATAAATAGTAAAAATGAAATTAAAAAGGATTTTCTACCGTGGATATGATGAAATTTAGCAAATTCAGTGTGGGCAACCTGGCGTAGCAAGGTTGGGTGGCTAAAGTAGCTTCTCCTACCCAAAATCATATATGATACGTTGAATAACTCATTTTGGTTTACGAGATATGCCTATTTTAGGGTTCTGACGGTCCTAATAACTTCCGCTTCTGATCAGGCCTTCTCTAGTCCATTTCGGACATGAAAGTGTCCGTGACCAGCTCTATATCACTAACCCATGGGCACACTTTACAAAATGAATACCCGAGCATGTTGTGCACATCCTAAGTTGAAGGATCACATGGAAACATCATATTAGATCTTATCTTATTCTAGTAATAAAAAAGAAAGAAAGAAAGAGCATTCCTCCAAATGCATTGTTCTAAGATTAAGAAATTATTCATTTTCTCTGCAAACCTTCGCTTAAAAAGAGAAGTGTAGAAAACTTTAGGCCTTAATAGCCATTATGTTAATCACAAATCATACAATTAATAATCTTCTCTGATCAGAAAGAATGTAATGCTTTAAGCTTCGTAGACTTTGCACTCCTCCGTCGCAGGTTCCTGCTTGCAGAACTCTTCCAAAGGGTCTCCACTTCCAGGCATGGCTACTCCGGGCCACTTGCTTGCCACCAAATGTGCCAAATCAACCACACGTTGGCTACAAAAGACGGTCGCAATTTCATTAATTAAGAACATACACATGACAGTGCGTTCGGATGCATTATTGGATTGAATAGGATCGTAGTTACCAAATGCAATTATATTATTTTCAAGTTATGCTTGAAAGCAATATTGGTCTATAAGTCTAAATGCAATTTAGTCATTTGTTTTTCAAAATTTTCAATTTGACTATCGCAATCCAATTCAATAGAGCATCCAAATGCGGCCTTAATACTAGGCAAGATTTTGCTATGGAACTAAGTTATTCTCACCTGTATCCCCATTCATTGTCATACCATGCTACCACTTTGACCATATCATCCCCCATCACCATAGTCAGTGATGAATCGATGGTGGAGGAGACGTCGCTGCAACGGAAGTCCACTGAAACGAGTGGCACATCGCACACCGCCAAGATTCCATTTAGTGGGCCATCAGCAGCCTTTCTAAAGGCTCCATTGACGTCCTCGGCACTAAGTCCCTTCTTTGCAACATTCACAACAAGATCGACGACTGAGACATTGGGAGTAGGCACTCGGAGAGCGATCCCGTTTAGCTTGCCCTTGAGCTGGGGCAGCACTAAGGACACGGCCTTGGCCGCGCCAGTGCTTGTAGGGACAATGTTTAATGCTGCAGCTCTTGCTCGTCTCAGGTCACGGTGGGACGCATCAAGTAGCCTCTATATCAATACAACATGAAAGCAATGAAATTGAATGCAACGAAATCATGCAAACAATCGATCGAAACGGCTAAGTTCATCTAGCTACATTGGGTTTTTCATTATTTCTTTTACCTGATCGCCGGTGTAGGAATGAGTGGTTGTCATGGTTCCCTTGACAATTCCTGTAAGTTCATCAAAAAATTAATTATGCTATTTTGATGGCCCACTTACCATATTCACTACCATTAAATCATAATAAAATGGTTGGCCCCACAAATCACCACTATCTGATTATGATCTTACTGTGGGAAATTAGCATAGAAAGAGCATGTTTGGTGTGTACCCACCATACAAAATAAAATTCTTTTAACATATAAATGTAATAATCAGATAGAAAATATGTTTTGTAATAAAAATATTGTCCTCATTTTAGGGAATTTGGTGTGTTTGGTTGCACCAAATATAATGAATCAGTCTAATTTCTTGCAAAATTTCAAGATATTTCAAGAAACTCGTTGCAACCAAGTGCACCTTTATATAAACGCAAAAATCTCAAATTAAAACAAAAAACTCATACCGAACTCTTCGTCCAGGACCTTAACGAAAGGAGCTAGGCAGTTCGTGGTACAAGATGCGTTGCTGTGATATATAAACATCAAATTTCAAGTTATGTGTATTATAATGTAAAAGTGTAACAAAATAATGAAAGAAACGCAAGTTGATTTGTTAGACAATAAAAATGGAAAAAACATAGCCACCTTACGATGTTTGACACCTCATGGGAGTAGTCGCCTTCATTCACTCCGACAACATAGGTCGGAATGTCAGCCCCTTTGGCCGGGGCTGTTATGATGACCTTTGTAGCGCCGGCTTGTATGTGTTTTCCTGCACCCGGGCCATCCACGAAAACTCCTGTGCCCTATAATTCACAAACTTTAATTATAAATTTAATTATATAATGGTTTCATATTAGTCACAAATCATATTATCTTAATGGTGAAGTTTAGTGATTTTACATTGGACTTGTTTGGGTTCTCGCGATGCGTTTGGATGCGTTATCAGGTTGAATTGCAATTATTAGTATTGGAAAGTGATGTAGAGCGGGTCGCGGACAATTACATGGCAAAGATGGATGAGAAAAGGCCTGGTCGGCGACAGAAGTGATCTGGACCATCAGACCTTCAATCAGGCGTATCTCGCAATCCGGGATGAGTTAACCAACGTAAAATATATGATTTTGGGATAGAACGAGCTACTTTAGCCAACCAACCCAGCTACGCAGGGTTGCGACGCTCGGAATTGCGAGAAACCCCTGATTCGACGGTCGTTTCACTGTTTCAATTTCGTTTTTACTATAAATAGTAAGTTTTAGTTTGACTATAACTCTTCATCCGTCGGGCTTTAGGTGTTGCGCCCAACGTGAAAAGAGCTTAGAATAATTAGGGGAACGGTTTGGCGAAGCCAAATAGGACACTTACTATTTTTGACCGAAAACCTTGCGCACTAGTAGACATCACGACTGTCTATAAATAGTAAGTTTACTATTTATAGTAAGTCGCGAATTCTAGGAGTTTTAGTTGTAGTTTGATTATGATTTCTTTCTCATTGCTTAGTACCCTTATTTAAAGGGTTGTGAACTCATTTTTATGCATTCATTAATCTATTTCGAATTTATTAGAATTTATTTCTATTTTCCCGTGGATTTGAAAAAGTCTCTGTGAGGAGTTCAGAGAAGTTCCGTGGATTCAGAATAGTTATCCTCTTGAGGAAGACGGTGCTCGACCTCACGTCCTCTCCTGCGTCCGTCAGAAAGCAGAGATAACCAAATTGTAATATTCTTAGTGCCTGTTTGGGTGCCACTTAAAATTAAATTAATCTCATTTTATTCAATCACAATTATCAAAGGATTAAAAACAACCTTGATAACCAACAATCATGATCTCTATTAGATAATTATGATAAGCTAAAATGAGATGAACTCATTTTTAAGTGGCACCCAAAAAAGGCCCAAACGGGTGTATGATGCAGCTCGTGTGGATGGTTTGGTCCAATAATCAGGTGGCTCTACTGATCAGGTGGTCACAGTTGATGAAACAAATATACATTTCAAGTAAACTTGGCTGAAGTTTTCTAAGCTGTCCACCTGTTTCTAACATCTTGGCCTACTTGATGAATGGACCAACTTAAGTTTGAGGTGAGAACATTTTCAAAGTTGGACCCACTTGGTGGACAGCTAGGATATTGAACTTGTCGGCCACGATGGTACTTATGATGGCATTTCGATGGTATGTGAACTTTCATTATGTAACTTAGAAGCTGAACTTAAGAATCAGGGCTGCAATTTGAGGGCTATTTCCTCGAAATTTAATCATTTCTTCTTAATTAAATTAAATGTTTGCAATTTAATTTATTTGTTCATCTCAACGTGGCCTTAGCATATATTTTGGGAAAAGAAGAAAGGAGATCATAGAGTAATGTGCTCTATGACCCTTATTTTACAGTTTTTTTTTGTGTGTGTGTGTGTGTGTGTGTGTGTGTGTGTGTGTGAATAACTATCTAAATAATAAGGTATTTGTAAATATTCACATAAAAATATTATGTTTGCAATTAAGTACATCATGAATTCATAGTTATTATAAATAATTGGTTAGTTTTTTATAACAAATATTTTGGGGGATATTAATAGTGTTGAAATTATCCTTACCATAAACCTTTATATTTTTTACGATTAAAAAAAAAAAAACTATAAGTTATTTTGTAGTATGTTTCGTATGGAGGAGACTAAAAGGGTTTATGTTCTTCCCTTACAGGAGAACTTTGTGATGTATTTTATATGGATATTTTCATCATTTCCTTAGGTTTACTAATGGAAGATATGAAAAACCAGTAGAACGTGGGTATTTGCAATAACCATGAATTAACGATATGGTTATTTGTAAATTATATTTTTATGTGAGTATTTGCAAATATTCTATTATTGATGTTGGAATTTTAAAAAACTTCTATATTTATATCTAAAATTTGAGACTAAGCAAAGTATGAAATGATGCCCTAAGAGAGCACTAAAGCTACCTCAACCTCATACACATGCACACAATCTCAACCACATATAAACAGATTTAAAAAACATTACTCTCGAGGGTTTAGCATACAAAAATTGTAGGGAAACCAAAATCGCTTGCAACAATCATAATTATTGTTGTCAAGCACACTTTTATTTTTGAAGGCTCAATAAGCATGCCTAATCAACAAAAAAGCAGTATTAGTGGTTGCTTACAAGTGGGCCACACAAGCTCGAGTCCAACAATTTTCACATAAATGAGAGAGAGAGAGGGACGCATATGCGATGGATCGAAAATAAAATAAAAGAAAATACCTCAATGACAATATCAATGCCTAGTTCGGCCCATGGTAGCTTTAAGGGATCGCGATTGGACACAACCTTGATCGGCTTACCATCAACGCTAATCGTTTCATTGTTCACGATTTTCACATCTGCTTTAAATGTTCCGAGCATAGAATCATATTTGAGAAGGTGAGATGCCTGGCATGAAAAATAGACATCATTCAGTGAACTTGGCTCGCAATATCGCGTTCTTATTTGTTGTCGGGCCCATGTTTTTGTGGTTCAGATCTGTTTTGATTTGCCACTGATCTCTGGTCTATTTTCCATTAAATTAAGATGGTTTCTTAATTTTATTCTCCACTGTCTATTTGCTATGCCATTAATCAAATGGTTAGGATCTTCTAATCGAGCAGATAAAATCCACAATGGGGCCCATTAGATTAATAACCTAAACCATGAAAACATAGGCTTCATAATTCCTCTCATTTTCATTCATGAAGGTGGCCAGTGCATACATTGCATGATCAAAGTACACACAATAGACCGGGCCATGCCCCATCTATCAATGTTTCATCATGAGACGTATATATCAAACATATTGGACCATTCATTTGTAATAAGTAGAGAAAATTATATTAATGAGATGAGTGAAAATACAAGAAATTTTGAATAATCTTACGTTCTTCACACCGCCGCTGTCATTCACAACGATGACGTCGAGTGGTGAGTCCTTTCGACCATGCCAGCATCGGAGGAAGTTCCGACCGATACGTCCAAAGCCATTAATGGCCACCTTCAGCTTTGCGACCGTCTCTCCTTTAATCGGGGTCAATCCAACGGTCTGATTAAAATATGTAAGCTCTTATTTTTCCATATTATAATGCATGAAACCAGATAATTTATTAAAAAAATGAAAATGGAGCAAGAATTTACAAAATGGCACTATTTTATTTCCAAAATTGAAAAATAAAGGGTGCATCTATCACAAGACTGGGTGCCACATTACACATGAAAATCATGTGATCATCCCTGACCGTCCATCAGTTGTGGGTGGGAGTCCTAAGCACAGTTAAATCAAATTCCCGCCAACTTTTCAAAAGTTGGATGTGAAATGTGACTGTATAGGATTCCTGGCCACGGCAATTTTATGGGGGGAGGTGTTTGGTGAACATTCTCTACTTTTATCAGTTGGATTACGTGATTAGTGCATCCAGTCCATCAATCTTTGTCTTTTGGCCTCAAGGTTGGCACTTTTATATATATATATATATATATATATATATATATATATATAATATATATATATATATATAAGTGCGAACATTGATGTCAGACATGAATTGCAAATTGACAGCGTTAGTAGCGAGGTGGTTACCGACAGTGCTCTATCAGCCCATTATGATGTAAGGATCCTATTCACTCCTATTCATTTTTCATACCATTTTATGGCATGAGCCCCAAAAATGAGTAATATCCAAATCTCATATGAAGTCTGAGCTGTGTGAGATATCCCATAAGCTGACCTCATGGAAAGTTCCCATGAGGTCAACACCTTACAGTACCATTTCCCGGTGTGTGTATATATATATATATATATATATATATATATATATATATATATATATATATATATATATATATATATATATATATAAAATTTTATCTGTGGACCATTGAGATCTTTCACAAACATGCATGCAGTATAGTAAAATCAAGTGGTAGGACTGTCCCACACTGCTGGCCCACCGTGAATGTATTTGGTTTATCCACGCCGTCCATCCGTTTTTCCAGCTCATTTTAGTGGTTAAACCCAAAATTAAAGTATATCCAAAGCTCAAATGGACTACACCGAAGGAAACAGTTGGAATAATGATTCCCACTGTTGAAACCTTCAAAAGGCCTTGTCATCCAACCTGTTAATAAGATCACACAAACATTGATGAAGGGAAAACACGAATATCAGCTTGATCCAAAACTTCTCTAGTCCCCAAGAAATTTTCAACCGTATACGTTCAATTCACATTGTTTCTTATGGTGTGGTCCACTTGAAATTTGGAAATGCTTTATTTTTGGGCCCAAGTCCTAAAATTATCTGTTAAAATGGATGGACGGAGTGGATAAAATACATAAATCATGGTGGGCTGAAAGTTACTGCGTACGCTAGAGTTGGGCATTGAGTCGAGTCAAACGAGTTAGGACTGACATGACCCGATCCGGTTTTGAAATAGGCCTGACCTGAAATCATCTCGACTCGGTACTGAGTGCAGTGTGCCTAAACCGATCTAAATCTGGGTCTGGCCTGGACTAATCCGGACTGAGTCCGACTCAGTAAAAAGTACCGAGTCGAGATGAGGGAGCAAGAAAGAGTTTGGAATCAGGTCGGGATTATACACACACACACACACACACACACACACACACACACACACCTGAATCCGAGTTGAGTTGGTTTCGGATCGAGTTGAGTCTAACCAGATCGAGTTTCGGGTCAAGTTACTGGGTAACTCGAAATTGACTCAGTTTGAGTTCGGATTGGGAGAAGCCTACTTGTTTCCGACCGACTGACCCATTCGGTTCGGGTCGAGTCAAGTCCAAACGAGTTTGACTAGTCGAGTTAGGTCAGTCGAGTCGTCCCCTGCCCAGCTCTACTGTACGCAGTCCGCTTCCAGAATTTTGGGGCACATCAAATCCATGCATGCATCACCAAACCTGGTAGCCCATGTCTCACGAGGATCATGTAATTCCTCATATACGACTGCTTCCACTCTAGTTCTTCTATGGGCCAGGCAAGCGGGCTACCCTAAAGGCCCGTTAATATGGGCCCAATAGTTCGGGATTTGGACGTACCTAGCTCATGCCTAACTAATCAGGCCCATTTCAAAAATTCCACGGGCCAAGATAAACATCTGGCCTTCACCCCAAGTTTCATAACTTTCCTACTGCGTTCAGGTAACACTAGATCTAGGGCTGTCTATAGCCCAGGCCCGTTTCAGGTGGCCCAAACAAAAAGTCCAAGCCCGTCCCGTTATGAATATGCAGCCCAGGTCCAAGCCCGAAACTGGCCACCCTCTTTTGTTCAAGATCTAGCCGGTTAGTTAGGCATGCTAAACCATGCATGATATTGACAAAATAACCATGAAACCTCTAACGGGCCAGGCCATGCAGGTCAGGTTTGGACCCAAGACCAGCTCGTTAATAAACGGGCTTAAACGTTTGGCCCAGCTCTAACACAGGCCTAGTATTACAGCCCAAACCTGCCTGAAGTAGTCCAACCCGAAAATCCCGCAGACCAGACCGGCCCAAAGATATTAGGCTAAAATAATAACTGGCTGGGCTGGGACTTACTAGCCACTAGGTCCAATGAGATTAATACGAAGGCCCAAATACTTTCTACCTTAAGCATCTAGGCCCATGCCCATGACATCCTACTGACCAAGTACGTTGCCGCCTGCCGGATATTGGTGCTAAACAAATGGGCCAAGAAGGGCTGGGCCGTCCTTTGGGCCTTTGTGGATACCCAAGCCCATTGAAGTTCAATTAGTTACTATGCCTCAAATCTGCCTAACTCCAAAGCCCATCGCATCCAAATCCAGCACAGACCGGCTTATGAATGGATCAATACTAAGAAATTTCAATCATTGGTGTTTCCAGCCATTCGATGTATATCTTGAACTTTAAGTGACCATTCCCAGTGATGGGTGAGATAGCTAGGGACCTCCAAAATTGTCTAATTGGACGGCCAGGATTCATCGGTGTGAATCCTATCTCGACCACAAATTAACATCAGTATTAATTTTGGTAAGTTCCAAATGCCTATGATATTAGCAAACAATCTCTCTCTCTCTCTCTCTCTCTCTCTCTCTCTCTCTCATTCAAGAATAAAGAAAACAGAGCGAAAATCTCTCAATTCTCATAACAGTTGGTAACAAGGTATAAGAAATGAATTTGGTATACTTTGAATTAATTTCATTTACATTGTATAATTATTTTTAGAATATGATAGCAAAATCAAATTCTTGACATATAGAATTGATAAGAGCAAAAGAGGACAAACAAATAATAAAGAAAGTGAGGTAAATATAGTCAATGCTTATCTCTAATACAAGCTAACCTTGGGAGTGAGCTGGTTAGCCAAAACATCAAAGAAGGATGCTTCTCTGGCATGCTTGGCATAGGTCACACATGTGTTAGATCGAAGACCTGAGAATTCAGCCACGTCCAGTCTCTGCATATTCGTGAATATCATCGTCATTATAAAAATCATTATGTGAACCTTTGTCAAGAAAACAAGGGTTCATAGAGCATTGAGATCCATTGAAGAATTCGAAATCTCTAGCTAATACATGCTAAGCACGTTGCTAAGGGTGCACACGTGTGGCACATAGTTAGATGATGCATGTCATTATTTTGATGGATCTCATATTCAACATGGGACGCCCAAAAAATCTCTCAAATTATAAAAATCTAAAACTTTCAATCAATGACCTATAAATAAATAACTGGACGAAAAAAACAGAAGAAGAAATGACCAAAAGATTAGGATCTTTCAATCTTAAAGATTTTTGGGTCATCCCAATCCAAGGCCGATGATCTAATCAACAAATAATGGGCCCCACATGCATGAAATCTTATCCTGTACATGTGATCTCTCTACGTAAAGCAAAGCACCCAAGACATGTTTACATAGATAATATATTGTAAGAAAGAAAAAGAGGAAGAAATGAGACCTTAGAAAAGCATGGAGTGGCATGGCTGTGGTGGGAAGGCTTGGAAGGAATCCTAGTGTTAGTAGGAATCCTTGAGGAAGCAAGAGCTGCATGTGTGGCCATGTCTGCAACTAGAGCTTATGGTTCAACCTTACAACCACATTTATACATTTATCTTATCTACTTATACTCATATATGTAGTCCACACGCTTGTGGAACACTGGCCATCCACTCGCAGTCACACATGCCAATGTGGCCACACATGCATGAGATCTGCACTTTCCATCCCAGTCCATCATGGTCTTAAATTCTTCTACCTAAAAAAAAAAAATCATGCCGTTTCAAGAAACAAACCAACGGTTAAAATCATCCTTTTTAAGCCGTCCATTTATTTTGTATGATCCAGTCCATGTGAGGAGTGCAATGGCCTGATTTTAGGCTTCAAGGACTAAAGTGGGTAGCCCAACTAATATGGAAGGCTCTGATCATGTACACGTGCATGCGTGTGGATGGGTGAGGCTTCCACACACGTGTGCCATATCTGATGTTGGTATTTTTAAAAGAGTAAAGTAATGGTTGGATGTGAAGCAAGGGATGCTTGTGTGGTGACCAAAATGTGAGTACGAGATAAGATGATATTTTGACCCTCAGCTTTGGACCACATATTTCTTAGCTTTCTTGGTTGCGCTAGATTAGTATGATAGTCTATCATTGTTTTGAAAACGATGGTGACTCATCTCCTGACACGTGGCACTCGTATAAGGCTTTCAGACCAGCCAAATTGTGGATGGAATATGTCTCTAAAATCATATTGATCGGGAAATACTAACCATTCAATTGACATCTATTAAATGGACCGTTAAATGCAAATTAGTGTGAGGTTCAAATTCAAAGGGCAAATTTTTACTTGTAATTGTTGGGTTATGCTCGTAAACAATTGGTTAAATGAACTGGACGGTCTGGATTTCTGTACAATTATGTTATGTGTACGTGTACGGTTAAAGAGTAACCACCATATGGTGGTGAAGTATCATAGGAGTCCGATAGCTTGTTGTTTCTTTTTTAGGTCACTAAATTACAAAACAAGCCCTTCTAAAGGTGGTATTCGAGGATGAGGAGTTATAAATGATAAGTGGACTCAGTTCTGACAAGTGGGTGGCTCGGGACCATTGGGCTGTTGTGTCCAGAGGTGGATGGACCGTTATCTTAAAATATCATCGATGGGACAATCTTAACCTCCAGATTTATGGCCTAAAAATAGACGGTTCATAGGAGAAAAACAACAAGGTTTCCACGTTTTAACTCTTAGGAAAAGTCCTAGTATTGATTTATGGGATCTCCC
The DNA here is from genome assembly GCA_021015155.1 of Magnolia officinalis. Lineage (NCBI taxonomy): Eukaryota > Viridiplantae > Streptophyta > Magnoliopsida > Magnoliales > Magnoliaceae > Magnolia > Magnolia officinalis. Next base: position 35,338,999 of record JAJHSJ010000004.1, on the reverse strand, counting down.
AGTTTGGGGAGAATGTTCCATCCAAGATAAGATCTAAGAGACGAAAGGTCTGTATCACCGTACCAATGGGACCCACTTATTAGTGTTGCAGAAAAACACCCCTAAGTGATTAATGTAAGCGCGACGATGCTAAAACATTAAATAAAAATTCAAATAAAAGATATAATAATCAAACAAAAAAGATACAAAAAAAAAAGCCATAATGATTTACATACTTCGACAACATGCTTATTTCATGGGACAATAATACAAAGCTTTCTTCTTCACTAGAAATAAGAGAAACATAAATACAATATTTATATCTTTCCCACTTATATAGGGAATCTCATGTCAAGAAATACTCTAAAAGATGAATATAATAGAATACCTTTCTCTAACTATAGTCCCGTATATATATAGACAACGCCATTAGAGAGAGCATACATGAAAACCTAGATAAACTAGGTTTCATAAATAAACCACATTCGTATGTATATGCATACGGAGGAGATGAGGAGACGTCTCCAACTAAGAGATGTCATAGCCCCTGTACAGAGGCACAATTGTAACATTCTCACTTGAAGATCAGTTCCTCTAATAATGTGAAAAATATTCTTGATGATAGTTACCCAAATGTTACCAACTGCTAAATAATAACAAGCCTAAGAGAAGTGATGCACTAAACAAACTTCTCCCTTGTAATAGGCTTTGTCAGCATGTCTGTCATGTTGTCGTCGGTGTGGATCTTTTGCAAGTGACATTGAACATCGATATGTTTATTCTGAGTATGAAATATTGAATTTTTAACTGAGTGTAACGCGCTTTGACTGTCACAATGAATCACCACTACTTTCCGCTTGAATTTCAATTCTTCTAGCAACCTCTTCAACCAAATAACTTCCTTGCATTCTTGTGTAATTGACATGTACTCTGCTTCTATAGCAAATAAGGCTACCATTGACTGCAGTTTTGACATTCAACTAACCACACTATGAGGCAAGAAGAAAACATAACATCTGATCTATCTTCTTTTATCACGATCTCCAGCATGATCTGTATCCACAAATCTAATTCTAAAATTTTGACCGCTATAACAAATAGTTATTTTAGAAGTACCCTTTAAGTAACAAATGATCCACTTTACGGTAGTTTAATGATCTGTACTCGGGTTCACTACGTATTAACTGACTGCTCCCACTACTTGCGCAATGTCTAGTCTGGTGTACACCACAACAAACATAAGGCTCCCTACCGCTAATGAATATGGTACTTGAAACATACTTACCTTCTTCGCTTTTGTACTAGGACACTGATTAGAAGACAACTTGCAACTAACAATGAATAGAATACTGACTGTGTTAGAATTCTGCATGTCGAAGCGGCGCAAAACTCTTTTAACATAATCTTATTGGGTTATCTAAACTTTTATGTTTTTCTTATCTCTAAATACGACCATCCTAATAATTTTATTAATATCACCCAAATCTTTCATATCAAATTTTCCAGATAAACGAGCTTTTAATGTTGCAATAGTATCTTTGGTAGTACCTACAACCATCATGTCATCTACATACAATAACAAAATAATAAAGCTACCGTTACTATAAATATGAAAATAGGCATAATGGTTTGTCTTACATCTCTGAAATTCCAAACTCACAATGAAGGAATCAAACCGCTTGTATCATACCTTGGTATTTGCTTTAAACCGTATAGCGATACGTTCAACCGACAGATTAGATTCTTTTTATTTATTTATTTTTCAATAAAGCATTCGAGTTGAGTTATATAAATTTCTTCGTCAAGATTCTCGTACAAAAAAGCAGTTTTTATATCCAACTGCTTCAACTCTAAGTCAAACACTGTTGTCATATTCAAATGGACACCTAGAGAGAAAATTTCATTAAAGTCAATACTTAATTTTTGATCATACCCTTTTACCATTAATAAAGCTTGTCTCTTTCAACATTCCCATTAGTATTCTTTTTCAGCTTGTAAACCCACTTACAATGAATAGTCTTCTTCTATTTGGGTAATTCAACTAATTTTCAAGTCTTGGTTTTATGCAGAGCTTCCATCTCATTATTCATGGACATTCTTCATTAGCTAGTCTCCACAAATTCACATGCCTCTCGGTGTAAACAAGGCTCACACTCTTCTATTATACAAGCGTATGTTGTAATATAATTCTTAAGCCAAACAAAAGGTTTTGTAGCTCTCTTTGGTCGACTTTAATTACTTTAAATTTTAGCACCCAGTATCTCATATGCATGTTCTTCATCAGTTTCATCTTTAATGATATCATCAATTTGCTGACCTTATGAATCAACAGGCTGATTTTGAACATCATTTAAATATTTCAATTCAATTATCTCTCGTGACTTGAGCATGACAATTATGTCTTCCTACAACAAATCTTAATTAAAAATAACACTTCGGCTAATTACTAAGTTGTGGACAGTATCCTACAATCCATACTCTTTTGTTCCATCTAAATATTTAAGAAAAATATATTTTCTAAACATCGAATCCAGCTTAGTCTTGTGCTATTCAGGAATCCATATATAAGCATCACAACCAAAACTATGAATGAATGAATAATTAACTAGTTTTTCATACTATATCTTTTTAGGGACCCTGCAATCTAGTGCATTTGTAAGTGAATGATTTACCAAGTAACAAGCTGTATTAATAGCTTCTATCTAAAAGCATTGCTCGAGCCTAGCTAAATTCAGCATGCTCCTAGCACTATCCATTAGGTGTATGGTTCATATGTTTTGCAACTCCGTTACGCTATTAAGTACTAAGGATTGCGTAATGCCTCTCAATTTCATGCTTACTACAAAAATCATTGAATTTTATTAAGTTATATTTTTCTCAATTATTAGTTCTTAGACACATGATTTTCTTTTCCTTTAAATTTTTAACTAATGCTTTAAACTTGATAAAATAAGTAAAAATATTACTTTTCCTTTTTAATATGTAAACCTACACACTCCTAAAAAAATTATCAATAAAGGAAACAAAGTACTTCAAACCTCCCAAGGATTCGACTGATACTTACAAAATATCAGAATTAAGTAGATTTAAAATATCATTTCTTTTGGTAGTGGATGGAGGAAAACGAGTGATATGAAGCTTTCCAAATAAGTAATCCTCATAAACATCTAAATTAATAGACTTTAACCCATGAAGTGAATCTCAATCAAAGAGTACCTTTAGTCCTTACTTGCTCATGTTGCCCAACTATCTGTGCTAGATTGTAGTAAAGTCTATTAAGACATTAGCAACAATATCTCCAATCAAATAATATAAGCCGCCCATTAACTCTCCTTTCACCGCCACCATTGCCCATTTTGCAATTTTCAATCAGCTATTTTCACTAGAAAATTTATAGTCGTCTTCATTGAACTTTCCCAATAAAAGAAGACTCTTCCGTAGGTTTTGTACATGCTGCACACCCGAAACTGTACGTGTAATACCATCAAACATAGTAATTCTAATATCTCCAATCCCACAACTTTACACGTGCTATCATCACCTATGCAAACTGTGCCGCCATTATATGACTGATATATGTAGAAATAATCTCTATGTGGAGTCATGTAATGAAGCGCCCAAATCTAATATCTATTGTTGGCTCATGTTCTCTCGTTGAATTACTATAGACAACACTTCCTTGTCCTTAGATGAATTCTTTCTTAACTAAATTTTCTTGGGAACCCTTTGAATCTAATCTTTGATCTTGCAAATTAGGTTTGTACTTTTCTTGAGTTTATAAATTTTGCACAAGTAACGATTCTTTCCACAATTCCAACACTTATCTATTTTGCGCCCTTTCGACTTGTATCTCGTCTGATATCTCCCACCGGTACCGTCTCTCAATAGATCTTTCTTTGACTATTATAGCATCACCAATGGATTCCCATATGTATTTTTCTGCGAGATTCTTCAGTAAATAATGTGGACATGATTGACTCCATAGTGATATTTGAACCATTGTTGAGATTCATAATTAGATCATCCCATGAATCTGGCATCGAATATCACAAACGTGCGGAATTTTCTTTATCATCAATCTTCACATCAAGTGTTATCAATATACTAATTAGGATGTTAAACTCATTAAATTGTTCTTGCAAAGAGGATCATTCCTTCATCTTCAAGTTACATAATTGTCGTCAAAGGAAGATTTTATTTGACATTTATTTGATTTCATATAAATTTCGTAATTTATCCCACAAACTTTTTGCAGTGGTTTGATCGGACACGTTGAACAAAATCAAATAATCCAATGTAAGAGGAAGGTCTGCCATGACTAATTGATTTTTCTCATTAAATATCTTGACTTTCATTATACAGCCTTTTTTTTCCCCCTTAAATTGCAATTGCACATACTTAACCAACATCGCATTCATTTTAAGTTTCTACAACACGTAAGTCAAATTTGGTACTTTGAATATGTTAGAATTCGATCAAGCCATCCAAAACACAATTACAAAACAAATGCCAACATTGATCTTGTGCTAAAAGGTTTCTCAACTTTTGATTCTGATACTAAATGTTGCGAAAAAATGTGCGCACGTAATAAATGTATGTGAGGCCAAAATACAAAAGAAAATGGCCAAAAAAAAGTCAATATGGTCAAACCAAAGATAAGAGCATAAGAATTTATGTGATTTGATAAATGTCAATTATACAAAGCAACAATTAAGAACTTTCTTCTCTACTAAAAACAGGATCAATAGAAATATAAGGCTTATATATCCCGCACCCATATAAAAAATCCTATACCACCTGATGCAGGATATGGAAAATTAAATATGACATGCAAGATTTCAGTCTTAGATCTTACCAATTCAGAAACAATCACACAAATTCCACATCCCACATGAAAATCCAAACATTCAATTAAGAAGGGGAATCTATGCGAGTCCAAGCCGACACAGGCTAGGGCTGGACCAATAAAAATTATAAGCCAAGCGATGTCAAAGGGAAATAAAATCAACCACTCATGCATAAAAATCAGTCCCTAATCCAAGGGATTCCCTAATCTCAATTCAAGGAACCCTAGGGTGAGTAAAAGTACAAATCAGTGAGGAATAATGTAATCTAGGTATAAGGTTATGCAATTAGGTATAAAAAAGAGGACAATAGGAAAAACCTGAACCCGAGATGATCCCGGCGTGTGGACAGCTGGCCGGGTGCGGGTGCGCGTGCGCCTGAGGCTGGCCGCACGTGTGAGGGGGGAGGGAATCTGGAAAAGGATTCTTAGGCCTTGGTCGGCCAGGCTTGGGCTGCAAAACTCCCGATTTTGACGTCGATCCGAACTCTGGTCTGGGAGTGGTGCTCCGTCGAAGTTTCAGCCCCCCCTGCAGGCCGAAATCTGAGAACCTGCTGTAATGAAAGGAAACTGATGCAATCAAGGACGAATGTGAAGTATGGATGGTGGTGGAAGATAGAAGAAAAGAGATGATGGAGGATGGAGATGAATCGGGGTCGATGTGGCTTCGCATCACGGTAGTTAGCCATTCGAAAAGGAAGGGCTTCGCACCCACTTTTGAATTCTTCCACAACTCATGAAGAGAGCAGAAAAATAAAGCAGGATTTTTTTTATTAAACTTCAATGAATAAAAGAACTACAAGGGATGCCTATTTATAGGGAAAACCCTATACCCCAAAAACTCACACCTTGTGCGCAACCTATTACTTGGTGATGAAGTAAATTAAAATAAAAATCAAACACAGAAATCTAAAGCGTTCACAATGTTCTAAATAATAATAATAAGCAAAACCTAAAAAATGAAATCAATCCGACGAGTGGGCCACGATCATGAGATCCCATGATGGGCTTTTCTTAACTATCGGACCCACTTTTCTGAACCAAAACTTGTCTTCTAGCTAGCAGGCCCTCCCTGGACGTCGTCATCGAGCCAGATCGATGATGAGAACCTCCTTCTACATACGTACGTGCGTAGAGGTGGTGGTGTGCGCCTGTGGGTGTGCACGATGTCCTCATCAACTCTCCCCGGCTGCGAAGATTTCGCCACTGGTGAAATAAAACTCCTGAATCGTTCTAGGATATCAGGATCAAGTCGTTAGAGCTCTTCCTCAGTGAGTCATGTGCTGTCTGAAGCTGGACGTGACTTCCATTTAACGAGGTACTTCTGAAACCCGCCATCTGACGTAGAAATTATCTCATGGTCCAGGATATCCTCTACTTCCTCTCTTGGGGTGTGAAAGATAGGTATGGGAGGTAGAGGTTGGGATGAAAGGTCGGGAAGAAGCCATGAATCAAAGGGTAAGTCTGGGGAATCAGGATGGGTGGGCGAAGGGCCAGACAAAGTATTAGTGGGTCCCTGAAAAGCAACTAGATCCTCCACATTGAATGTGGAACTAATTCCCATGGATGGTGGAAGATCTACCTCATACGCATTGAGGCCATTTCGCTTTATAATTTTGAAGGGTCCAGCGCTACGCGCGTGTAACTTACGAACGGCCCCTGGAGGGTACCGCTCGGGCCTGATGCAGACCATCACAGAGTCCCCAATATTGAACTCTTTGAAACGTCTATGTTGGTCTGCAGAAAATTTGTATTGCTCATTACTAGTAGTGATCTTTCGCCTGATTTCTTGATGCAATGAATGTATGTGCGCAAAAGACTCTACAGACTCTGATGGCCTATGGGATAATGACATGGGGATAAGATCAAAAGGCTTCCTAGGCTTGTAACCAGTAACGACTTCAAAAGGACTTAGACCTATGGACCTATTAACAAAACTATTGTATACAAACTCGGCTATGGGTAGTACGACGTCCCACGTCCTGGTATGCTCCCCCACTAAACATCGAAGTAAACTCCCTAAGCTCCTATTAACCACCTCAGTCTGGCCATCAGTCTGAGGGTGGTAGGCAGAAGAAAATTGGAGCCTAGTATTCATCATGTGTCATAGTGTCTTCCAAAAGTAACTCATGAATTTCATGTCACGGTCAGACACTATGGTTTTGGTAACCCATGCAGTTTGACGACCTCACTAAAGAACAACTTGGCAACATGACAGGCGTCAGAGGTCTTAGAACAAGGAATGAAGTGGGCCATTTTAGAGAAACGATCCACGACAACAAATATGGAGTCATGCTTTCGAATAGTCTTGGGAAGTCTAAGCACGAAGTCTATATTGATGTCCTACCAAGGGATGAATGAGACTGACAAAGGTGTATATAATCATGTATTCTGTTTCCTCTTCTTTGCCAGTTGACAAGTACAACATTATCCTATAATTTTGGTCACGTCCCGCTTGAGGCTTGGCCAATGAAATCTATCCTCCATTAGGGCAATGGTCTTGTCACGACCGAAATGACCCACAACCTCCCTGAATGTAACTCCTAGATAAGAAAATTGTGAAGGGAGGTGCGTGGTATGCACAAGCGGTCACTCCTAAACAAATATTCATCCAAAATCAAATACTCACTGTTAGCTCCTGACGGACTTTCTAATAAAGACGTATACACAACCCTAAAATCTGGACACTCAAAATACTCTTCTTTGATGCGCTCAAGCCCCGTAACTTCAATGCTCATGGAGTTGAATAATACGACTCGACGACTCAACGCGTCGGCAGGCTTATTCTCTACACCGGCCTTGTGCTTAAGCACAAAAGTGTACTCTTAAAGGAATTGAACCCACTTAGCGTGCCTGGAGCTTAATTTCTTCTGAGAGTTCAAGTATCTTAAGGCCTCGTGATCTGAAAACAAGACGAATTCTTTCGGTAATAAATAATATCGCCAATGGCGTAGTGATTGCACTACCGCATACAATTCCTTGTCATAGGTGAAATATCTTTGCTTCACCTCGTTCAGTTTCTCACTAAAAAAGGGGACAGGGTGCCCTTCCTGGCTAAGTACTCCTCCTATGCCAACTCTTGAAGCGTCACATGCGACTTCAAAAGCTTTTGAAAAATCTGGAAGTCGCGTGACTGGAGCTTCGGTCAACTTGACCTTTATATCCTTAAAGGCCTTCAAGACGGTCTTTGTCCATTGAAATTCTTCATTTTTTATGCAGTCCGTAATGGGAGCCACAATGGAACTGAAGCCTCGAATGAACCGCTTATAAAAAGTGGCTAAGCCATGAAAGCTGCGCACCTCATGAATATTACGGGGTTCAAGCCAATTAACGATGGCCTTGACCTTCTCGGGATCCGCCCTCAGCTGACACAACAAAACTTAAGAAGATCACACTACTAGACAAGAACACGTACTTCTTTAGGTTGGCGTACAACTTCTCGGCCCTAAGGATCCCACAAACTTGCCTTAAATGGTTGAGGTGTTGCTCCTTAGTTATGTTATAAATCAAGATATCATCAAAGTAAACGACTAGGAACTTCCCATGAAGGGTCTCAACACTTGGGTCATCACACGCATGAAAGTGCTTGGGGCATTAGTTAACCCAAAAGACATAACTAGCCACTCATATAGCCCATCCTTCGTCTTGAAGGCCGTCTTCCACTCATCACCAGGGCGTATACGGATTTGGTGATACCCACTTTTAAGGTCAATTTTTGAGAAGATAGTAGCATTGACCATCATATCTAGCATGTCATCAAGACGTGGTATGGGAAACCGATACTTGATTGTGATTTTGTTGATGGCCTTACTATCAACACACATCCTCCAGCGTCATCCTTCTTAGGTGTAAGAAGGGCGGGCACGGTACACGGACTCATGCTCTCTTGAATGAAACCCTTCTTTAGGAGTTCATCAATCTGCCTCTTCAACTCAGCGTGCTCCTTCGGGTTCATTCTGTAATGCGGGAGGTTTGGTAGAGTTGCCCTAGGGATCAAATCAATGGCATGCTGTATATCCCTCATAGGGGGAAGCTCATTCGGTAAATCATCAGGAAAGACATCATGAGACTCATGTACTACCTGAATGACCTCAATGGGTAACTTTACGCTAGTCTCTGATACACTCTCCCTAGCCACAAGGGCGTATATCATCGAGTCCGCCTCCGTTTCACGCTCAAAGTCTTTGGCATTCAAAATATGGAGCGATTTGGACTTGGACTTTGACTCCTTCACTTCTTTTGGGCCGCTCACACTTTGTGTGGTGAACACTTTTCCAGTTGTATTCTTGGGTGGTAGAGGATTTAACTTGACCTTCTTGCCCTCAAACCAGAATGTATACACATTTGAACGACCAAATATGGTAACATCCCTATCATAGAGCCACGACCTACCCAGAATGACATGACCCACATGCATAGGAACCACATCACACCAAATTGTGTCTTTATAAGATTTGAACTGAATAGAGACAAGATAGTGGTGCGAGACTAGAATGGATGTCTCATCAACCCAAGAGACTCTATAGGGCTGAGAATGGGCTTCCAGCTTCAAGCCCAAACAACTCACAGTAGTAGTCGATGCCATGTTGGCACAACTACCACTATCCATGATCATCTTACAGTTCTTTTCCCCACATTTTGCATAAGTGTAGAAGATCGTGTTGCGGCGCCAGTCATCAGTGTTCTTGGCTTGAGCCAGGGCGCAATGCACAATTGCGAGGGTCACAGACTCTTGTGCTCCCTCTTCCTCATCACTAGGATTTCCGACTGGCTCATATTCTTCCTCCTCACTATCACTCTCTGGGGGCACTACTTCTACTTGCCCATCAATAAGGAGTATTTTGGTGCCCTCTCTCGTGCCGCACTGGTGAGAAAAATGTCCAAACCCCTGACACCTAAAACACCTAGTGGCCCCACTTCCACGTGAACTAGACCTGACAATCTCGTTACCCTTATCATCCTTAGGTCTGGTTGAACATTAGGGGAAGGTTTGTGTTGGAACCCCGTGTTAGGTCTAGCCCCAGAGAGGTTGGCCTTAGCACTGAATTTGCGAAAGTCAAACCGCCTTCCCACAGATGCTTTAAGGTATTGCTCAACATCTAACACTACTTGGTACAACTGTTCGATAGTGTCTATGTCTTTGGCGAGTAATTCTCTCCTAATGTCAGGACGGAGACCCGTTTTAAAACGAGCAAGGGTGAGTATGGGGTCCTCATCAACCTCACAGCGGGTCAAGTACTCTTCGAATTTTCAATATAGTCAGCAACACTCATGGAACCCTGTTGAAGAGATTGCCACTCCTCAATCAACCGTAGGCGATAAGAGAAAGGGAGGTACTTCTCTTTCGGCGTTTCTTTCATTTCTCCCCAATGGACTATTGGGAGTTCCCTCGCTCTTTTTTTTCTTTTTTATTTCGCTCAACCGTCGTCCAAAACCTCTTTGCTTGACCCACAAGATTCATCTTGGCGAATCGGACTCGTCGAGCATCCGACATATCATACCACTCAAAATAGTGGTCCATATCCGCCAACCAATCAAAAAAGCTTTAGGGTTTAAGTGGCCATCAAAAGTAGGGACATCTACTTTAACTCCCTTGAGGAGTTGCACATATAGGTCATATTGGTCATGATGTCCCTCACGGCGTGGGTGCACAGGTGCGCGCCCATGACCAACTCCTTAGCCGCCTCCATTCCTTGGTCTAATCTCCTGACCACTTGCTTGAGAATGGGCATCTTCCCCAATGGTGGGGTTTGCCCTGAGGGATACCTCTATTTGAGTAACGCGATCATCAAGTTGGTTAAGGCGTTGATCTATGCGTTGTTCCAAGCACTTAGACATAGATTCAAACTGCTGGGTTAACTTGGCCATTGATTCTTGTAGTTGCTTTATGTTTAGAGTAGGGTGCAAACCAAAACCGTGACCCGTACGTGTGGGCACACACAGGCTAACTCAACCTAAGGACCTGCTATGACAACTATATGCATCTAAAAAAACTAAATGACCCTATAAGACTCTATATGAAGGCGATTACATATCGTTACTAAAATTCAGCTATATATGATGGACTGAATGCATGACGGACTCAAATAAACTAAACCCTAAATATGTGGTGAATTCCCCTACAAGAACCCTAGGCTCTGATACCAAATTTGATGCAGGACATGAAAAATTAAATATGACATGCAAGATTCCAGGCTTAGATCCTACCAATTCAGAAACAATCATATAAATTCCACATCCCACATGAAAATCCAAACATTCAATTAAGAAGGGGAATCTATGCGGGTCAAAGCCGACACAGGCTAGGGCTAGACTAGTAAAAATTATAAGTCAAACGATGTCAAAGGGAAATAAAATCAACCACTCATGCATAAAAATCAGTTCCTAATCCAAGGGATTCCTTAATCTCAATTCAAGGAACCCTAGGATGAGTAAAATTACAAATCAGTGAGGGATAATGTAATATAGGTATAGAGTTATGCAATTAGGTACAAAAAAAGAGGACAATAGGAAAAACCTGGACCCAAGATGATCCCGGCGTGTGGACAGCGGGCCGGGTGTAGGCGCACGTGCGTCTGAGGCTGGCCGCACGTGTGAGGGGGGAGGGAATCCAGAAAAGGATTCCTAAGCCTTGGTCGGCCAGGCCTGGGCTGCAAAACCTCCGATTTTGACATCGATCCGAGCTCTGGTCTGGGTGTGGTGCTTCGTCGAAGTTTCAGTCCCCCTATAGGCCGAAATCTGAGAACCTGCTGTAATGAAAGAAAACTAATGCAACCAAGGACGAATGTAAAGTATGGATGGTGGTGAAAGATAGAAGAAAAGAGATGATGGAGGATGGAGGATGGAGATGAATCGGGGTCGATGTGGCTTCGCACCACGGTAGTTAGCCCTTCGAAAAGGGAGGGCTTCGCACCCACTTTTGAATTCTTCCACAACTCACGAAGAGAGCAGAAAAACAAACAGAAATTTTTTATTAAACTTCAATGAATAAAAGAACTACAAGGGGTGCCTATTTATAGGGAAAATTAACCCCATACCCCAAAAACTCGCACCTTGTGCGCAACCTATTACTTAGCGATGAAGTAAACTAAAATAAAAACGAAATACAGAAATCTAAAGCGTTCACAATATTTTAAATAATAACAATAAGTAAAACCTAAAAATGAAATCAATCCGACGAGTGGGCCATGATCATGAGATCCCATGATGGGCTTTTCTTGACTATCGGGCCCACTTTTCTGAACCAAAACTTGTCTTCTAGTTAGGAGGCCCTCCCTAGATGTCGTCATCAAGCCAGATCAATGATAGGATCCTCTTTCTGCGTACGTACGTGCGTAGGGGTGGTGGTGTGCGGCCGTGTGTGTGCACGATGTCCTCATCACCACTGATATCCCATAAAATAAATATAATAGAATCTCTCTCTATAACTATTATCCTATGTATATAAACACTACCACTAGAGAGAGCATATGTGAAAACCTACATAAATTAGGCTTCATGAACAAACGACATTCGTATGTATATATATATATAGGGGGGGATGGGGGTAGTATCTAACTAGGAGACGCCATAGCGTCTGTACATAAGCACAACCGTAACAATTAGAAGTGAAAACCTCTGTATAGTGTGCAAAGATGTGGGCTAGGTATCTTATACGAAGCATACTCGGTTCATCAGTTTGTACAAGTAGGTTCAACGACATGCTGATCTAGACCATTGTTATGATTATTCTTAAAAAAAGAAAAAAGAAAAAGAAAAAACGGAGTCAGCAATCCTAGCCATTAGATTGCCAGCTTGTAAATAGAAGATTAAGAAGACAATGCATGAAATGGTTCATCCAAGGTAGGATCCACCAGATCAACGGCTTGATCACCTCACATCAGTTGTAATTAGAACGAGGAACCAAGGACTGCTCGACTAGATGCAGGCCAATCTACCCTCAAAACTCCGGCACCCAATTTTGATAGAGAATAACATGATACCTCACACTGATCAGATTGTATAAATGTAACACAGTAGGGCCCACCAGATGAACCATTGCTATCATGGATGTTAGGCTTAGGGGATGGATTTGAGTGTATTTCAGTGATTTTGGATTTCAAAAGTTGTTTTGTTCCATAGATTTAGAGATCTTTGAAATACAGTCCTGTGAGTGTTTTTGAATATATATATAATTTTCAAATTTTTTTTTTTTTAAAATTTTAATTTAATTTTGTCTTTTTAATGCTCCTTTCAAAAGATAAGGGAGTCCGACGAGACGCAGATAATACCCAAAACAATCAAATTATCAATTACATCACTGAAGTTACATGAATGGAATAATCCAAACAGTCCAACATTGGTCACGTAAATTGTTGGTTAAGAAATATTGGTGCTTATCATTTGTTATCGTATGTGTGTGGCCTTCTTGATTTTTGGATTTTTTTATTTTTATTTTTTGTCGAAGTATATATTTCAATGGGCTTATTATAATTCTTGGTATACTAATTTAAATTATTAAAGTTGATTTAGTATTTAAATTTAAATTTTTATAAATATACTACAAAATTTCAATGTATTTCTATTTTTGAATTCCAGTTAATTCCAAATACATGCTCCCAAACTGGCCCGGATTTAGAATTGCCTAGCAATATTGATAATGGGCATAGTTTCCATTAAATATGGAACGTTGATTTTTGTAACCCACAATCTATTTACCCAATTCTTCTCCTGTGGGAGAATTTGGAACGTTGATTTTTTGTAACCCACAATCTATTTCCCAAATTCTTCTCGTGTGGGAGAATTTTGGTTCACGTGCATTCCACGGTGGAACCCTGCTATCCAACGGTCATTGGTGATCATAGGCCCACAGGGGAATTTCCTCTAGAATAAGGTGAGAAGAATTCGTAGGGTCCTTGTTGGCATACCTAAGGTGAATCAACTATAGTCTACCATCCATTTTCCTTGCCCTTGATCGGATGGCTTTGATCATCTTATCATGCTCACTTTGTGTCCATGTGCAATGATTGTTGTGCTCGATTCCAATAAAGGCCATTTTTCTTAGTTGGACCCAGCTAAAGAAATGAGGTCCACCTTGCCAGATTGATTTGGTGGACCCCATCTTGAGATGGGCCCAGCCTAAGTATCTCCCACCAAGAAAATGTAATTCTTTAACCAGTGGTCCATCTTGAATAGCCCAAGAATGACGGTTATGATTAGCCTGTGGAGATTTTTGGATGATTAAACATTCACCATATGTACGACTTGGATCCCCAAAAGAAGTTAGGGAATGCTAGTTACAATCCAGACCGCCAGAATCTCTGACCCAAATGTGGATGGAGCAAAATCCAAGTCGAAGATGGGTGATTGGGGGGAATAGGATTGATTAAGAGTGTGATTTTTCAACCATGGAGATGGGTACACCATATGATAACCTGCAGGGAAAATCAGGCCACTCCACTCATTAGGTGGGCCACACCTATACATTGAACCAGGATAATCAGCTGTCAACGCATGGACTTATTTCTGGTCATGATTGTATAATACAGTTGGGGCCCATTGTTCAGTAACCACTGAAGATGATCAGTGCACCAAAATTCTTCTCGACGGGGAAGAAAAAAAGAAAAAGAAATGATAAACCTATCAATGAAGGCCAAAAAATAAAAGGCCAAAAATTCAGATGTTCTCATCATCATATCAACATTTTGGATCATTGAATTATAAATTGATTTTAGTCCTTGGTGAGAGAGAGAGAGAGAGAGAGAGAGAGAGAGAGAGAGAGAGATTTTTATAAATATGAATTTAAAAATGAAACCATATGAATAAGGTGAGCGGGACAACAAATAACAAAATAACATATGTTTTCATCTCTATGGATGCAAACACAGCCAGCCAGGAAACTCTCATACTTCCATTTACAATCAATAAAAAGAAAACCCAATAAATATACCAATCTATATGAATGTGCTCGGTTCGAATGGAATCTCTCCTCCAAGATAGGCAAGCTGTTCAAGATAGGAGCCACAAGTAGAATGTGGACCACGAAGTGACTGCGAGTGCAGCAATCAAGTATGTCCACAGATACAGGACGGAGCATTCCTCTTGGCCCACATCAAACAGTTGGGTCATCGTACCTACAACACACCATTGTCACCGTCATCATCTCATGTCTGATCCCATCTGAATGGCCATATCTTAATTGGCCCCAAAACTCAGGCCTGGGCCTTGAATTGACTGTGAATAAAGATAAAAAATAATGATAATAAAAACTAAAATGAACTAGTTTATGAAGATGTGTACCAATATTCATAGCAGGTGGGAGCGTATATTGGACCATCAGCACGTATTGATACAATGGGTCTTTTGATAGGAAACCAAGTTTGCTGGCTCCTCTAACAATGCCAACTCCAATTATGGGAAGGATTGCGTAGCGCACAATAATAACCGAAATAATTATCAAAGGCCTTAATTTCCCCGAACGTAAACCTGTTAATTTTAAGAGAGTTAAAAGTGCAAAAATTAATAATAAAGTAATTTTCCACAAGTTACTATTGTATATGATGTTTTAATGATTTTTACCCTTGGTGAGATTTCCTCCTAGTATAAGAGTGATGCATGGAATTGTGCCATCCCTGCATAGAATGCATGATTCAGTTAGAAAATAGGAACTGAAAGAAAATCAAATGCAAGGTTATACAATTGCCAAACTTCGAACAAAAATTATCACTAAAGATAGTTCACGACCTTTATTTTAGAAGCTTAATTTCCACTTGCAGTATTTATATTTATTTATTTATTTTTGCTTAATTTTCTCATGAACTTTGTTCATGGTTGTTTTTTCATAGTTGAACATTTTCCAACATGGTATCGGAGCCAATGGATTGTCGTTTTATGATATGAGACTATGGTCCAATGAGTTTGGAAGTATCCCAAATTGGCATTTGGTTGGATATGTACATTGGGCAATTTTGAATTCAACTCGTCGAGCATCTAGGTGGCTTAGAAAACAAAATTGAATTGGGCGGGTATCAGTTTTCCACTCTAAATGAGTGAATTAATAATTTGCAGAAGAATGTTTTCACCCATCCACAATTCCAACGTACTTCCAGGACCCTACCTTCATTAATAGAATCTTCCCACTTTCGACACACTGATGGGTTTATTTCTTGACATAGTTCCCACCCACGAGAAAGAAATTGACGTAGGGTTAAACCAAATTTACGCACCCTAATAATTTGATCGAGTCTTGGATCACGCGGAGTGGGGCATTTGTACCGATGATGAGAGATTTCAGCCATGGCGTCGCACCGAAAATGAAACCGAGGATCTAAGTAGAAGAGAGCGATCAGTTTGTTTGACACTTGAAACTAGCAATAAACAAAATAATCGCTTCTGTAGATTTCCAAAGTAAATATGCCGAAGATTACGAAACATACCGCAGAAACAGTTGGAGGTGCTAGTAACTCTTCAATGATCTGGTGAAGAAATACTTGCACTCTTCCCCAGAATTGCACCTTCTTGTTGCTCATGAGCCTATGGCTCGATAATATTTGTAGAATCTGCCATGGCACCCAATGCATTCATTTAAAACATTAAAAAAATAAATAAATCCAGTTATTCTGATTGAAGCAAGCTGAAATATTTGGATATTTTTGGCTGGCCATTTATTTCCCACGTGCTCACAAAATTCTGATATGAAACTGAAATTTCAAGCATGGATTCATTCAAGTTTAAACAAAAGAGTTCTATGTTTCATCAAAGCAATTCTCAAAGTCTGCCTTTTCATTTATCAAAACAACAGAATCCGGCATATCATATAAAAGCCTATTTGAACTTAATTGTGGTGAGTGTGAGTAAAACAGGAAATGATCAAGTGAGAAATTCTCACACTGAAATTTCACTAAGATAAAGTTTCTCGCTGCCTGAAATGGTTGGAAAGCAATGAGCATGTAACCCACTTCACATCTTTGTCCAACGTTGATTAGAAATAATAAGATCTGAATATAGCAAAATTTCAATATGGGAGTTTCACACCAGACATAGATGACTGCGCTATTGAGTCATTGCCCCCTGATTCTCCCATACATCGGGGCCTACCAGCATCAGATCAGATGCTATGGCTGCTTCCTGGTGGGCCTTGCTGTATGGGGCCAATCAGCAGCCCCTCTGGTTTCATATGTTCAGCCTACCGCACAACATGATTCCCAAAGTTACAGAATCCTATGACAAGAAATGCTATGAAATTAACTCAAGGAAAAATCAAATAGGAAATTTGGCACACGCATGCCGATATCACATATGGGTACCTACTCCTTCCATTCATCAAGTGGGGACCAAAAATCAGATCAATCCACACATCAAGTGGGCCAAACATGTACGGCAGAAGTGGATGGTTAGAGGGAAAAGAAATGACCAAAGCTCTATGTTCAATGAATTTTTGTGGCCTCCATGATGAGTATACTGGCCAATTTTTAGGCCAGGACACAGTGTCCTCCAACCTGAGAAACCAGCAAATCGCCACTGTTCTTTCCCAAGTTAATCTTTGGGAATGTGGTTGGGAACTTAAAACAATCCCACCACAACTTTAGAAAGGTTCCTCGAAAAAGAATCACCCTTGGGAAGTTTCAAGATATGATAGGAGAATCCCAAAATGCCTAATGGTATTTTAATAATCTTCAAAACCACAGCTAGAAACATTGTTATTCATACTGCACAATGAAGAAATCATGGTGCAGATCATAGGAATGCAACAAAAAGAATAAAGCACTCTGCATTGATATGTATTGAAAAGACAACCCGTGGTGCAAGTATATATGAAGAAGGAACTCAAAGAAGAGAGAGACTTACAGGTTGGTTTTCTGTAGATTCATCAATGGACTTCATTGATGACAAAATCCGAGGCAATGGCGAACGAGGCTCTTCATCTTCACCCATCAACTTCACTGATGACAAAATCCGAGGCAGTGGCGAAGGAGGCTCTTCATCTTCTCCCACGAGAAGGCAGGTTTCCCCACTAGCATCAGATTCCTTGTTTGGTATCTTCCGAGACTCCTCAATCGATCTGATTTCATCATACACTTCGCCCGCACTTCGTATAAGATGGTAAGTGTATGTCCAGATGTAGAAGCCTCCAAGCTGCACAAACAAGAATCACTTCAAATTGCAAACTACGAACTTAAGTTGACTGTTTTCTACATCACTTGGTCTCATTTTGTAAACCACAAATAGGCATGTAACTAGAGTCTCACAGTTAAAAAATTCAGAACTCATTGGCTCAGTCATTAGGTGAGCCAAAGCAAAACCCAATTGAACAGAAAACCCCTTTCAAGCAGCAGCAAAAAATATAGTGCGTTTGGATTCACCATTGTATTGAGTTTTGATGATTAGTCTAATACAGTTGATATAACAAATTGGGATTTTCTTCCTTTAGCAATCATGTCAAGGGGAATACATGATCCAAACTGCAATTACTGTATTTTTGAGATGGACTTGAAAGAAACCTAATTGCAATTTGAGGGCTACTTCCTCATTATGAGTACTAGGAAACTTGAATATACTTTTTAATCATTGTCTTTATCAAAATAGAATGTTTGAAATTCAATTCAATCACGCATTCTGAAGCCTAAGGCTGCATTTGGGTTATCCTATTTGGCCAATAGCCCTAAAAACTCTTCCTAATTCTTGCTTTTTCAAATAACCTCTATACAAATCAATCCGTGATAATATACTTTTTAATCATTGTCTTTATCAAAATAGAATGTTTGAAATTCAATTCAATCACGCATTCTGAAGCCTAAGGCTGCATTTGGGTTATCCTATTTGGCCAATAGCCCTAAATACTCTTCCTAATTCTTACTTTTTCAAATAACCTCTATACAAATCAATCCGTCATTATAAAGTTTCACCTTGCACTCAATTCAATCAATGGATGGCAACCACCATTCTCTATTTCTTTTTCCTTGTCTTCTGAAATATATGGAGTTTGAAAATTAAAGCAATTATATGAGTTTTTTTTTTTTTTTTCAAAAATACGGAGTAACAACAGAATTTTGCTACTGATGGTACAGACTGAGTGATGAAGTAGTGACCAAGTTTCTGAAGTCTGAACACTGCGATGCAAGTAAGAAAAAAATAAAATAAAATACAATCACTTACTGCCATTGAGAAAGAAGCATAAGAGTATGCATTGACACTGCAAATACTACTGTCCCCGAATGGACTACCGTTCTCTTTACAAATTGCGGGGACCACAATCAACATTAGATTTCCCAAGTTTCCTGTTCCACAAAACCATATTAAAAGCCTTTTTTTTTAAAAAAAAATTTTATTTTTCAAGAAGCCCTTAAACTATGTAAGAAATGCATATAGAGAGATCAAACTAGAAACTATGAGGGAATCACCTGCTGAGCAGGTAGCAATGACCAGCCCTTCAAGATAGGGTGCAGGTTTCAATATCTTCACAACTATCCATCCCAGGATTCCTCCGAATAAGAAGGTTAGGCCGATGTTAATGGGCATAAACCACCTGAAGATACAAACAGCCATGATTGTCAGATTCTTGATCGAATTATTTTAGCCGTTGCTTACCAGAACACAAATGTAAGAGGCCTAAATGAGATTTGTCATCGAGTTTTATACTAAGGGAATGATACAATAACCCCCCAGAATGACATTTGAGTGGGAAAATGGAGATCATTCAAATTTGAAAATTTCTGCACTCAGATCAGCTGAGAAGGGCGAGTGAAGTAATGCACATTTGGGCCAATGGCCATTTGCACTTGATGAAACTTTAGTAAACATCCAAAATGCACACTTGGCCAATTACACTCCGATTGTACGAAATGCGAGCGGCTTACCAAGAGATGATGTCTTCAAGAGTAACAGACTTCGCCAGACTCGCGAACATGAGCGATGGAGTGAACACGATGAACACAATCTGTTAAGAAGATTCTCAGCTGTGAGTGGCATAGAGCTAACAACATATAGAGAATGGATAAGCATTGAGCTATTACGCTTACTAGTTGTCATGTGAACATAATAAAATGGCAGTGGTGAAAAATGTCAGAGCCCGTTTGGGACATGCAGGATCCAATCAAGTGGACCCATCTTCATAAAAGCAGTAGGCTCACTCATCACTGTCATTTGATCAATGATTGGTATACTGATGCCTGCCCCAATTAAGAAAATGATCCCCAATACTCAGGAAAGGGGCCCATTTCATGGACCTCTAGTATCAAAATCAACTGGGCTTAAAGTGGTAAGTGCCCATGCCAGATCTCAGCCAGTCCAGCAAATTTCATGATCTGAGCCGTTTGATTGACTTCTATAAATGTGGACCATTTGGTCTACTTGTCCACTTTCGTTGGGAGATACCATGGCACCACCATCCATGATGGTGCCCACATATCAACAGCATAGGTTACCAAAAAGTAGGCTCCATATGTCTACCATTTCTTGGTCAATCAGAAAGACGGCATCTTTCAATCAAGGATTGCATAATAGCTCATTACAGGAACACACCCGATTATGTGTTGTGCCTTTGTTCAGACCCAACACATGGGCTAGTACTAGGGCCCAATTAGCCATGGATCAGGTCCATAGAATCTGCCCGATTCCAGCCCAAAGCAAGATGGTTTGCGCTAACATACTCAGCCATCCTGACCCAGTTAGTCGAACACAATACAGATAGGTAGGGTTGGAGAGTTATGTAGAAGAGAGGATGAGGGCACCTTGTTCATGTGCTTCCTGGCATCAGCGACCAGTAGATTGCAATAACCAGTAGCCAGAAAAGCACCAAGACCACTGATGATGAGCACTTGCAAAACAGGCATTGTTGCCACCGAGAATAATGTCCAAAACCCCATCTTCTTTTATTGCTTCTGCTCCCCTTTTCTCTCTTTTCGTATGCTTTTCTTCTCCAAACCTCTCTCGCTCTCTCTCTCTCACCCTTTTCTGCCTTATATATCGAGTCTAATAAAAGAGTAGAAAGACCCTGCAATCATAAAAAGAGAGAAAAGAAACATGGGTTATTAATACATAATAGCTAGCAATAAGACAATAAAGATGGGGAAAATAGAAAACGCTAGCTTGACTACTCGGTGTTATATAGAGTAGATCCACTCCCTCCATCATGTGAGCCACCTATGTGTTGTTTGAATTGTGACTAAAATCATGTCGATTCAAAACTCACGGGGAACGGTTGAGATGGGAAGTTCCACCACCAAATAGTCCAAATCGTGTGTAGGGTCCACTTTGGTGTATATACGCCATCCCATTCCACTTATCTGACGTGTCACATCAGGATG
This sequence comes from Magnolia officinalis, assembly GCA_021015155.1. Classification (NCBI taxonomy): domain Eukaryota; kingdom Viridiplantae; phylum Streptophyta; class Magnoliopsida; order Magnoliales; family Magnoliaceae; genus Magnolia; species Magnolia officinalis. Next base: position 35,317,894 of record JAJHSJ010000004.1, on the reverse strand, counting down.
ATGAATTCCCAAAAAATCAGGACACTAGACTTCTGCGTGGATTTATCACTTTTAGGCATATGATTTTACAGTATTACCCCTACCCACGTCCGTCTTGTATTGAGCTGATTTTTAAGGATCCACGGTCAAAATATAGTGGGGCAGCTGATGGAGAGGGTGGATCTGATGCACCGTCACCCGCGCCAGGCTAGCGCAGTCCAAAAGAACAAAGCAAAAGGACGAGAATGCCCCTAAAACGACGCGGATTTCCTGCTAAAGCCTTTAGCAAGAAGTTCCTGCGCAAGGATGCTGGGAGGGGCCCACCGCCGTGTTTTTGAGAAATCAACTCCGCCCATCCTTTTTTAGAGGTCATTTTAGGAAACACTATAAAAATTTCGGTGGATTCAAAACTCAAGTGGGCCACACGAGAGGAAAAAGTGTGAATTTAGTGAGCACTGTTGAAACATTCTTGTGGTCATAAAAGTTTTGTATCAGGATAAATATTTTGTGTTTTAACTTCATCCCAAGTGGGAATGACCTTATAAACGGTTGGGATGGCATATAAACATCAAGGTGGAGCCCAGGAAGGTTTCAACGGTAGAAATTTCTTTCCCCAATTTTCCAATTTTCCCTTTTGTGTGACCCACTTGAGTTTTGGATCCACCTCATTTTTGGTTGAGTATTCTAAAATGATCTCGCAAAACGGATGAACGGAGTTGATTTCTCAAAAACATGGTGGTGCCCCACTCAGCATTCTTGTGCAGAACTTCCCGCCAAAAGGCTTTCCCAACGAGAGGACATGTTCCAACCTGTTAACCATACGTAACATTCACCTCTCCAATTGATAGGCTCAGCTGTACGGATCACCTTTCAAAAAAAATCTGCCTAATTAAATGATTAGGTGGGCCACACCATCCAAATCAATGGAACAACTTAAAAATAAAATATTTCAAAGAAAAAAAAAAAAAAAAACCCTCAAATCACGCGTTGCGCACCTAAAGATTTATTTACCCATTTTTTTTAATGGTGGGGGACCTTTTGGATGGGTTGGATGGCATGCATACATCATGGTGTGGCCGTTCATTTCCCTACATGGTGTGGAGGACCTGATTATTAGATTAGGCTGAGTTTCGTACAATGTGATCCTCCTGATGAGACCCACCTCTTGGACGGGTTGGATGTCGCAAAGAAAAGACCTACGCAAACGTATGTGCCCACGTGGCAAGCGTACTAGACCATTCACTGGATGGGCCGACTATGGAAGTGTGGCCACTTCATTGGTGGACCGCCGGAATTTCGGATCGGGCCATGGCATGCTCACGGGTCCAATGATCCCGTGTGCCACGCTGGCAATTGTCTTGGACACGAACCATTGACGGATGCGATCGATCAAGAACAAGCCCATTTGACTCCAACGGTCAGTCTTGGGCCTGGAATCAGTGGTCCAATGTCTTTCTAGGCCCAGAAAAATCAGGCCATAGAAGGCTCGGATCAGACAAGGTATTTATCTTGTAGGCCCACCCCAAAAAATAAAAAACAAAACATCAATCATCTCGATTCATGATGCCAACCGCCTGAACGGTGGTGAGTTAGACAAGTAGCCGCTACTTGATTTGACAATTTAGAGAAGGTAGCCCACAAAATAAAAAAAGCAGTTATCAAGAATTTCCTCCAATTGACGGTTAAGATCCTCTTAACTATCCCCATTTTTTTCAAATGGCCTGTCCACAGTAGGATACTGTAGATGAAAGGTTAAGATCATCAGATATTATTTTTAATAGATGGATAGAAGAATGAGACCCACAAAGTCAGCAGCTAAAGTAATACAAGTACATAAATAAAAGTGGGCAAATATACAGGTATGACAAAATAGAGGTCATAAAGAAAGGCCAATACAAATCGATGCAGCCGACGTGCCAACCTGGCAAGCACGCGTGGAGACGTGCGGAAGTGGAAAAGCTAGGCAGCTGGACATGCATGCACAATGAGGTGGCTTTAAAACACGTTTTTTTTTTCTGTACAAGGGTGGCCCACCAGATGAGAGGCCCAGCTTGACTTATACTAACGGATGATCAGATGTCCTATGCATAGACTCTAACATGTCGGCAGGAGTTATGTGGTAACATGGGCTGATGACTCTACCATGTTCAAGTTCTACCACATGTCAAGCAGTGTGATGAATGGCCTGAACATGTCACACGTGTGCATAGTTAGAATGGAAGCCACCTTGGCATTGTTCCTCAAGAAACATAGGCAGGAATCCGATGGCCAAACATCTGTGCACGTGTGACTTCACCTCACACGTGTGGATATGAGAAACGCTCATCAAGGGAATCAACTGTCTAGATTTAAATACCACACACGTGTGTTGTAGATCGATGTACAGGTGTCATATACTGATGTTTGGATGGCATTATCCGGGAGACATGGTGAGGATAACTTGATGAGAGCCTCCAATACCCGGAACACCACCGACCTCAGGGATGTGTTGAGGTCACCAAGTTAATTTCTGTGGGCCCTACCATGATGTATGTATGTGTTATATCCACACCGTCCATACATTTTGTGAGATCATTTTAGACAAAAAAATAAAAATAAAAATACAGCAGATTCAATGTTCGAGTGGACTGTACCAAAGAAAGAAGTTTCCAATGGCCACAGATGTTTTGGATCAAGATGATATTTGTGTTTTCCCTTCGTCTAGGTCTGTGTGACCTTATGAACAAGTTTGGATGGCAAATAAACATCGTGATGGACCCTATGAAGGTTTCTACATTGGACGTAACTGTTGTAATGCTTCTGTGGTGTGGTCCACTTGAGCTTTATGTCTTATATTTTGGACCATGCCTTAGAATGATCTCGCAAAATAGGTGGACAGTGGAGCTATAACACACGCATCATGGTGCAGCCCATGGAAGTGAGTGACGTCGCGTGTGGTGGGTATTGACATAAAATTAATTTATATTAGTGGTTGAAATCGTCATTGTAAATATAAATATGTAGGATCATTTACCGAACCAATTAAGTATTAGGCTGCACATGAAAACAAAAATTTCAATTGCAATTGAGTTCTAGTGCGTGTACTCTCTATGTACGTAAGATATATATAAATAAAAATAGATTGATGGATCATGCATACCTACTAATAAATAATATATGAATGAAATAGAGTGATCCATCCTAGGCACGGTACGACTCTACTAATCAGACTTTTTAATACCCGGCTTGACCCATCCAACTTGTTTATACCTGACTCGACTCAAACTGAATGGATGAGTCAGTTTGAACTGAGTAGACTTCATCCAATCCAAACTCAAATCAAATTGAGTTCAAGTCACCTAGTAACTTGACTTAGATTCGAAATTTAACTCGGTGGTGGCTCCACTCAATCCAAGACACAACTCGTACATATAAAAAGATCTAAAATGCCGTATAGTTGATGAAGAGGCTGCAATTCAACTCAATTTGGGTTTGACTCGACTCGATGCTCAGCTCTAAGTCTACCGTCTAAACATTAAATTTATTTTGAACTATGAAAGATCAACTTACTTTTCACACATAAATATTTAAAAAATGAAGGGAAAAAAAAAAACGAAGAAGAAAAGACTTTTGATTGACTGCATCAAAACAAGAGGAAATATATAATGATTCGGTGACTTATAAAGTCATAAAATATATCTAAAGATTTTACTCATGTGACGAGTACTGATTTGGGATCACAATTGTTGCTGAAAAATTATCAATCCCTGTGGAGCCCACCTTGATGTATGGGTTGTAAATCCACACCGTCCATCCATTTCGACGGCTTATTTTAGACCATATATACAGCTCAGTAGACCAAACGAGAGGAAATGATAGGAACATGAAGAAAATTATAGGTTTTGTCTGTGGGGCCACCATGGTTTCCATCTTTCATCGTAACCTACACACCAGCATTAAGATAACATACCAAAATCAGCTTTACCAAAACTCAAATGGGCCACATCAAAGTTACCTTAGAGATTGTTCCTATGTGTATCCTTGTGGGGTCAATCTTTTGTACGTACGGTGAATATGAGAGTTGTCATCGGACAGACGGAGGGGATTTTACATTATACAATAGCGGCACCAACACAGCCTGGATGTTTTACTATATTAGTAGGAAAGCTGTTGTAGCTGTAGACGATTCAGGGCATCAGTTTTCGGGGTATGTTGAACCAATCACAACTCATAAGGGCAGCCCACGAACAGCCCAGAACATATCCCATCACAGATGAGCAGTCCAGATATACAAGACCTAAAAATAAGGAAACAGATTAGCTGTGATCCCCGGAACCAGCCAGGTGGGTGCGACACTGACCGTGGGGCCCACCTGGATGTATGCGTTGTATATCCACGCAGTCTGTCCATCCGTTTTGCCAGCTTATTTTAGGGCATCTACTGACAATAAAGCAGATACAAATCTCAGGTGGACTACACCACAGGGTCAGTACTGAATGTTCACAGAAAAAAACTTCCTAGGGCACCGCATTGTTTATTTGACATCCAACCTGTTGATAAGGTCACACAGACCTAGATGAAGTGAAAATACAAATAACAGCTTGAACCATAACTTTGTGGCCACCAAGAAGCTTTTAATGGTGGGAATTCAATCCTTACTATGTGGCCCACCAAAGAATAGTGTCTGCTTCATTTAATTTTTTTTTTTTTTTCAATGCTCTAAAATAAGGACTGCATGGATTTACAACGCATTCATAGAGGTAGGCTGTACGGTCAGGGTCGCACCCACATAACTGGATCCGAGGTTACAGCTAATCCGCGTTCTAAAGATAAGATGTTACGATAAGTAGGACGGTCCAGATTGAAGGAAGAAAGACAAGCCAGTTTTCAAAATGACAGAGACTCTCAGCAGTGAAAGGAATTAAAATAATAATTAAAAAAAGCATTCGAACTTGCTGGATGATGTGGACACGTAAAAGAAGCAGCCAGTCATAGAGAAAGAAACGGTAAGAAACGGATCGGCTACTCCACCTGCCACCAGCCAATGGCTGATGGTCGGTGCTTTGTGGGCCCCACCATTATGTATGTGTTTCATCCATGCCGTCCATCTACTTTTATACATCATTTTATGATATGAGACCAAAAATGAGGTATATCCCAATCTCAAGTGGAACACATTACAGGAAACAGTGCTGAATGAACGTCAACCATTAAAAACTTTTTGGGAGCCATAAAAGCTTTGGATCAAGCTGATCTTTGTTTTTTCCCTTCATCTGGGTCTGTATGACCCAATCAACATATTGAATGTCAAATAAACAGTACAGTGGACCTTAGGATGATTTTAATGGTGGATATCCAATCACTATTATTTTCATGTGGTGTGGTCCACCTGAGATTTATATTAATCTCAGTTTTGGAATCAAGCCTGAAATGATCTTTAAAAATGTATGAACGGAATGGATGAAAACAGACATCATGTGGGGCCAACAGAGAAGCGGATTAGCTGGTGTACCCTACACCATGGTGTGGATACGTGTCGTGCGAAGGCGGGCGCTGACACACAAAGTTATACAAATGGTTGAAAGTAGAAGCGGATTGCGTACTGAGTAAAGGTACTGAGTAAACTCCATGGATTCCACCGTTATTTATTTATTTTATCAACTCTGTTCATACGTATTAACAGATAATTTTAGAGCTTGAGCTCAAAAAGAAAGCATATCCAACACTTAAGTGGACCACACCACATGAAATCGTGTGATTGAACCTCTACCATTGAAAAATTCTTTTTGGCTACCATAGTTTTGGATCAAGATGAAGTTTGTGGATTCTCTTCATCCATGTCTTTGTAATCCTATGAAGAGGTTGGATGGCAAATAAACATGACTGTAGGCACTAATAAGGTTTCAACTATGGAAATCATTATTCCACATTGTTTAATGTGGAATAGTCCACTTAACTTTAGATTTACTTCAATTTTGGGATCAACCCCTCAAATTAGTAGGAAAAATGGATGGACGGTCCATGAATATATATATATATCAGTGGGACAATAATTCTCACCGTTAAAACATTCCTAGGCCCACAGTAACATTTATTTTCCATCCAATCCGTTCATGACGTCAAACAGGCCTAGATGAAGAGGAAAACCAAATATCATATTGATACAAAACTTCCGTGACCCGCAAGGGTTTCAATGGTAGACCTCCAATTCCCTGCTACCTTTTGTAGTGTGGTCTACTTGATCTTTGGATTTATCTTATTTTTCAGCTCAAGGCTTACGATGAGATCACCAAATGGACGGATGGTTTGGATATAACACATACCTAATGGGACCCATATAACTTGGTGACGTCAGTACATCACACAGGTGGGTGGTGTGTGGTACACTGGCCAATCCGACCATAATAGTATCTCGTCACATCTCCTCACCACCAAAGTGAGTGATGAAAGTTCTAACCACCCGATGTGCGCCATGAAAAGACGCCCAATTGGCTGGAAAAGGGATAAAGAGCAGCGGCCTCACAAAGCGCGTGTCTATGTCATCGAACATCTAAATCGGTCGCGGATTTTCCTTCCGAAGCCTTTCAAAGAAAGTTCTTGCGTTGGGAACTAGATGGGGCCACCGTGATTTTTTTTTTTTTTTTTTTTTTTTTGTAAGAAATGACAACCGTTTATCCGTTACTTGAGCTCGACATAAAGTCAAAAATGAGCCGGATCCAATAATCAAGTGGGGCAAAAACGTTGAACGTCCACGGTTAAAATATCCGTGGAGCCACATAAGTTTTGAATATGTATAATATTTGTATTTTCAGTTCATCCCACTAGGAATGATGTTATGAACGGTACGAAGGTTTCATTTCCTTACCCAGCTTTTCCTTTAGTACGGCTCACTTGAGTCGTGGACCCACTTGAGTCTTGGATCCTGCTAAATTTTGGGCTAAGTCCTAAAATGAGCTTACAAAACGGCTGAACGGGTGGATGTCACAAACATCACGGTGGGCCCCACTTAGGTTTACAGCCCAGGAACTTCCTGCCTAAGGTTTTCGCAGGAAATCCGCGTCCCTCTAAGTCTATTTTAGACCTGAGAGAAAAGAAAGCTATTGGATCGTAAGGGATTGAACCGAAGAAAAAAAAAAAAAAAATCGGTTCTAATCATCTAACAAGTGGCAACGGCCCACAATACAGGTCAAATAACGGGACGCGTTTTCAACGGTCCATCATGGTAAACAAGACTGGGACATTTTATTCGACAGTCCATCATGAATGGGCGAAGGTTAGGCTACCTATATTTTGGGACGACGGATGGGCTTGTTGATCCAGCGCGGTGGTGCAAAACCTCCCTAATAATACTACATCATTGATGATCAGATGTGGCGGGACTGAGATTTCTGAGGTGGGCCCGACATGGAACGTGACAAGTACCAATCATTCAAGCGAAATTGAAGGAAAACCCCACACATTCACGGAGTGGAAGACAGAAACGACCCTACCCTTATAATACACATACGACCAAAATAATAATAATAATAATAATAATAATAATAATAACGGTTTCTGCCTTCTCTGACTTTTAGAAACACGTCCACCTGTCATTAAGCACAAAAGATCACAACCACCAAAAGTGAGGGACTATACAGATTGATCATACCCCGAAAATTACAAATGATCAGATGGTCATAACTCTCACCGTCCAAATTCCGCGGGTGAAATCAGTTATGACCACGATCCGTGTCCAAGTCATCTCACCACCGTGTGGCCCACCAGAAAAACAGTTCAGATCGTGCTAATATCACTGATAGATCGAATCACAAAAAAGAGCCATGATCGTATTTAATGAAATAAAGTCGTATAAATTAAAAAAATAATTCTAGTTGGAAAAAGGAATAAGTGGCAAGTATTAGCTCAATTAAGAGCCACCTGTAAATATTTTATTGTTCAAGGCTGAATAAATTAGATTGTGAATACTTCAAAAGAATCTTAAATATAAAATATTTACAACTTTGAATTTAAATTCATTATAAACAATTCCTTATGGACCCCACTTTCATTAATTTTCAGTCCAAAAATTAGATTTGTTGAAAGATCCAAACCTCACTAATTAGGGGACACCTAACTTTTAAAATGAGATAGATATATTTTTCATTTTCTACTGTCCACTAAATGTCCAGAAATCTAACATCTGGATAACTAAACATTATTAATTTCTGGTTCATGATATATTTAAATGGGTCCCCATAACTTGACGGTTTATTACTCGTACACGGCTACACGATTTCTCATAATTTCTAACCGCCTGCGTATCATCTATCACACTCTCCCAGAGTATCAATACTTCTCTTTTAAAAGTTCTGATTAAGAAGGAAATTTGTATCAGTTTATGGATACTTTTATTTAACAAAAAAAAAAAAAAAAACAAAAAAAAAACAAAAAAAAAAAAAAAAACCAACAACACTCCAAAAACGGCTCCAAAAACGCCTTCAACAGCAACACATTATATATATATATATTATATATATATATATATATATATATATATATATATATATATATATATATATATATATATTCAAATACGGAAACGAATTAGAGAAAGAAAAAAAAAAAAACGATTTGATTCCAGAATACAATACCCAATTGATTGAAAAGGGAAATCAGAACACTCCCTCAAATCCAAATCTTGAAAAAACACAGGAAAAAGGTAAATAACCAGCCAAACGCACAAACAAGATGATGATGATAAAAAGAAAAGAAAGAAAGAAAAAAAAAAAAATCTAAAAATCTCTTGGCAGCAAGAACTCCGAATCGATTACCCAAAACTGGTTCTGATCCATAATTTTACAAATTTTCCAACGAAACCAAGAAATTAGAATATCAATCTACCTAACACACTGTAAAATTAAAAGGAAAATAGTTTAGGAGAAAAAAAAAAAAAAAAAGCAAAACACAAATTCGAATCCAAACATTCTAAGTCAAATACAATATGCTAATAACAGGACATTCACATGCAACAACAGAACTAGAAATCCTTTTAAAATCTCAATATCATCCCATCAAATAAACCAAACATTCTACGTAGAATTCAGCATCAAAATCCAATACATTTCCATGCAAAAGAAGAAGAAGAAGAAGAATGGATAGAATCAAGGATCACCAAACAGACCCAGAAAAACAAAATATAAGGTACCTGCAATCATGCGTAGCCCTGAAAAGCAAAGAACTAGAGATGCTCTCCAACAAGGAAGAGAGGGAGGTGGGGGCGTTGCATAGATCGCGACGCACTGAATCCATGTATCTCGATTGATGAGATGAGGGCGAGATTGGGGGTAGAGAAGGGGGATTTTAAAGGGGGAGGGTGCCACCTTCACCGAATCAGGACAGAAAGGGTTTCCTGGAGAGAGCTTGGAAAGGGACTTTGAATGATTGAGAAGAGGAAAAGTCCGTTTTCGCCTCTTTGATAGTTATTTTTTTGCGCGAGTCTTATTTCTTGCGTTGGCCAGCGGTGGGCCCGACTCGCGCTAACCGATCGCTATTTGGAACAAACATTCATCAGATCCAACCCGTCCATCAGCTGAGAAGTCATATTTTCACCATATAGTTGAAATTTAATTACAGAACATATTCATATTGTCCATAACTTAAGGTACGGTGTAAAATCATTCCAAAAATTTTAATTCACGTAATGTGGCCTACATTAGTATCGGAATGTATTTATTTTAAGAGGCTTCATTAAATATTGTGTGAAATCTCATATGAATGGGTTAGATTTTATTTAAAAGTCACCATATACCCCACATGCAATTTGGACGATTTTAACGGTGGTGGGACATCCCATCTCAACGTTTCCCATGGTGTAGCTCATCTGAGTGTTGAATCTACCAGATTTTTTAACCTTCAGTCAAATAAATGGACGTCGCACCTGATGGACGGTGTGGATCTCATCGAAATTAAGTCTTTCAGACCACGTCATCGAAGGAGGTTGCGTACCCTTCCGTACGAAAGAAACACAAGCGTTTTGCTCTTTTATCGCAGAGTAGCCCTTGCCAGTACGCCGCGGCCAGTCTGAATTGTAGTCCTCTGGCCCCACTATCGGTGATACCAAACCATCCATTTGGTGGGAGGTTTTTCCGGAGATCAGAACCGTCCATATTCTGGGTGCTATTCAGGATGGATTTTCTTCAAATACTCACACTGAAACGATGATCCTGACCTTTGATTTATGGTATTGAACGTGATCCGTTAATTTTTTTTATTGATGGACAGAATCATCCATTCCGCAGTAAATTTCTTACTGTAGCTTCTCTAGGCTGTAACCAGAACATGGTCAGTTTAGATTTCAGATCATCGACATCCTATACATGTAGGTCAGTGGGGCAACACCGGCAGGTGATCTTTAAGTTCTAACCATTCATTTGCAGGCATTAACAGAAACATCGGATTGTTCATCACGTGAGATTTCAGCGACCCCACTATCAATAATATTGGAGCCTATGATTTCAACGGCTATGATCACGGAAACGAGTGCCGGAGTACCTGCGATGACGAGGTTTTATGGTGGTCCCACAGACCCTAAGCTTTCCGATTAAGCTTGATAACTTAGTAATACGGATAAGTTTGAAACGCGTCTGCTGCTGGCAATAGAAGGTGACAGACACGGAGGTACTTTTATAGTTTTAGGTTGGATAGAAAGGTATTTCTGGTATTCTCAAAAGAGTATTCAGCTCTTCTCGCCGTACATGGAAAAGCCAGCTCATAACAGTAACATTAAATGTAGGAGTGATATGTCCAATATAACCTTAACCTTGGTGATACCCTTCCACCGAAATAAACATTGAGGGGCTTCCGAACTCTCTGGAAGTAGCAAAACGATCCGTCAGAAAACGTTCCCGGGGCCTCCTTAGGATAGCTGCCCTTTAAAAAAAAAAATAAAAAATTCCTCATGCCTTTAATGCCTTTCTGGATTTCTATTTATTAAAAAATTAAGTATATTTCAATTTCTATATTTTATAAATAATATATTATCAATAAAAAAAAGTTTTTTGTTTTTTTTTGTTTTTTAAATGATTTAGTTTCCAATATCATATGACTAGTTTTTAAGTCTATTCCATTAATCTTTTCCTTCCTTTTCTATTTTGTTCCTATTTTTTCTAATAATTTTTTTAAATATTTTTTAATAACTTTAATTAAGATCTCTTTCAATTTTATATTTTAAATATTTTTGATTAAAATCTAAACTTCTTTGTTAAGTTTAAAGTATTAATCCATCAATTAGAACAATTCTAAACATTGAGTTTCTTGGGTATATACGACAACCCTGACTTATCACAATTAAAAGTCCAATTCTTAATTTTCATGATATCATTAGTAACCAATAAGAGCATTCTGGATAACCAAACCTAAATAAAAACTTGCCTTATAGTTCAACCTTTTTATTCTTTCAGCTTTTCATTTTTTCCATCGATGGCTTCACGCTGTGTCAACCTTTTTAAAGATCTTTAACAGGTAGCCGTTTTCGACGACAACTGTTTTTTAGCTGGGTATGCTTTTTCTTTTTTTCAATGAACATGATGGACAAATTCCGCAGGCTGGTTCCTTCCAAGCTTAATGATTACCATGTTAATAATTCAATATCGAACTGAGACCTTAATGTGTAAGCTAGATGTGACATGTGAAATCATGACTCAATCAATGTTTAAAACTTATAATCATGGATTAACAATTCGAACTTAACTATGAAATCTAATAGATAACTAAATCCAAGAGTCGTAAATCACCAACATTAAGTATTTTATACTTCTTAACTCAAGAATATCTTTCAAAATTTTCAGAAAAAATTTTTAAAAAAAATTCACAAATTTTGCTCCAGACTAAGAAAATACTGATTAGGTAACCTAATCTCCCATCCATAACCTAAAATCTACATTCTCCTCAATGTAAAAGATATAAGCATGCAATGCATGTGAGATGTGAGACAACGAAATTGAAGGAGAAGTGATGGAAAGATAGTACCTGATGAAGGAGTTGTACGACTTTTTCCAAAGAGATCTCAGCGTGAAGGTGGCTCGGCATAAGAGTTAAACCAACAAAAGAAAACTATCCTAAAATAAATGGAAAGCAAACTACCCTAAAGGCATAACGATGACTATCCTAGAACGACAAAAAGCAAACTACCCTAGTCCTATGAAAGCAGTAAATCTACTTATACCTCCATCAGACTAGGAGATAAATCCTGATAAACAGGATCATTCAGAGGCATGAACATGTCCTCTGAATCAAATTTATCAACAAATGGCTTTAATCGATGTCCATTTACTTTGAATTCATTATCATTGGTTGGATTTCGAATCTCGACTGCCCCATGAGGATAAACATTGATAACAGTGAAAGGACCAATCTAATGAGATCAGAGCTTATCCGGAAAGAGATGTAACCGATAATTATACAAAAGGACATTTTGACCCGGCGTGAATGATTTCCAAAGAATGTGTTGGTCATGAAATGCCTTCATAATGTCCTTGTAAATTCTCGAGTTGTCGTACATATCATTCCGAATTTCTTCAAGTTCATTCAACTGAAGTTTGGTAGCGAGCCAGTGTTGTCCAGATTGAAGTTCAGATTTTTGATCGCCCAGTAGGCTCTATGTTCCAACTCCACAGGCAAGTGACAAGCTTTCCCATAGACAAGTCTAAAGGGAGACATTCCAATAGGAGTCTTAAATGTGCTACGGTAAGCTCATAAGGCATCGGTCAATTGAATTGACCAATTCTTACAGTTGGGGTTAACCGTCTTTTCCAAAATGTGTTTGATCTCCCTATTGAAAATCTCAGCTTGCCCACTTGTTTGTGAGTGGTATAGAGTGCTCACATTTTGAGAAATACCATATTTCTTCATTAAATTCTTAAATGGTCTATTACAAAAATGTGAGCCCCCATCACTAATGATGGCTCGAGGCGTTCTGAACCGAGAAAGGATGTTTTCTTTTAAGAATTTAATGACCGTTCGATGGTCATTATCCCAGCACGAATCACTTCAACCCATTTAGTGACATAGTCTACAGCGAACAAAATATATATTTTTTCAAAGGATTAGGGAAATGGTCCCATGAAATCGATGCCTTAGCAATCAAATGCCTCTATGATAAGAATAAGGTTCAAGGGCATCATATTTCGATGGGACAATGCTCCCAACTTCTGACAACACTCATAAGCCTAGCAAAACTCATGAGTGTCCCTGAACATAGTGGGCCAGTAAAATTCACACTGCAGAATTTCGGCCGTGGTCTTTTTAGCAGAAAAGTGACCACCACAGGCCTGTGAGTGACAGAAGGAGATGACACTCTGATGCTCATCGTGTGACACACATCTCCTTAAGATTTGATCTGGGCAATATTTAAACAAATACGGATCATCCCAAAAGAAGTTGCACACCTCAGTGAAAAATTTCTTCTTATCTTGTGTAGTCCAATGTGTTGGCGTGAAACTTGTAGCAAGATAATTAGCAATATCAACAAACCAAGGTGAATGGGAGACTTTGAATAATTGTTCGTCAAGGAATATGTCATTGATATGTGTCGTCTCAAGGGAATTAGGGAGATCAGGGCGGGAAAGATGGTCAACCACTACATTCTCTACTTCCTTTTTATTTTTTATTTCCAAATCAAATTCTTGGAGGAGGATCCATCTAATCAGGCGGGGCTTAGCATCATTCTTAGAAAGAAGATACTTGAGCATCGCGTGATCTGTGTAAATGACAATCTTGGATTCGATCAAGTAGGACCTAAATTTGTCTAAAGTGAACACTACGGCTAAGAGTTCCTTTTCCGTAGTCGAGTAGTTCACTTTGGCAGGGTTTAGAGTTCTATTTGCATAATGGATAATGTAAGACTTCTTTTCTTTTCTTTGGTCTAACACTGCCCCAGGAGCATAGTCAGACGCGTCGCACATAAGTTCAAAAGGAAGGTTCTAATCAGGTGGCTGCATAATAGGTGCAGTGGTTAACATGCCCTTAAGCTTAGTAAAAGCTTCCTAGCATTGCTCAGTCCACTCGAATGGTGCATCATTTTAAAGTAGATTACATAAAGGACGAGAGAGGAGACTAAAGTCCTTTATGAATCTTCTGTAAAAATCGACGTGTCCTAAGAAGGATCACACGTCTCGTATGTTCTTGGGGAGAGGTAGGTTAGAGATAAGATCAATTTTTGTCTTATCTACCTTGATTCCTTTGGATGAGATGATATGTTTAAGGACAATTCCCTTATGAACTATGAAATGATACTTCTCCCAGTTGAGTACCAAATTCTTTTCTTCACATCTTTTCAGCACACATTTAAGATTCTTTAAGCAATCGATGAAAGATGGACCGAATACAAAGAAGTCATCCATGAAGACCTCTAGATATTGCCCCACCATGTCAGAAAAAATACTCATCATGCATCGCTGAAAAGTGGCGGGGGCATTACATAGTCTGAATGGCATCATTTGGTAAACAAAGGTGCCGTAGGGACATGTAAACGTGATCTTTTCCTGATCTTCATGAGTTATTTCTATCTGGTTGTACCCAAATATCCGTCAAGAAAACAGTTATATGAATGACCAGCTAGCCTTTCTAAAATTTTATCGATGAAGGGCAAAGGAAAGTGGTCATTCCTTATGACAGTATTCAACTTCCTATAGTCAATGCACATTCTCCAACTAGTAGTAACTCTAGTTGGCATGAGTTCATTATTGGCATTGGCTACAATGGTGATTTTGGACTTCTTAGGAACCACCTGCGTTGGACTCACCCATTGACTATCGAATATAGGGTATATGATACCCACATCGAATAGTTTAAGAACCTAGGCTTTAACCACTTCCTTCATATTTGGATTTAATTTATGTTGTGATTGTCGAGAGGTCTTCATGTTATGCTCGAGATAAATGCGGTGAGTACAAATCGAAGAGTTAATTTTCTTGAGGTCCGCAATCGTCCATCCAAGGGCTCCCTTATGCTTAATGAGAGTAGATATGAGCATACTCTCCTATTCTTGCTCAAGGTGAGAGGAAATCACCACCGGGTATGTCTCATCTTGACCTAAGTAGACATATTTTAAATCAAAGGGCAAAGGTTTTAGGTCAAGCTTTGGTGCCTTGAGGTTAGACGACAGAGACACTTCATCAATTTGAGGCAACTCTTCAAATTGTGGCCTCCATCAGTTAACTTCAAGTATCGGCACAGTATCAAGTATGACTCTCATCTCCCTAATCATGTCATTATCAAAATCATGGGAGTGGGCCAGGCACGTCTCTAGAGGAGGATAAGGTCAAAGGTATTCTATCTTTTACGAAAGAGTCAATCATGTTAATGTTATGGAAATCGTCATCATCCTCTAACCGTCTGCCTGTATTGAAAAAGATATGTAACTCTAATGTCATATTCCCGAAGACATACTCATGACTCCATTCCTGTAATTGATAATTGCGTTTGAAGTGGCAGGAAATGGGCAACCAAGAATGATGGGAATCTGAGTGCTCATGTTACTGATGAGTTCAGTATCCAGGATAATAAAATCTACAGGGTAGTATAATCTATCAACCTGATCTAACACATCTTCAATTATCCCTCTCGGTACACGAGCAGAACAATCAGCAATTTGTAATGTGGTTAAGGTGGGTTTTAATTCACCCAAACCTAACTTTTGTACACCGAGTAGGGAATCAAATTTACGTTCGTTCCTAAGTTAAGAAGTGCGTGCTCAATTCAGTAGTTCCCTATTACACAAGGTACGGTTAGGCTATTGGGATCTTTAAATTTCTGTGGCACATCTTGCTTTAGGATGTCACTCACTTTTTCAATTAAAAAGATTTTCTTTTGAATATTTTGTCGCCTTTTGGTCGTACATAAGTCTTTCAGAAATTTGGCATATGAAGGTATTTGTTTTATGACATCAAGTAGAGGAATATTGACCTTCACTTGTTTCAACACCTCTAGAATGTCCTAAGAGTTAAAGAGAGGTTTTGGTGCAACCAACCGTTGGGTGAATGGAGCAACCGGCTTGCCTTGAAGTTCTAGTTCTAATTCTTGTGGAGCAATGCTAGGTCTATCATTGTTGTCCTCTTCTGGGTCCTTGGGATTTTCAGCCATAATCGGAATAGTTTTTGTCAATGATCTTCTCACTCCTAAGAGTGGTGATAGATTTAGCTTGCTTCATCTGATCTGAAGAGTTTGGATCACTTATCTCATATTGTAGTTTAGGATTGGGGAGAGGTTAAGCATGAAACATCCCCCTTTCTATAACCATAACACATGAATCCATCTTTTGCATATATTTCGTAAGTTCTCGTATTGCTTGAGTAAGCTATTGGGTTCGTGTGGAATTTTGAACCAGTTATTATTGAGGTTTCACTTGATTTGGAATTTGATTAAAGAAACCTTGAGGAGTAGTAGTTTGTCCATTCCTCCAACTAAAGTTTGGATGATTTCTCCAACTAGGATCGTATGTATTGGAGGTAGATCTATTGAAAGGTCTTTGGTAATTGTTTACATCATTGGATTGCTCATTCAACACTTCTTGAAAGGCAGGTATTGTTGGACAATTTTCAGTTGTGTGACCGTTACAAGCACAGATACTGCAAATAATTTCCTTAACCTTATCCTTTTTTAGTTCCATGACCTCGAATTTTCTTATGAGATTAGACACTTTAACATTGATATTATCATCCTCTTTCAGAAGGTATAATCTACCCCTCTCCTTTGATTGAGTAGGCCCAGAAGTGATGCTTGATTTTGGGTACGTGTCCCATGAATGTACGTTTTCAGCAAGTCTATCCAAGTAGTCCCACACATCATCGACATTTTTATTCATGAATTCCCCATTGCACATTGTCTTAACCAATTGGTGCATGGAAGATATCAATCTATCATAGAAAAAGTGTGTAATGCGTCACGTTTGAAAACCGTGTTGTGGGCATGAACTAACAAGATCCTTGAACTGCTCCCAACATTTGAAGAATGCTTCGTCCTCCTTTTGGGCGAAGTTCATGATTAACTTTCTTAGGGTGTTCGTTTTATGATGTGAAAAGAATTTCTTTATGAACTTTCTTATTATATCATTCCATGTGCCAATAGATCTAGGACGTAGTGAATGCAATCACGTCTTAGCTTTCTCTTTCAAGGAAAAGGGAAAGAGTTTCAGCCTGACTGTGTCCTTAGACACGTTTGAAAAATATAAAGTGGCTATAATCTCATCAAACTCTTTTAAGTGTAAATATGGATTTTCTGACTCAAGCCCATGAAATTTAGGAAGGAGTTGGATCACCCCTATCTTGATATCTATGCATCCCGTATTTTCTGGAAGAACCATGCATGAGGGCGTGCTCACCTCCGCTGGTTGTAAATAATCTCATAAGGTACGAGGCGGGGGTGCTTGATGCACCTCATTCTCATCTCAGACTTCCCCAACTCTAGGTTGAGGTTGTCTTTCTGGTTGATTGACTAGTTGATTTGCGGCCATAACCTTAATTAACTCTGGGGATCTCGAGTGGTGCCTAGTCCAACGATGGATAGTCAACCCCTCAACCAATCCTCTTTCAGTCAAGAGACGTCGAGTGTTGTCACGGACCTACTTGGGCATGAAACACTCGCAACCCTCAATCTCAGATTCTAACTTAAACTTAAAAGAAAGAAAGGAATAGAAATCTAGAATTAGAAAGAGAGGAGAGTTGGAAAGAAGTTACCAAATTGGAAGTTCCTAAGGTCTTGCAAAACAAAACAAAACAAGTTAGTTTCTAAAAAAGAAAGTTTCTATAAAGTTCCAAAAAAGAGAAAAGTTAGATTTTAAAATCAATTTAGGAAAGTTTCTAAACCCGGAATTAGAAAGTAAGTTGGTTTCTAAAATTAAAAGAAATCCTAGAATTAGATAGTTTCTAAAAACAAAAAATAAAACCTAATCCTAAAAATAGAAAAAAAAAAGTAGAAATGTTAGAAAAAGATTACCAATTTAAAAAGTCTATCTTAAAATCCTACAAAATAGGAAAGTTAGGTTAGTTTCTAAAAATCAAACAGAAAAACCTAAACCTAAAATTAGAAAATCCTAATCTTAATATAATTCTAAAACTAGCTAATCTCGTAAAAACGCAACCGTCAGTCCCCGACAACGGCGCCAAAAACTTGTTCACAACCCCAAGTGTAGGGTCGCGATGTAGTAATAATCTTGGTAAGACCGAGGTCGAATCCAAAGGGACTGAACCTTGTACGTAATCTGAAAGTAACTAGAACTAGAACTAGAAGAAGATGTAATCTAAATTAGGAAAATTTAAGAGAATAATTGTGAACTTATTAACTAAAACTTGTATAATTTAAAGGTGGGAAACTAGGGTTTCCAACGATC
This sequence comes from Magnolia officinalis, assembly GCA_021015155.1. Classification (NCBI taxonomy): domain Eukaryota; kingdom Viridiplantae; phylum Streptophyta; class Magnoliopsida; order Magnoliales; family Magnoliaceae; genus Magnolia; species Magnolia officinalis. The sequence continues at coordinate 35,299,572 of JAJHSJ010000004.1, read as the reverse complement.
CACTTGTAGAGATGAAGGAGATCTATGCTTGATTCATAAACACAACCGTAATCAGAGTCCTATTTTCATCCAGTTGGAAGATATGTCATTAAAATCAACTATGAACTTCCTTTGATTTAGTTCTCAAGAGATGAGAGGTATGAGAATTAGAATGGTATTCCATCACAAAACCATGCCCATGAGACAAAGCAAACAACAGAATTTAGCCAATCCACAACCAACCTAAGAGAGTTATGAATGTTAGGAAGGGTTCCATCATTCAACCATGTCCATGAGATGATGGTGAACAACATGATTCTTACGCTTATAACCTCAATACATGCACAAGGTATACTCAAAGCTATCGTAGATCCATTGTAATTTAAGTCACAATAAACTATTAAAAACTGAAAGCATTTCTATTAATCAAACTAGAATCAAAGAGAGTTCATCAAATATGAATCAAAGGCATAGAAACAATCCCATCACGCTACAAGCTTCACCTCTTTGCCCTAGCTAAGAGGTTTAGCCTATCATTGACATGATGATCTAAAAATCTCTAAACAAAAGCATAAGACAATGAAAGAAAAGAAGAGAAAACTCCTTGTTGCTGGCCATCCCACATCTGATCTCTCTCTCTCTCTCTCTCTCTCTCTCTCTCTCCTCTCTCTCTCTCTCCCTCTTGCTTTCCACGTCAGATGCACGTCCCCCGATGATGCCCTTCACGTCCTTCTCTCCCTGTCTTTTATAGACGCTGGAAGTCGGTGGCTGGGAGTGGAGATAGTCGGTTATGCAGCAAAGAGTTATGTGTGCACAGCAGAAGTGCAGAAGTAGCTGCGTTTGGTGGTTGTGGGAGAACCCCATGATCAAAGAAAATTGGATCTGGCTTTTTGGTGGTGGTTGGCCCCACCTTGGGCTTTGTCTGAACGGTTCAGATGGGCCAACCGATCAGAGATGGTGGGCCACATCTTCCCGGAAGTCCCGGTTTTCTCGGAGGCAAGCCATGTGCACAAGATTGCGTTGAGGTGTTCGGTGGGCTCCACAGTGATGTTTTCAGAGAAATCCAGCCCGTCCATTGGATTCATGGCGCGATTTCGATTGAAAAGGAGTGGTTTTGGTCGAGTTTGGTGTGGCCCAAAGGATTGAATCTTCTTGCCGTTCATCTTGCGTTTGACGGTGATCTTGTGTACACGTGCATGGGAGCAAAATGGCTCCATGGCTAGGGTCGTGGCCACCCCCTGGATTGAATGGACGGTCCCGATTGTCCATATGATGGACGGTGGTGGCCCACTACGCGTCACAGCGGGACGAACAGAAATCAGGTTAACTCGATCTTTGACCAGGGTCTGGGTCTGGTGCGACTCGACTGTGCACCTGCAGTGCACACACATCACACGGGTAGGTCCCACAGTGATGTTTTTGATAAATCCACTCCGTTCATCCTCTCCTCCATCCAATTTAAGGGGTTGAGACCAAAATTGAAGCATATCCAGATATCAGGTAGGCCCCAACTTAGTGATTTAGTGGTTGATCTGTCCGTTGGGCCACTTCTAAAAAGATCCAATGGCTGAAATTTTACGTGAACGGTTACTTTGTGATCCTTAGGCCAGATATAAAGTTTCGAGCCAAACGGATGGAGGGAACCTTGTGATCTTCCATTCAAGATGACTTTCAGACCTCTTTTTCGTTAATCACTTGATTTTCTTGGATATTTGGCGTGTGAATTCTTCGATCTCGGTCCCTTAAGATTTATCCCTTGCCTTGGTGATTCTTGAGCATCAAATCCATGCTTTTAACGCCCTTTTTCAATCCAAGGTCTTAAATTTACCTTGCAACACAAACATTATCAAAATAGGACATTAAACAGTATCATGTTCGTAAAATAATGAAATAACTGGGGTCTAATATGCAATATTTGACCCTCAACAGCCGACGGTTCAGATCTATGATCAAACACCTTGCATGCGATGCTCTAATGAGGTGAATAAGGTAATGGGAGGATGGTGGAATCTCATACATCTAAAGGGATAGTTGTTTTCCAAGAAGGATTTACCTAAATGAGTGTTATAAGGGATTTAGACAAGGATATAACTATAGGTTTATGTCTGATTTCTAAAACAAGGTAGAGATCAAGTTCATCTTTATAATCGATGTTGGAATCCTCATTAGAGTGATAAAGCTTATGAAAAATACTTAAATCTCATTGGTTTAAAGGCTTTGGATGAGGGATGTGAGTGGGGGATCACCTAGGCTTCTCTTGTACCAAAAACTTATACTTTTGCCTAAGAAATGAATGCCCATTTTATAGAAATCGTGTTGCAACGGTTATAAAACAGTTAGTTAACGGCTCTGTCGATAGGTTGGAAAGGCCCTTCTGTTGTGAGCAAACCCTAAGTGTAGGACCGCGATGTAATAATAACTTGTTGATACTGAGGTCGTATCCATATGGACTTATGATTGTGTGATTTTGATTGCTTGCCTCCAAGTGCAGAGGTTCTTAATTAATATCCTGTGAATATAGGATTGATCCCACAGGGAGATGAATTGTGAGAAGGAGAAAATCAAATGCAAAATAAACTAAGTAATAAAAACTAAACTGATGATTTGATTTTGAGATTTTTGAATGGATGTAATTTAACTGAATTAAAATACCACTCAAGCTTTAAAGTTCCACACATAGGTTAATGTTCCAAAATCATGATGACTTGGATAACACAACTAGGATCTGAGCACTATGGTCAGCTTAGTCGGAAAATAAAACAGTTTAAATATTTTAATAAATGATATAAAAAATTAGAAAATAATGTATTTGAACCATTGATATATATTCTCAAACGTCAGTGATTTTAAGAATTCAATATCAATGAGATAATGAAAATCAAAGAAATATAACAGGTTGAGAACCTCTCCTATCTAGGAAATCTGATTGAATCAGGGTAAGCCTATCCATCAATGTGAATCTCATATAATGGAAACATATGGATTTCACAAGAGGATAAAAAATAAAATCTAAATAATAGACAACATGCATATACCATTCTTCTCATCATTAAAAATAATCAATCATCATAACTTAAAGAATTATTAAACCCATGTGCTTCCCTTCTAACTTGGGCTAGAAGGAACTTAGAAAAACATAATTAAAATAAGAAAAAAAAAACAAGAAGAAAGAAATAAATGCAAATAGAAAAGATCTAAAAAAAATAACTTATAGAACTTTAATAAAATTAAAAACTCTTTAAAAACCCTAATTATTGTTTTGGGATGTCTTGAATGATGCTTAGGAATGCCCTAGAAAGTCCTATTTATAAGTAGGGAACTCCAATTTTCGTACAAAGTTAAAAAATCCTAGAAACTGCCTCAAATATACGCAATTTCCCAAAATAAACTTCTCGCTGCACAGTTTGTTTAAAATAGATTTCTTGCTCGTAGTTTTCCAAAATAGAACTTAGAGCTTCATAATACACTTTTTCAGGACGATTTCAGGATTCTTCACTTCAAATCTTCGATTTTCTTCATTCTTCACTTGGTTTTCTTAGATCTTTGGCATGTGAATTCTTCAATCTTTGTCTCCTAAGATCCATCCCTTGCCTTGGTATTTTTTTGCATCAAATTCATGCTTTTAACACCCTTTTTCAATCCAAGCACTTAAATTTACCTTGCAACACATACATGAGTAAAATAGAATATTAAGCAGATTCATATTCATAAAACCAAGATATAAATGGAGAAAATTAAGCAATATTTGAGTTTCAACACACCCCAACCAGCATTTTGCTAATCCCGAGCAAAATAAGCGAAGAAAAATTAAAAAAAAATAAAAATTAATTTTAGAAATAAAATTAAAATGAAAACAAAATTCTAACTACACCACTTTCGCAGGTAATCTCGATTGCATTTAGCATATGCAACAAGCCTTTAAACCCCTAGGTTTCCCCTAGTGGACGAGTTATAGTCTCATGAGGGTTTTCAGAAATGTTATCCACAAATATTGAAAATATGAAAAATAGTTCAACACTCAAAAATTTATACAATTATGCCTCCATTCATCATATGAATTCCAAAACAAAACAATACTTACCCTAAGCCTGAAGTTAGAATCTCAATTTATTAATCCATTACATCCTTGAGTTCAGAGACCTAATCAAAATATAGAATAGTTATGATCCAATATACTTAGGTGCTCCGTGACACTAGTCTAACTTTGAGAAATATGCATGTTCCCTATCCTAATTCATTTCAATCATTCTAAGAATATGAAATCTCTAGTTATCTTATTTCCTTCATGACATTTCTTCTTTTACCATATCCTCATTATTATAGACCACCCTTAGATGAAGATTCCTACCGGGTTTGCTTCATAACCTAAGGTATCGTACTTGTAATAGTAACAGTAATGAATACTTAGGTATCCTTACTCCGGATTACTGACACGATTGTTATGGTCATTGCATTTATGCTCTATAAAAAAAATAATAAAAATTCCATAACTTTTTTTTTCCTTCAATATTCTCTCTTTTAAGCATATATCAATGATACTAGTTCATTCAACCTTGTTTGAATCAAAAGTTGTTATTCTAGTTCATATATCACATTCCTCACTTAGTTAGCTAGGGTGTATTGTGAATTCAGTACATCAAATTACAACTCACTTTAAACTAGTGATTAGATAATTAAACTCAAGTCTATAATTTTTAGTTATCATAATTCTGACTACTATCGACCTAAACTAAATATTAACTTTGCCTTTGAAATTCGCATAATATCATGTTCACATTCTAGTATATATTATTTTGAAAATGTTGAGAAAATTTTCCCATAAACCTAAATAAAAAAAATTAAAAAAAAATTAAAAAAACCTCACATGGATGACTATCCACACCCCCAACCTAAAATCTACATTGTCCCCAATGTAATGATAATGTAATGCAGAGAACAATAAAAATAAAAGAAAGAGTGGATAGTATCTACCATGAAGAACTCACCTGTTAGGTGACACTACAAAAATTGAATATGATACAAATCCTATACGCTCCATCAGACTAGGAGCATCAATCTGAATATTCTGACTCATGAAGAGGGACAGACTCCTCTCCCAAATGAAAAATTTTCACATAAGGTTTCAATCTCTGACCATTAACCTTATACACATTGCCATTACATGGATTCTCAATTTCAACAGCCCCATGAGTATAAACATTCTTCACAATGAAGGGTCTGTCCATCTTGATCTTAACTTTCCCGGAAAGAACTGAAGACAAGAATTGTACAATAGGACCTTTTTCTGAGGTTCAAAATTCTTCCTCAATATATTTTTGTCATGAAAAGCTTTGGTCCTCTCTTTGTAGATTTTAGAATTTTCATAGGAATCTCTCCTCAGCTCCTTTAATTCATTCAACTCTAATTTCCTTTGTCTACTTGCTTGGTCCATATCAAAGTTTAATTTCTTTATTACCCAGTAGGCTCTATGTTCCAATTCCACAGGCAAGTCATGAGTATAAACATTTTTCACAATGAAGGGCCTGTCCATCTTGATCTTAACTTTCCCGGAAAGAACTGGAGACAGGAATTGTACAATAGGACCTTTTGCTGAGGTTCAAAATTCTTTCTCAAGATGTTTTTGTCATGAAAAGTTTTGGTCCTCTCTTTGTAGATTTTAGAATTTTCATACGAATCTCTCCTCAGCTCCTCTAATCATTCAACTCTAATTTCCTTTGTCTACTTGCTTGGTCCATATCAAAGTTTAATTTCTTTATTGCCCAGTAGGCTCTATGTTCCAATTCCACAGGCAAGTGGCAAGCCTTCCCATACACCAATCTGTATGGAGACATTCCAATCGGGGTCTTACAAGCAGTCCTATAAGCCCATAAAGCGTCGGATAGTCTGAGGGACCAATCCTTCCTATTTGCTGTTATAGTTTTCTCTAAAATGTGTTTGATTTCCCGATTAGAAATCTCAGCTTTCTCACTTGTTTGTGGGTGGTATGGGGTGCTCACTTTATACTTGATGCCATATTTCTTCATCAAAACTTCAAATATCTTATTGCAAAAGTGAAACCCACCATCACTAATAATGGCCTTTGGAGTTTCAAATCTAGAAAAAATATTTTCCTTGAGGAATTGTATGACCACTTTGTTGTCATTGGTCCTACTTGGAACTGCCTCAATCCACTTTGAAACATAATCCACACCAACCAATATATAAAGAAATCCAAAAGAAGATGGAAATGGACACATAAAATCAATACTCCAACACTCAAATGTCTCCAATGGTAAAATTATGGATAAAGACATCATGTTGCGCCGGGATACTCTTCTCAACCTTTGACATTTATCACAAGCAACATAGAAAGCATGTGTGTCTTTAAACATGATAAGCCAGTAAAAACCACACTGCATGGTTTTTGCAATAGTTTTCTTAGCAGAAAAATGGCCACCACATGCTTCCATGTGGCAAAAAGAAATAACACTATGAACTTCATCCTTTGGGACACAACGTCTAAAAATTTGATCAGTCCCATATTTATATAAATACGAGTCATCCCAGAAGAAGTTCCTAACCTCGGTTTCAAAATGGTTCCTATCTTGTGACTTCCAATGATATGACATTTTTCCCGTTACAAGATAGTTCACTATATTCGCATACCAAGGCAATTTGGAGATCCCAAATAATTGTTCATCAGGAAAAGTGTCCTGGATATGCATCTTCTCAGTGGAATCATCCAACACCAATCTGGAAAGGTGATCGGCCACTACGTTTTCTAGTCCTTTCTTATCTTTCATATCTAAGTCAAATTCTTGGAGTAGGAGGATCCATCTCAAAAGTCTCGGCTTTGCATCCTTCTTAGATAACAAATATTTCAAAGCCGAGTGGTCCGTGAAAATGACCACTTTAGATCCCAGTAAGTAGGACCTAAACTTATCCAAAACAAAACATTACTGCAAATAACTTTTTTTCAGTTGTTGAGTAGTTCACTTGGGCTGAGTTTAGAGTCATACTCGCATAGTGAGTAACGTAGGGCCGTTTATCTTTCATTTGGCCCAAAATAGCCTTTATGGCATAATCACTTGCATTGCACATTAATTCAAAAGGAAGTGTCCATTCTGGTGGACGCATGATAAGTGCAGTGGTAAGGAATGATTTAATTTTATTAAAGACACTTGTACACTCATCTATCCACTTAAATGGAACATCTTTTTAAAGAAGATTAGTCAAGGATTTAGTAATGACACTAAAGTCCTTGATAAATCTTCTATAGAAACCATCGTGCCCTATAAGTGATCTAATATCTCAAACAGTTTGGGGGATAGGTAGATTAGTAATAATGTCGAGTTTTGAGCGATCTACCTCGATTCCATTTTTGGAGATAACATGATCCAAAATAATTTTCTTTTGAACCATGAAATGACATTTCTCCCAATTTAAGACAAGGTGTTTCTCTTCACACCTAGATAAGACAAGAGATAAATTATTGAGGCATTCCTCAAAACTACTCCCAAATACAGAGAAGTCACCCATGAAAACCTTAAGAAACTTTCCAACCATATTTGAAAAAATACTTAACATATATCGTTGGAAAGTTGCTGGGGCGTTACACAATCCAAATGGCATCCGTTTGAAAGCAAACGTGCCAAATGGACAAGTGAACGTAGTTTTCTCTTGGTCTTTTAGGGCTATCTCTATTTGGTTATATCTAGAATATCCATCAAGAAAACTATAGAAGGAGTGACCTGCTACCCTCTCTAAAACTTGATCAATGAATGGTAGAGGGAAATGGTCATTCTTTGTGGCCTGGTTCAATTTTCTATAGTCAATGCAAACACACCAACCAGTGGTGACACGTGTTGGTATGAGTTCATTATTAGAATTTTGCACAATAGTTATTCCATATTTCTTTGGGACTACTTGAGTTGGACTCACCTAAACACTATTGGATTTGGGTAGATGATTCCTACATCCAACAATTTGATTACCCCATTTTTTACAACTTCCATCATGTTTGGATTAAGACGCCTTTGAGGTTGTCTTATTGGTTTGGCATCCTCATCGAGGTGGATCTGATGGATGCATATGGAAGGGCTATACCCTTGATGTCAAAATGGTCCAGCCCAAGGCTCCTTTGTGGTCCCTTAGAACATTCAACAATTTAATCTCTTAATCATTGTCTAACAATGAAAAGATCACCACAGGATAAGTTTTATTTTCACATAAGTATACATACTTAAGCTCATTTGGTAGTGGTTTTAAATCAAGCTTTGGAATATTGGTTGGTGATGACAGAGGTTGCGAATCCTCGATTAGGGGTGTACACAAACCAGGCTAGCCCGGTTAGCTCGCTCGACCCGGCCCGAAAAAGCCCGACTCGGCCTGACCCGGAACTGAGTTCGGGTAAGGACGGGCCAATTTTCTAGGCCCGAAACTGAGTTCAAGCCGTTCGGATCGAGTTCCAGTCCCATTCCAGACCCGATCGTCGTCCGAAACCCGACTCGCCTCGGCCACCCGACCCGGCCCGACTCGGTCCGAAACCCGGTTCATGATATATATATATATATATATATATATATATATATATATATATATATATATATATATATATATATATATATATATATATATATATATAGTTCTTGTAATTTGAAAGGTTTAAAGCCATATATGTAATTTCTAAGTAATTTCTAACTGCTCATGTCTCATCCATCACTCTGCAAGAGTATCAAATCATTTCTTCATGAAGATTGTGAAGATGATTTGCAACATGGCAAAATGTCATGTGTACAAGATCTGGGTCAGTCATCAGGTGGGCTAGCCCTGGTTCCCACTTATCAGTTGGGCCACATTTCTACCAGAAGAATCAATGGTTGGAAAAGCAATAATGACTGATGGTGAGTCTATTATCCTATTTTTTGGGCCATTGGATGTTCAAAGTGGGACCCAATAAGGACTGACCTAGATGTGAAACACATGTGCCACATTTCTTGTCTTAATATGGATTAGAAAAATGAAATCTTAGTTCCATCCGGTTGGATGTACTAATTAGATCTTCTGATTCGAAAATCAGGTCGGTAAATACCTTAGGTTGGCCACAGGTATAAAACAAATAGACGGTTAAAACAAATTCTCTAGTCACCCATTTGTTTTGGGCAGTATGGTCACCGGGAGGAATTGAACGTTCCAGGCCAGAAAATTTTTTGTGGATTCTATAGTTCAACTATCTAAACCGTTGATCGAGGGCCTTGTAAATTAATGGGACACGGATTACCTGCCAAAGCCCTTCCCATGAACTTGCTGTAAGGTTCGAAACTGGCCCGAACTCAGGTTTGAAACTGGCCCGAACTCAGGTTCGAAACTGGCCCGAACTCGGCTCGAACTCGCTCGGGCCCGGTTCGGGCTGGAGATGTTGGCCCGGTGACCAGGCCCGGTCGGGTTCGGACCTGGTGTGGCTGTTGAACGGGCCTGGATGAGCTGAGGCCAGTTCGACTCGGCCCGACCCGTGTACACCCCTATCCTCGATAGATAGGATTTGAGTGTGCGGTCTCCATTGGTATATACTAATGTCTTGGGTGGTAGTGCTCTCATTATCATCACAAATTTCAGCAAGCACTTTTTCTAAATCAGAATTTTTCAAGTCCCCAAAGACTTGAATCAATTCCTTAGTCAGACTAGGTTCTAATTCCTCTTATTCTATCAAGCAGTTCATGAAATTCAGCTTATGGATTTCATTATTATCAATGAGTTGCTTACATAGATTGGAAATATTTAGCTTTAGAGTCATGTTACCAATAGACAAGTTCATCATTCTATTCCTGTAATTTATGATTGCATTTGAAGTTGTTAGGAATGGGCGGCCTAAAATGATGAGAACTTGAGCGCTAGCATTTACACATGGTTCAGTGTTCGGTACAATAAAATCAACGGAGAAGTAGAATTTCTCCACATGGTTCAGTGTCCAATACAATAAAATTTATGGGGATCTGTTTATATTTTGAGATGATGATCTTAAATGAGACGAAGAAACCGAAGAACGGCGTAGATATACAAAATAACTCATCAAGGTGGGCTCCATACGGTAAGGGTAACACCTAATCCATGCTCTACAGCATGTCCTGTGTACGGTTGCTCGACCTCTTCCGTAGGCCCTGTCATCTCCTGGTAGGAATATACAAAGTACAGGGATTTGTGCACGACATCACGACGTTGAGAATCCCAGCGCACATACCCACGTGGCATACATGTGAGAAATTTGGGCTGCTGATCATGGGTAATGTGTCTCGTTGGACACACACCAGTCTCCCAAAGGAAAATCTGACCCACACATCAGGCTATTCACATATGTATGAAGAAAACCCATGTTTGGAAAATTGATTAAATGTAAGTGTGGCCCACTCCATGGGCGCCTCAGCTAGGACGCAAGTTAGACTCCCTACGTACACGTGACATGTACGTTAAATCCGAACCACTCAAAAATTGTTTTGAAAGCAGGATTGTAACTTGACAATTGGTGGACATCTGATCAACGGTAAAGATGGCCCAGAACAATGTCCTTGATAGAGTGGTCAAGATGATCAAATCAATGTCCTTCAGTACACTACCAATCTTCGAATGGCATCGTTTGATATTCCAATTTCCAGCAAAGCTTGTGTACTTTGCGTTGTATTAGCTGCAACTGAGAATGTTTTATTTTATTTTATTTTGTGGTAGATTGAAGAATGAACCGTTTACGCAACAGGCCGGCAGCAGAACGTGGGCGGTGACGCAACCGAAGAATACTAACTTAAGCCATCCATCTGCACTCGCTCCACAAGTGCTGATGTGTCACAAGAGTAAAAGATCTGGATCGTCCATCAAGTGGGCCCTAACCAAGATCTTTCTTAACACAAGAATCTGGCCTGTCCAATCATCACGTAGGCCATATGCAAATGAACAGTTAAAATGATATACACCATGTTCCAACTTAGGACGCGGATTAGTGCTGGTGTGTTGATGTACCGGGTACTGTGGGGCCCAACGTGATGTATATGTTTTATATCCATTCCGTCCATCCAATTTTTCATCTCATTTTATGTTATGAAACCAAAAATTAAGCAGATCCGAAGCTCATGTGGACCACATGATAAGAAAGAGTAGGGATAATGGCACCACTGTTGAAACTATTCTAGGCCCACCGTAATGTTTTTATGTCATCTAACCTTTTGATAAGGTCACCAAGATCTGGATGAAGCGAAAACACAAATATCAGGCTGATCCAAAACTTTAGTGGCCCCCAAGAAGGTTTTAACGGTGGGCGTTCAATATCTACTATGGTGTGGTCTACTTGAGATTCAGATCTGTTTAATTTTTGGTTTCATGGTCTAAAATGATCTAGAAAAAAGGATGGACGGCGTGGATATAAAATCAACACATCAACATACCACCTCTCGAGCTGGTGTTTGCATCACCGCTTAATCCGCGTCCTGAACTTGGAAACGGATTGGCTACTCCCCCTGACACCAGCTCCGTGGCTGATGTTCGGTGCTCTGTGGGCCCTAACATGATGTATGTGCTTCATCCATTCTGTTCATCCATTTTTAAAGATCATTTTATTGCTTAATCACAAAAATGAGAGGGATATAAATCTCAGGTGGACCACACCACATAAAAACAATATTGATTGGATATCAACCATTAAAATATTCCTATGGCCCACTATACTGTTTATTTGACATCCAATCTGTTGATTAGGTCATACAGGCCCAGATGAAGAGAAAAAACAAATATCAGCTTGATCCAAAACTTTTATGGCCCCCAAAATGTTTTTAATGGTGGATCCTCATTCAACACTGTTTCCTGTAATGTGGTCCACTTGAGATTTGTACATACCTCATTTTTATACTCATACTGTAAAATGATCTGTAAAAACAGATGGATGGCATGGATGAAACACATACATCATGATGTGACCCACATAGCATGATGTGACCCACATAGCACCGACCACCAGCCATTGGCTGGTGTCAGGGGGAGTAGCCAATCCGTTCCCCCAAGTTCATAGCACTGGAGAATTCTGACAAATGATGCTGCACAGGCTTTTTTGGTTGCTACACGACTGCCGGGTGTTTCCCAGTTCAGACCCCATCCATGTCTTCTCTTGTTTGGACGTAGATTGCGAATATGATCTGCCCATCATGTAGATTGCCTGCCCTGAAAATCAGTCCGTTCATGGGGTGGGCCACGGCATGAAAAGAAATGGATGGCTACAATTATTTATTTATTGCCATTCTCCTGTTTCGTGCATTTTGGCCCACCAGACCTTATTATTCGGACAAGGAAATCTATATCCTGGAGCCCATCGGATGGATGGCTTAGATGTTCCACACGTTTGGTACGTTGGCGTATGAGGACTGTGCTACAGATGCGTGCAGGGTTTGCAAACCCTGGGATATGGGAAATGGGATACAGATGTCAATGTACAGGTGCGTGCATGTACTGCTTAGACGTTAGGATCTTGTGAGATTATCATTGAACTATTTTATAAGGTGAAAAGGAAACTGAGGTGGACATGTAAACATCATGGTGACCTCATGAACGGTTTGGATGCCATATAAACATCACGGTGGACCCTGGTAAGGTTTGAACGGTAGGCATTTCGCTCATCCCTATGGGAATGACCTCGTGAATGGTTTGGATGACATATAAACATCACGGATGGACGGCGTGGATTTCTCATAGTGAGCCCTTGGGTCGCAGGCAATACGCTTCCTGGACGGACGGTCATTTTCTGTTTATAGCCACCAACTTGAGGATAGAATAATCGTATAAGTGTGAAGTCTGAGTCATCCTCCATCCATACTCGGGTCAACAATTTGAATGATCTGGATCAAGTTGCAAGTTTGCCACGTGTGCGTTGTATAGACGTGAAATGGAGGAGGACATGGAGTATGCATCCAACCTCTTCTTAATTTATTTCTACTCAGGCTACAAATACACTTGATACACAGGCACTTAGAAACGGTACAAATGTCCAGTATTAATTAGCTCTAAATTAAACCCCGTGTTTGCTAAGTTACTGACCAAAAATCAAATTGGTTGAACAATCCTAACCGCTACTTTTCGTACACTTGGTTGTTGAAATAGACCTTCAGATATATATATATATATATATATATATATATATATATATTATATATATAATATATATATATATATATATATATATATATATAACTGTCCAATGAATGTCCACCAATCTGATATTCAGATAAGCAATCAAACTCAAATTTTGGATCATGATACATATAATATGGAATTCATAAGTTGGAAGGTTTCATTTGAATTGTATCACCATGCATGCAATTAATAAGTAATTTTTAGGTGCATGTGTATCATCCATCACACTCTGCAAGAGTAACATAGTTTCTTTTTTAAGTGATGGAGATGAGTCTTATCTCCCCTTCTCTTACAGCTAACGTTGGCTGAGAACTCCACGTTGGACCCAAGAAATTTGCATCCATATTCTTTTTCACATGCGTAATCCCTTTCTCAGTTCTTGGAACCGAAATGGTATAAGACTAGTATTTCTATATTTAAAAGATTCAAATTAATCACGGTGTTTGAAGATGATGGAGACGTAGACTGGATGAATTCAAGTAACCAATCATGTCCGTTGATCCATGACTGTGGGGCCCACTTTAACGTATTTATTTTATATTCACACCGTCCATCTGTTTTTCCTTCTCATTTTAGGGCATGAGCCTAAAAGCTAAGAAAAATCAAATCTGAAGGGGCCACACCACCTTAAACAGTGGTGATTAGGGCCAAAACTGATATTTGTGTTTTTCCTTAATCAGGTAGAATGGATTAGGTGCAGCCTAACTGTGAGGCCCAACTTGATGTATTTATTGTATATCCACTCCGTCCATCCATTTTGCCAGTTCATTTTAGCACCTGGTCCCAAAAATGAAGAAGATAAAAATTTTAGGTGGACCACACCAAAAGAAACAGTGGTCACTGAATGAACACCATTAAAAGCTTCCTAGGGTCCACCGTAATGCTTATTTTCCATCCAACCTGTTGATAAGGTCATACAGACCTGGATAAAGGTAAAATACAAATAACAGCTTGATCCAAAACTTTGGTGGCTTCCCAAGAAGTTTTTAATGTTGCGGATTCAATCCTTACTGTGTGGTCCACTTGAAATTAGTATCTGATTTATTTTTGGAACCATGCCCTAAAATGAGCTAGAAAAACTGATGAACCGCGTGGATATACAGAACATACATCGAGGTGGTCCCTACAGTCAGGGCTGCACCCACCTTGCTGGATCAGGGCGATTGGATGGTAAATAAACATGATGGTGCTCTAATCCATGAATGTACATGAGCGGCCCATATATTACTATTAGTGATCCAAACCGTTGATGTCACTTGGAACATTTTAGATTGCACAGTCCAAATGAAATTTGACAACTTTTGTATTGGTGTGTGGCAATTAAACACTTAAAATTCAACTGTCCACGTCAAACAAGAAGAGGACCGAGAATTCTATAGATTTAATCCTCCAATCAGGACTTCTTTTGATAAATGGATTATTCGTGAGGCACGTCGGATTGCTAATCCATGCGTACGTTTGCTGATGAAGATGATCATGTGGGAAATTAAGAAGAGAAAAACTTTAATACTCGGCAGAATTTGATGGATGATACACAGGTGCTTAGAAAATGAATACGTGCACGCAATTAAGTTGAATTGAACTTTCCCAATCAACGTTCCAAGTTTAGGTGTATTATGAACCAGAAATTGCGTTTAATTGATTGATTCCCACTACGGTATTAGTGCACATTTATTGACCGATTAAAAATGAAAAATATCCGTCGATCTTATTCCAACAAACAAGTGGGCACAAATCAATGGTTAGGATTTTTCATCCAATCAGATCTTAGCAGTACTGTTACTTGAAGCCATTTGATTGCGACATGAAATCCATTCGAATAGCCTTGTATGGTTTGTCTACAATAACAAAAATGGCACTAATTTCAATATGGTCAAAGATAAAGTTGTACAAAATTGAAACATGGATAGCCTTGTATGGTTTGTCCACAATAACAAAAAATGGGACTAATTTAATAAGGTCAAAGATAAGGTTGTCCAAAATTGAAACAATCAATTATAAAGTTTTAACCCGTTTTTCATAAAATATAGAAAGGAACAGTAATCTTTTGTACGCATATGTGGCGCATGTGCGATACCTATTACATAAGGTGAACTTCTAAATCTGTTATAAGTGACACCACTCATCTTCGACAAACATGACAATATTCATACTTCAAGTGCCGCTGGAGGTGTACAAGAGTCGAACCGAGTCGAGCTTGGCATAGCTCGACTTAGCTCGGCCACTAGCTGACCCAGCTCGAACTCAGCTCGACTCGGTGCTTGAGCCTGACTGGTTGGCTCGGCTCGGTTCGATCAGCAACTCGGGCCAGTTTGAGCCGAGTTCGAGCCAAGTTCGCCTATGCAGCATTTTCATAAACATATGGACTGCACCTTCAAATTCTCACTGTATGTAAGACAACAGCAGTATTTTTATAGGTATTTCATCGAACACCTTGTAGCCAACATCGAAATCAAGAAAAAATGGTATTTGTTTCATATACATACCTTCTTTGCCACCAATCGGCACTTCGTTGAGTCATTTCATCAAACACTTGGTGAGCAACATCAATATCAAAGTAAACAAGTCATTGAATTGGTTCGATCCGAGTTCGATTCGAGTTGGGGTTCGATCCGAGTCAAGTTGAGCTTGGCCAAACTCAAACTCGGTTTGAAATTTTTTCGAGCTCAAAAAATCAGCTCGAACTCAATTTCGAACTGAGTTGAATCAAGCTTTATCGAGTCGAGTCGAACGAGCTAACTGAGCTAGCTCGGTTCGTGTACAGCCCTAAGTGACGCACATAGTCCACATGCATATGTGTATGTATGCACATATACTATTACTTATGTTTAAGAGATTGGCATATACATATGTATCTTCAAGTAATATGTATGCGTCATGTATATTACTATAAATGTAAAAATGTGCAGCATGTCTCCACCGGCTAATATGTGAAATATGTACAAAAATAATATATACTTATCCAAGTATTTGACAAATAGCAAACACTATAACCAAATAGTTCCTTATGTTGGACACCCTTAGCTTTCCAATTACAATGGTTTCTAAATGGGTAATGATTATTTACTCTTGCAATTTTGGGGTGATGATCAGGGTCAAATATTGCATATCAGACCCCGATCATTACCTATTTTACGTACATGATAATGCCTAAACATCATATTTTAATTGTATTTTTGTTGCAGGATGTAATAAAGAGCGTTGATTGGAAAAGAGGATTAAAAGCATGGATTTGATGATCCAAAGCCACCTGAGCACAGGATGGACCCCAGAGAATCAATAATGAAGAGTTTACAGGCCTGGGATCTGAGGAAAGCGAGCCAAAGGGGCCCGAAAGGGGTCCAGAATGGAAGATCACATGGTTCCCACCATCCGATCAGTTCGAAACTTCATACATGTGATGGGGGCAATAAATTAACCGTACATATCAAGTTTCAGCTCTTGGATCACTATGGAAGTGCCCCAACGGTCGGATCAGCCCCTTAAATCAGTAAGTGGGGCCCACCTGATAACAGTATATGTGTCAACTTTGGTCCCAACCCATTAAGAAGGAAGATAAAGAGGATGGACGGTGCAGATTTCTCATAAACATCATAGTGGGCCCCATGTGTGGTGCATGTGCACCATGCACTCATGTGCGCTGGCGCTACACGGGACCGCCGCCCGGTCAAAGCGACCGCTGACCCGCAGCCGCTCGCCCGCTCACGCGCCAGCGTCCGCAACGGCCGGATGGTTTGAGTTGTGGGCCCCACACATCGCCCAAAGGCGTAATCCTGACCGTCTATCAGGACTAAAGGAGGGTTGTCAACATTTCCTAGGTGGCCGAATTGCAAACGGTCCTCCGGAGTAAAATCTAGCCGTTCAAATGACGGTTGGACGGTGGAACGAAGAATCTGATGGGCCACACCGAAAACAGTGAAACTGTCCTTTCCCGGACGGTTTTTCGAACAAAATTCGGTGGACGGAGTGGATTTCCAAAACAAACTCCGACGTGGGCCCCACCATTTACACAGCGGAGGAGATCCGCGTTGCTGTTTTCGCGTCCGCCAGTGTAATGCACGGCCGCTGGCCCTTTTTGCGGAAGATAGTGGGCCCCACCTGTCAACTGTACGGTCGATCTAATCCATCCATCGTGTAGAGGGCGTTGAGAACTACAAAACCATGTTGACATTCCTTTCCCATGCGTACACACATGTGCGGTACAGAGGCCAAAAGTGGACTGTCCCGGGACGTTAAAAACTGAGTTTTTTGTGATTTCTTCTGTGGGCCGTGCTAATGGACCTTCAAAACCACCCATTCCTGACTGAAATTTCGTCCTGAATCTAATGGACGGGGTGGATTTTCCAGAAAATGCCTCTGTGGGGCCCACCGATCACGGCTGCGAAAATTTGTACTCCGAGTCCTTCTACGACTCTGCCACCGATTCCAGCCATCCAGCAGCTATAAAAGGGGAGTTTTGGACGTGGGAAAGGCATTCAGAACCAGGGAGGAGCTCCAGATCTATAGCAAGGGAGAGAAGAAAGAGAAGAAAGAGAAGAAAGAAGAGAGAGAAAAATCGGTTTGAAATTCCTTTTATGAATTCTTATTTTTATTTATCCATCTGTTTAATGGAATTTATGAGCCACTAATCTCTCAGCTAGGGCTGAGATGAAACCCCTAATTTGAACACCCTTTGTTCTATGTTGATTTTACTTGAATTAAATTGATTTGTTTCTTTCCTTAGTGTGCTTGATTGTTTTAAATTCTATACTTCTCCATCTATGAACTTTTGAGTCTATGGTTGGATGTGGTTTGGATGCTTATTCTAGGTGCTTGTATCTGGTCATGAACAGGTTCCTGTAGAGGAAGAAACATGGTGCTTTACTGAACTGCATATTCCTTATGCCCAATTTGGACATGGGATATGTTCTTCATGGCATTGCTTAAAAGAATTAGACAATCTGTATGCCCGATTAAGGACACAGATTATGCTTTCTCTAGATAAGTTGGATCAATCTAATTTAAGGTGAATTAACAGACAAAACAATGGTTATGATGATTAGGGGTGGATTCGAAAGTCCTAGTGCTTCCTCTGATTGAATTTTCTTCCTTATTCTCAATAGTTATTTTTCCATAGATTTGTGTTAGCCATTTGATCTTTTATTTGTTGAATTAGTTAAGGAGAATCGTGAATTTGAATTGTGACGACCAGTCCCTGTGGATTCGACCTCGGTCTTACCGAGTTTATTACTACATCACAACCCTATACTTGGGGAGTGAACAGGTGACATATGCTACATTTGACTATATTGAGTTAGAGTCACTATAATGTGGAAATAATGACTAATATTTTCCATACTTGTTTTTTCTACTATTATATTTGACTCTTAATTTACAAGTTGTAATTCTTAGTTAATAAACAGTTGGAAATGACAATTATGTGGGGAAGAGCATGAAATAATAAGGGAAAGATCATTGTCTTCCTCAAGTAATTAAAACCTTAAATCTACAAAGAGAGTTGTTGAGTCCACAAGGAAACATGAGAGAAAATTCACATATTTTATTAAATAATATATGTATACTTTCTAGATTACACAATTAATAAAAGAATTAAAATACTAATTTAAAATGATCTAAAATAGTAAAATTTTAATTAATTGAAAGTTACCTAAAATTTTTAAAGCCTAATTTGTGAAAAATAAAAAGTCTAGATAAACATTGCTACAAAATTCTTAGCATGATTACAACCAATTTCTAAAAAATGAAAATCATAAAACTCTAAAAATAAGGAGATACGATAAAAATAGAAATTACTAAAATAATATATATATTTTTTCTAAATTCGTACTTTTGAATCATAAGAGTGCATTTTTGCGAAATGAACGAACGCAACCCACCGATGGTTTGGTTTACCCCAGATGAGCCATTACTTTTAAAGCATGATTTGCGAAAAATAGAAAATCCAAATAAAAATTGTTAAAAAATTCTTAGCATAATTACAACAAATTTCTAAAAAATTGAAAATTGTAAAACTCTAAAAATAAGGAAATACAATAAAAATAGAAATTACTAAAAATGATATTTTTCTAAAATTGCAATTTTGAATGATAAGAATGTGTTTTCGTGAAACAGATGGACGCAACACATAGAGGGGGTTGGTTGCTAGATGGGCCGCTACATAAACATCGATAGGTCGTGTGTTCCATGACGATACCGTGATCAAAAGTTACACCTAATTTATGGTCTAGACTTTGTGCGACAATTTCTTCCTACCTCAGTCAATTTCTTTGATCCATACACGCCTGGGGCCCAGTTACTTCATGCCCTACGTAGGACTAGGCTCGAATCTGACTGAATTCAACCACTTTTGTTTGGGCTTCTTTTGGTCCAACGATGCCAAGAATATGTTTACGGCCCACTCTACATCATTATAGCTCATTTACTTTGCATTGCATATGAAATTGGAAAACCAAGTGTTTTGAGATTGGCCCTATGGATGTACCTTTCTGTGTATTGAAACAAACAAGAGGAAATGAAAAATCCAAGAAACCACACTCAGAACACACGATTTTTACGTGCATAACCCTTGTGGGAAAAAATCATGGCACAAAGTGACGATTTATTTACGATTCAAAGAAGATTACTAGGATGGAGAAAACTTACAACAAAAAACCCTACCTCTCTCCCGTTGGAGACTCTAAAAAAATAAAATAATAAAATAAAATCATAACTTTTTCTTAACCCTAACATAACTTACCCTAAAAGCCACCCTTTCAAGAGAAAAATGTCAAAAATACCCCTCAAAGGATCCACTAACACTTGGGCTTTGTTAGCATGTGAGACATGGGTCACATGGGCTCATAAAAGTGAATAAACCCACATGGGCCCATCACTTCGTGCACAATCTGTCTCTATTCCTTTCTTACCAAGCTCAGAGAAGTCAAGCAAAAATTAAACTTCTTTGTAGGAACGACATCCGTAAGCATGTTCACCGGCTTCTCACCGGTGTGAATATTTTCAAGAGTAATATCCCCTTTTTCTATCATCTGCCAAATAAAGTTATGACAAATATCAATGTTCTTAGTACGAGAGTGATATACCAAGTTCTATGCCAAATTAGTCACGCTCTCCTTGTCACAATGCACATGCACGACTTCCTACTAAAGCCCCAATTGAATAATCATCCCTTTCAACTAAACAAGTTCCTTGAATGCCTCAGTCACTTTCATATATTCAACTTCGGTAGTGGAAAGTGTAACAATATAATGAAGCTTGGACATCCAACTGATAACTCCACCCACTAGCATAAACGAGTAACTGGAAGTAGACATTCTATTGTCTACATTCCCTGCATAATCCGAATTAACATAGCCTATGAGTCTCTCCTCTGAATATCCAAAACACAGGATATAGTCCGTCGCACCTTATATATATCGAAGTAATCATTTCACCGCTTCCCAATGTTCCTTGTTAGGGTTTGACATGTATCTGCTCATAACACCAACTGCATGTGAAATATCTAGTCTCGTATAGATCATGGCATACATACGACTGCCAATTACATTTCAGTAAGGTAGATAAGTGAAAATTCACGTGGTGTAATGGGATTACCATAGCTGCACATGTGGAAGCTTGATGGAGCTAAGGAATGAAGGCTGTCCTAGATAGGGGTGCACATTTAATCGGTAGAACCGTGGAACCGGACCAGAACAGTTGGATCGGTCCGGTTTGGTCTGGTTCTAGACAACACCAGTTCCGGTTCCGGTTCCAAAATTGCAAGAACCGTTAGATATGGTTCAGTTCCGATTTAGGGGCATGTAGAACCGAACCGAACCATTAACCGAATCGTGGAACCGATCCATTGAACCGTGGCCCAGAACTGTGGATCTGAACCTTGGATCCGAACCGTTGATACCAAACCCTATCTCTTTCTCATTCTCTCACTGTCTCCCTCTCTCTCGCTGTCTCTCACCCTGCAACTTGCATGTGACTCTCTCTCTGGTCGACCCTCTCTCTCACTCGCCGTCTCTTCACTCGCCCCTGCCCAATTTATAGCTTCAAAAGGCCATTCGGGAAGAATTTGGTCCTCTGGAATTCTTCAAACCTATCCATGGTAGATGCAATCAAGAGGTCTGTGTCCCTTTCCATTTCATTCAAATCCACTTCCAGAAGCCTCACACGGTGTCTGTCAACGGTATATGGGCTGAATATTCCTAACCTTTGTCTGGAAATTTGGGCTGAATTGGAGAATATCCCTAAGCACTAAGATGGGTGACTTTAATGTCATTCATTTTGGTCATGATAAATGGGGTGGATCCAGGGTGATGGCTAGAATACGGGTTTTGCTGATTTCAAAGACAGGTGGGAGTTAATTAACCTCCCTCTTGAAGGCACTAAATTAACCTCATTGAACAACCAAGTAGCTCTTGCTAATTGCCATGAGTCGACTAGACTGATTTCTCATCAATATGCGTTGGGAAGAAGCATTTCAGAGCTGAATAAAAAAGCGTTGGCTAACCTTGTCCAGTCACAAACCCATCCGTCTCACATCCACCTTGGAATCCTGTGGCCCGAAACCTTTCATATTGGAGATGTGGCACTGAATTTTCCTAAAGCTGACCAAACAATGGTGGTCGTCCTTTGACATGAAGGGGAAAGCAGGGAAACGTTTCAATCTGAAGCTGAGCTTCTTGAGTCCAATTCGAAAGAATGAAATTTCAAATCCTTTGGCAACATCAATGAAGACAAAGATTGAGTGACAGCAGAAATAACAGAGATAGACAGAGAAGAGGAAGGTATCGTCAACACCGATAGCAAAGTGAAGAGGAAAGGGCTGATTTCTTTGCTTGAAAGTATCTTGGAAGAAATCAGTTGGTGTCAAAAATCCATATCCAAATGGGTGAGGGAAGGAGATAAAAACTCTTCTGTATTTTCATAAGATTGACGCACGTGTTGTTGAAGTAACCACATTGAATCAGTTTGGAACCGTGGAACAAATCCAGAACCGAACCGGTTTTCACGGTCCAGTTCTGGTTCGGTTCTAGTGCGCTAATGGTTCGGTTCCTGTTCCAAAAATCCTAGAACCATTAGGAACAGTTCGATTCTGGTTTTACCCCAGAACCGGACCAAATCGACTCGTGTGCACCCCTAGTCCTAGACGTGGGGTGATTAGGACCAAGTCAAAATTTCTTGTTTTTAAGTCCAATTTGCACACTTAAGTTATTATGCTAACTAAGCTAAGATAGGCAATATAACTCTAAGGCTTCCAAGCCAATAGAGGGTCCAATCACATATACTATAAATGATATGCCAATTAAGCAACTAGTTTATAAACACGATGGCGTACATGTATATGTGGAATGTGCTAATTTTCAAGACTTATCATTCATCTAATCATGAATACAAGAACTTAACCATTTAATCACATAAGTATAATTAAACAAGTGAGTAAATGACAATCCCAAACACAATCATGTATAGTGGTTCGGTTTCCCTACTCCACTCCCGGTAGATACACTCAACTGATGAGTGTACCGAATTTTACTATCAGATGTTTTAAATCAGGTTAACCTCTAACCTTTATAATCCTACACAAGGAATGACTCCCACAAGAGACTTTGTGTGGTTTTCCATAGGCTCACCACAAACTTCGGTCTTATACAAGAACCTACTGACATACACTTCCGTTAAAGGCTCCTGCAAGAAACTTTAGTTGATTTTTCATAAGCTAACCAACAATCACGGTCCTACACAAGGCCCTACGTTTACTCCCGTTGGAGGCTCCCACACAGACTGACACGCAAACACTCGTGCCGGTGGCCTACACAAGTACTTAATTTAGGCCCTACACAAGAGCCAAGGTCCTACACAAGAACCTACAATTTTGGCCCTATACAAGAGCCAAGGTCATACACAAGAACCTAGGATTTAGGCCCTACACAAGAGCTAAAGTCCTACACAAGAACTTAGTTGATTTTGGGTCACAAACTCTTACCTTCAATTCTACATAAGGAATGAGAGTATATAAACTCTTACACTTGACAACTTGTTGGATTGAGTCCCTTTTGTATTTCCATTTTGAGTAGCTTGATTGTCTCTCCCGTGCTTCAATCAGCTCCCTGTTGCTCCCTTGATCATGATGTCACTGCTTTGCAAAGGCTTCATCTCTAAGATCAAACACCTTACATGTCGTGCTCCTTTGCGGTGACCAAGGTGATGGGAGGTTGGTTGAATCTCATAAGAACTAACGGGAAGTTGTATTTCGTAGGGGATTCACGTAGATGGGTCTCCTAGAGGATTTAGACAATAGTATGCCAAGATAGATTAAATCTAATATCTAGAAAATGGTGGAGTTCAAGCTCATCTTCAATGTGGAGGTTGGAATCCTTATAAGAGTGTTAATTTCAAGGAAGATAACTTAAAACTCATTGGTTTAGAGGTTTGGGATGAGGGATATGAATATAGATTATCTTAAGCTTAAATTGCATAAAAAACCCATCCAAAAACCCAAGAACCGAATGCCCTTTAAAAGAAGTTTGAGTTCCAACGGAAAAAAGAAGAAGCAATTAACGGCTCTGTCGATGCCATCAAGGACTCCTTCGATGCCATCGAGGACACATTTGATGCCATCGAAGGGTACCTCGATGCCATCGAGGAAATCAGATAAATGATGAATTTCTTTATTTGACTTCTCGCTCGATGCCATCGACGAACCTTCAATGCTGTCGAACTCATCCTTCGATGCCATCGAAGGTACCCTTGATGCCATCGAGAAAATTGCATAAAATGTGAATTTCTTGCTGGACATATCCAACATCCCTTCGATGCCATCGAGGGGGCCTTCAATGCCATCGAAGGTCCTTCAGGCAGCTCGATGGGATCAAGCAACCATCTTAAACTCCTGTTTTGGGTGTGTATTTTCACAACAGCTTCACACCTCTTCTAGCCTTACTTATTATGTTCTAATTAAGTTTCTAAGGCTAAGGGATGATCAATTAGGTTTTCCTATTAAGCCTAGATCATCTAGAGGTTCAATGTATATCCGATTACTTGACACAAGGAGTCACATGATTGACAAATAGGGTATAAAAATTAGTGCACTAACAACAAGACATACAAATTTTCTTCATTTGATGTAGGACATAGTTCTGAACAAAGTCGAAAGTAAGCAACATGGGGAGTGTTAACCAATTTCGCATTTTCTAGTCCAAACTTCATTAAAATCTTCTCAAGATACTCCTCCTGAGACAACCATAGCCTGCTCCTTTCTTTGTTCCTGTGTATATCAATGCTAAGAATCCTCTTTACAGCCTTTAGATCTTTCATATCAAACGTCATGGATACTAAGCTTTCAACATATTGATTGAGCATTATGGTTGATAATAAGTATATCATCAATATATTGCACTAGAATGATAAATTCATTACAACTTAGTACTCTAAAATAAATAAAATTATCAAATTCACTTCGAGTAACACTCTAACTCAATATGAAAGAATCAAACTTCTTATACCATTGCCTAGGTGATTGTTTCATGTCGTACAATGACCTCTTCAACATAAAAACAAGATCCATCTTCCTTACACCTCGAAGCCTCCTGGTTGCTTCTTATAAATATGCTTTTCTAATTCTCCATATACAAATGTAATTTTAACATCCAACTGTTCAAATTCCAAATTGTATTGGCAAATATGATAGATACCCACTTTACCACTGACGTAAAAATCTTACTGAAATCGACACCTTTCTTCTGAGCATATCCCTTCGCTACCAATCTGACCTTGTACATAACTATTTTCTTCTAAAATATCCACTTGCACTACAATCGCCTTCCTCCCAATGGGCAGCTTAACTAACTCTTATGTTTGATTTTTATGCAGAGAATCTATTTTTCATGCATATCTATCATCCACTTTTCTACATCTTTATATTCTAAAACTTTCTAAAAAATAAATGGATCCTCATCATCTGTAATGAGAGAAAATGTAATATTAGAGTCATCCTTACATCTTAACGGTAACTTGCTATCACTTGGTGGATTTCTCCTAACAGATGGTGGCTCCACCTCTTCCTATACCTCAACCTTCTGCTCAGGTTCCTCAAGTCTCTCACCCTTGTCTAATCTCACATTAACAATTGAATTTTTAGTTTTCTTTTGTGTAAGTCCTGTATCCTAAACCGTACCGTTCCTTAGACTTCCGCGATCCTCCTCGTCGAATTCCAACGAACCGTGACCTGTAATCGGCGTTTACGCGCGACCCTAAGTTGCATCCCGTATATCTGAGTTGACTCAATGCGAGACTTATAGTATTACGACCGCACTATCGCTGTGTCTTGCGCACCGATACGATACCTAGGCCAGGAGTTGTGGGGCCGCGTACATTTCGAGGAAACGCCATGCATTGCAAATCCCGAGAGAATCTCTACCCACCTATCACATCAATCAATCAATCACAAGTCAAGTACACATCCCATCTCTAGCCCATGCTTTCTTTCTCCCCAAGACAAACAACGTACCTAAGTCAACTTTCATGTCACTCACACCCATCACTCCACCCATCACTCATCACCTCTCTCTTACAACCACCCCCTCTCTCTCATTCTCTACCCATTCCCCAAGCAACCCAAAGAGAGTGGTCTTCCAAGCATTCCAAGGAGAGAATAGCCAAGTGTGTGGCCCATCTTCCTACCCCAAGATCTCACTATCCAACCCTTCAATCTTCATCAGCCTCCATCAAAGAAGAAGCCTAGGAGTTAAGGAGTTCAAGGAGCTAAAGAAGAAGACCATCGGTGGGTGTTTTGTAGGGTAGGATTTTATTTTTGATGATGGGCCAACTGGGGCCTACCGATCGATGGTATAGATCTCACTTTGGACCCTAGGTGTGGCCGATGGCCCACTATGATTCATATGATCATTCCATGATGGGGCCATTCTCCATGGACCCCATCATGATGTTTATTTTGTTTCCATTGTAAGAAGGTCATCTAGACCTTATATTGTTGGTGGAAAAGGGATTTTCACCATTGATCCTTGTGCTTTAAGGGCCCACATGTGGTGGGACCCATTTGATGTGTACATTATATGATAGAGAGGAGCTCATAGTGGCGGAGCTCCTCTCCACCACACGTCTCTCTCTCTCTCTCTCTCTCTCTCTCTCTCTCCCCCTCTCCCTCTCCCTCTCTCTCTCCTTTTCCCTATTGTGGACCCCACTGTGATGTACGGGTTTTATCTCCACCATCTATATGGTGGGGTCACCCCAGGCGTGGGCCAAAGGACCGGCAAGGCCCAACGGACAGGCTGTTGTCCAGCAAGCCTGGACGCTTGTAAAAAATATATATATAATAATTATATATTATATAACTGGTGGGCCACACGTGGGACCCACCTGATGTGGAACCGGATTAGCTGGTGTACCTCGCACCAGCTATGTAGCTATTGCATTGACGTCAGCAACTCTGTGGGTCCCACCAGCTACATACCTGCTGTAGTGACGTCAACAAGTTCTGTGGGCCTGATCTTGAGGTATCTGTTACATCCCAACCGTCCATCTCTGATGTGGACCCCACTGTGATATATGGGTTCTATCTGCACCGTCCGTGCAGTGGACCCCACCATGATATATGTATTTTATCCCAACCGTCCATCTGGACGGTGGGGGACGTCAGCGAGTTCTGTGGGTCTGATCATGAGGTAAGTGTTATATCCTCACCGTCCTGGGACGGTGGGATCCCTGACACGTGTGGAGTCTCCACCGTCCAGCTGGGACGGGGGGACCCACCGTGATATGTGTGTTATATCCCAACCGTCCATCCACTTTGCGAGCTTGTCTTAAGGCTTGAGACGAGAAATAAGACAGATCTACCTATCAAGTGGACCACATTGCAAAAACCAGTGAGGGATTGAACGTCTACCATTGAAACCCTTTTGGGGTCAAAGAAGTTCTGGATCAATATGAAAATTTTTTATCAGTGAAAATCATTATCCCCATTGCTATTTATGGTGTGGTCTAGATGATCTTTCGATATGATTCATTTTTTTGGGTAATGCTCTATAATGATCTCTAAAATTAGATGAATGGTGTAGATATAAAAAGAAAAAATATATAGTGTTTTACCCTCATGTGTGGGTCCCACCTTGATGTGATGTATATTGGGCCCGTGTGAGGGGCCCATTGTGATGTATATTGGGCCCGTGTGAGAGGCCCATTGTGATGTATATTAGGCCCATGTGAGAGGCCCATTGTGGTGAATATTAGGCCTGTGTGAGAGGCCCATTGTTATGCATATTAGGCCCATGTGATGAGGCTCTCTGTGATTGTTTATGAGGCCCATTGGGAATGTGTGAGGCCCACCATGATGTATGTGTTATATACACATCGTCTATCCATTTTTAGGCCGTGGGCCCCACCGCCTTATGCAGGCCCGCCATGTATGAGTGATGGGCATGCTCTCTCCATCCATTTCCTAGATAATTGGAGGGTCAAGAGCTCCGTTATGATTCCGATTTCCGATCCTAATTAGACCACACCTTAGGACAATGGTGGTTAAATCTCCACCGTTGTAAGCTTTCCTAGGGCCCGTTGTTAAGCCCATGTCCACCCTTAACCTAGTGGGTTAACCCAACCGTTGGGCCCCCACTTATGTTAGTGACACCCATTGGGCTAACCCAAACCGTTGGGCTCCCATTGATGATGATACTTCCCACCACGGCTTGTAGTAATCCAAACCTTGAGGCCCATCCTTTGTTTGGTATATCATCACCCTTGCCGTAGATAGAAGAATATGTGGGATTAGATTTGGTATATCCACTGTTGAAGCCTAACTCGAGTCGTGGGTTAGATCCACTGTCCTTGTAGGGGACTCCACCTTAGAATATATGATATGCTAGTACCTCGAAAAGGTTATGATAGTCTAACATGGACCATTTCATATAGACTTCTATATGTCTAGTGGGGCGTAGTGTTTAGTCCCTACTCTTATTTGTAACATACCGGTTAAGGCTGATCATTGCATGTTATATCTGATAATCATGCTAGTGTACTTAGTCTAGTAGGACGCATTGAGAACATGCTTAGTATAACATCATAATACATGCCCATACGCATCATTTGTATCCCTGATATGAGGAATGATTGATCATAGCATATGTGTAACGTCTCGAAAAATTCTGTATAAAGACCCGAGTACCACCTCAGGCAAAAATCACTCAGGGTCAAATCCTTTAGGAATTAGACAAAAGTAACTAAGTGCTAAACTAGTTTAGCTATGAAATCCGCTTGATTTGCTTGAAATACGATCTGCAAGACCCAAAACTTGTAGAATCATTGACGCCAGGTTACCCTAAAATCTAGGATCAATCTCATTACCCAGCTGCTCTCGGGAGCACATTGAAACTCCGTATCAGATCTGGACTGCACGTCAAAAGTCCGATGACCACGAGATTAAGCGTTTAGGGCCGCCTTGCTGAGCTTGACAACCATGTTGGAAATTAAATCCAGATTGTGTCCCGGGGCTATTTGCTTGAGCCCGGAGTGAAGTGTGTGAGAAAACGTGGATTTCTTTAGAAATTAAATCTAATTTAAGTAATCTGAGACTTGTCGCTTGCAGGCCTGATATAAGCAATCAGACCATCGGAATCTGACCCAAATACACTCTCGGATCAGGGGAAATTTCATACACATGTCCGTGTACTTGTAACCTTGATTAAGTTTCGGTGACAGTTGAACTGAAACTGGTCCGCCACGTGTGATCTGGGAACCCAACTGGAATGAAAACTTAACTCGACTTAGATCCATAGTCAGGGAGCTTAAGTCCGACCTTTAGCTCAAGGGGGGCTCCGGAAGTGCTCCGTTGAGACGGAACAACCTCCCTTTGGACATAACCTAAGTATACCTTGACCCTGGGCCTATTTATGGTAAATCTGGGCCTATATAAGGACCTTAAACGCTCTCTCATTCACTCCATACGAATTTGAGAAAACCCTAAGAGAGAGAAGAGAGTAAAGTGAGAGAAAGTGAGAAAGAAGTTGGAATCATTCCTGAAAATCGATCCCTACTATTTTATGTGTCTATCCATCTCTACCGTATCGCTTTTCCGGCGATTCTGATTCCGTTTTCGGGTAAGAAATCCTAACCTTAATCAGTTCTAGAGATCCAACTAGTGTAAGTGATGAAATAACTAACCTATTTCATGCCATAGGTTGCCATTCTACTGTTGTTAAAGACTTGGTGTTTAAACTGACTCCGTTATGCGTTTATCGGCGTAAGGTGCGGACTATAGATGTATAGGTTAAGGTTTTCAAAGCTTTCAATGTCAAATAATGATAGATTCATTATCTGGGTATTATTTCACATGCAAAATGCGATGTTCGTTTTGTGATTCAGTTACGTATGCAAATTATGGCGTTTAGTGTATTCTGTATATTTATAGAAAATACCGTATACGTATAAAATATGAAAGTATGTTTGCCATGATTATTTACTGTGTACATATGCTAGGTATATGTGTAATAACTACTCGGCGAAAGGATTCGCCCTAATGCATGTTTTAGTCAACATGCGTTATGTATGTTAATAAGTGTATTCTAAGTGTTTGTGAAAATGCTTATAAGAGTAAGTATTTAGATGATAGTGCTTTAGGATAGATGTTGAGATAGGATTCTCATCTACCTTAGAGATGTATATGATTTTTCTCATGTAAGTTGTTTAATTTAATCGCTTACTTATGAAATATATGTGTTTGTATTTCCTATTTATGTTGTGCTTTATAACATATTTGAATTACTTTGTTAACTCTGCTTTGACTACTATACATGCTTTCTAGTTAAGGATTGAATGTGATTGGGGCTATGTTATAGTCCAGGCAATCGTTAACAGGCTTTGAAGTCGTGACTGAGATTCATTTGCCACGTAGGACGTGTTTGACAAACCCGAATCGTGTGTTGGTCGTCGGCAGTGGTTAGGCCACACGAGGTGCTTATGCACTTCATGTTGATCAATGCAATGTGCGCTCATACTAGTCGAGCTCGTCAAGTAACCCGATGTGCCGATGTATATTCACCATGTATGGACGAGGTGCTAATTCTCGTCAAGTACTTTCACCCTAGACACTATCTTAAACTAGCTAAGTATTATAACTTGCATCACTTTATATACAAACTACAAAGGCGCAGGTACCACCTTAGACGAAAATTATTCAGGACTAAATCCTTTAGAAATTAGGCGAGAATTAGCCAGTGTGAAACTAGAGTGCCCGTGAAATTAGTACCAATCACTTTAAATACGATCTGCAAGACCCAAAACTTGTAGAATCATTGACGCTAGGTTACCCTAAAATCTAGGATCAATCTCATTACCCGTCTGCTCTCGGGAGTATCACGAAACACCGTATCAGATCTGGACCGCACGTCGGAAGTCCAATTAACACGAAGTTAAGGAATTAGGACCGCCTTGCTGGGCTTGACAACCATCTCGGAAATCAAATCCAGATAGTGTCCCAGCACTATTCGCTTGAGCTGGAGTGAAGAGTGTGAGAAATGTGAAATTAATTCAAAATAAAATATCTCAAATAGTAATCTAGCACCTCTCACTTGCGGATCAGTTTTAAGCAACCAGACCGTCAGAATCAGACCAAATTACACCCTCGGATCAGGAGAAATTTCATACACATATCCATGTACTCGGAATCTCCGATCGAGATCCGCTGACCGTTAAACTGAAACTGGTCCGCCACGCGTGATCCGGAATCCTGACCAAAATGAAAACTTAACTAAACGTAGATCCGGTGTCGGTGAGCTTAAGTCCAACCTTTGGCTCAAGGAGGCCCGCCAGAAGTCCTCCGTTGAGTGAAACTGACCTGCTTTGGTTATAACCTAAGTATACTTTGACCTGAAGTCTATTTCGGTGTGTTTTTAGGCTATATAAGGACCTTATAACCCTCTCTCTCACAGCCTACGAATTTGAGAGAACCCCTAGAGAGAGAAGAGAGAAAAGAGAGAAAAAGCATGGGAGATGTGGGAGAATCTCCCTACCATGCTTCCCTACCTCTCCACGAGCTCCACCACTCCATTCTCATCGCTTTCCTGGCGATTCCGACTTCGTTTCTAGGTAAGAAACCCTAACCCTAATCTGTTTTGGGGTTGTATAGGTTGTAGGTTATGAAATAACTAACCTATTTTGTTCTATAGGTTACCAAACTGCCATATTCAGAAGCTTAGTAATTCTATCGACTCCGTTACGATTCTACGACAAAAGGTGTGGACTTTAGGTGTATAGGTTATGGTTTTCAATGCTTTCAATGTCAGATAATGATAGATTCATGATTTGCATGCAATTGCACATGTACAAAGTGCTGTCTGTTTTTCATTTCGATTAAAGATGATGAATATGGAATTTTACATACTCTAGGTATTTGTAGAAAGTACCGTATATGTATAAATTTTGGAAATGTGTTTGCCATGATTATTTGCTGTATTAATATATTATATATGGATAAAATACTTGTTTGGCGAAAGGACTCGCCCTAATACATGTTTTTGCTAATATACACTATGTATGTTAAAATAGTGTATTCTAAGTATTTGTGAAAATGACCGAATGAGTATAGAATTCTCATTCATGCTCGCCATGACTAATTGTCATGGATTTATAATTGTTGTATTGGCGATACCCCCTTTGACGAAAGGATTTGCCCTAAATCACGCCACGGCCAATATACACTACTTTTATTAAAATGTGTGGCCCAAGTGTTTATGGAAATGACTGAACGAATATGGAACTTGGATTCCTGCTTGCCATGACTATCCGTCGTGGGTGTATGCGTGTTATGATTGGGGCAACTCCCTAGTGAAAGGATTTGGCCTAATACCTATGTGATCAACATATGTCATGTATGTTGATGTATGTATTTTAAAGTGTTTGTTGAAATGTCTGAATGAGTAGTAGTTAGCAAATTGTAATGTATAAGGGTGTTGAGATATGATTCTCAACTCTTTTAACTATGTGTATGATTTCCTTGGATAGTTGTGTGATTAGGAATTGAATATGTATAAACTCATGTTTGTGTTGTGCTTCATAACATGCTCAATTGCTTTTATGATTTTTTCTATGTAATGCATATGTTTAAATTCATGTTTACGTTGTATGATCCGTCATGGGTGATGGGGGAGTGGAGCAACGAGTGCATGCAACAGCCCTAAACGGATAATATCAGACTTGATTGTATGATTTGAATCTTGATCCATTACTGCTTTAACTATCTGCAATTGAATGTGATTAGGGCTATGATTATAGTCCAGGCAATCGGTAATGGGATTAAATTCATGGTTGGGATTCATTTGCCACGTGAGGTGTGTTCGACGAACCTGAGTCTTGCTTCGGTTGGCGATAGTGGTTGGCCACACGAAGTGCTTATGCGCTTCATATCGTTTAACTTGTTGTGCGCTCGAGCTAGCCAAGCTCGTCAAGTAACTCGATCTAACTAATGTATGTTCACCATGTTTGGACACCACTACTTGAACCTAGGGCACCAAACTTACAGTGGAATCCCGTCAATCATGGTACCTCGATCCGCTAAGACTCATGAGCCGGGCATGGTGGTATAGGACACCGTGGTCGAGCTGTCGGCCTACGCTGGGGCCACATGCCTCCCTGTAGTGACTAGTAAGCAACCAGACTCGTGAGCCAATTATGGTGGTATGGGACACTATATTCGAGCTGTCGGCCTACACTGCTTGATGGGTGATAGGGGAGTGGTACAACGATTCTTTGTAACAGCCCTAACAGCCCTGACCGTACCCGGTGTAGTGACCTCGAGCATACTCTAAATCTGCGGTGAGACGATGAGCCTTCTCGTAGTAACATAGTATAAACTAGGCTTGTATTGATAAGGTGATAGGGGAGTGGTGCAACAATTCTGTGTAACAGTCCTGGCAGCCCTTGCAGTGACCTAGAAACTCACCATCATATGAGATTGTCTAGGACTGACGACCCTAGAATGGATCATGTTTGGGAATGATACAAGGGAGGTACCTTAGTTTCCCAATCCTGCTGTTTGAAATGGACTAATAACAACTCGGTAATTATGCTCATCATGCATTGCATGTGCCTGGAAGAGGTGGAGCACTGAGGAAAGCAAGCATGCCGCGAACGTAAGATGGTGTCGCATGAGAGAGTATGTCGGTGAGGGCATATATCATGCTTAAATTACTTTGTATATTCTACTTTACTCTAAGAATAAGGATTGATTGTGTTTGGGGCTATGATTATAGTCCAGGTAATTGGTAACATGATTGAATTCGTGGCTGTGATTCATTCACCACATGAGATGTATTCGACGAACCCGAGTCAAACTTCGGTTGACGATAGTGGTTGGCCACGCGAAGTGCTTATGCGCTTCATATCGTTCAACTTGTTGTGCGCTCGAAGCAACCCGATCTGTCTTATGTATGTTCACCATATTTGGATGCCTCTGCTTGAACATAGGGTACCAAACTTACCAGTGAAATCCTATTAACCATGGTACCACGATCCGCTAAGACTCATGAGCCGGGCATGGTGGTATGGGACACCGTGGTCGAGCTGTCGGCCTACGCTGGGGCCACGTGCCTCCCCGTAGTGTCCATTGAGCAACCAGACTCGTGAGACAATTATGGTGGTATGGGACACTATATTCGTACTGTCGGCCTACATTGATAAGGTGATGGGGGAGTGGTGCAACGAATGCATGTAACAGCCCTGACAGCCCTTTGTAGTGACCTCGAGCATACTCTGAATTTGCGGTGAGGCGACAAGTTTTGTCGCGGTGTGTAGAGTATGAACTAGGCCTGTATCAATTTAGTGATGAACCGTTAAAAAGGTGATGGGGGAGTGGTGTAGCGGTTCCGTGTAACAGCCCTGACAGCCCTTGCAGCGACCTAGAAACACACCATCGTATGAGATTAACTAGGACTGACAACCCTAGAATGGATCATGTTTGGGAATGATACAAGGGAGGTACCTTAGTTTCCCAATATTGCTGTTTGAAATGGACTAATAATAACTCGGTAATCATGCTCATCATCGCATTGCATGTGCCTGGAAGATGTGGAGCACTGAGGGATGAAAGCATGCCGCGAATGTAAGATGGTGTCGCATGAGGGAGGGTGTGGTGAGGGCATGCATCATGCATTCATACTTGCATTAATAAGAGTAGTTAGGAGTGTTTGATTGTACTGCTTTATCATTACTACTTGACTGAATTGATAACATGTTAACCTATGTTTTATTGTTCCACTGAGTTAGCTACTCACTCCCACGTTACGGGACGGTGTTCCGAACACCCACCAGACTTTGTCTGATTGCAGATGGCGACGCTACTTCTGAAGCGGAGCAGGACCTTTGCATTGACTATGATGCTTGCTTGTATTGGTTATTTTTTGGCGGCTTCATGTGAGCCGTGTTTTGATCGATGGGATTCAGGGATGTTGACTAGATGACACTACACATTTGGTATCATTTGAATTGTACTTGTAATTCATTATCCTGGTAACCTTATCACACTCTGGAGACTTACCATAGTTTTTATATTTTATATATCTATCACAGTCTTCCGCTTGCAATTTAACTGTCTCTGGAGTATGATATCCTGTTTTGGCTTAATCTCACTCATGTTCAATGCTCTATTAGAGACAACATTCAATCATCATTCATTTTGTTGCATAAGTGATGCGTTGGAACTCGGGAGTTGAGTTTATGCTCGACCCTCGATTTTCAGGGTGTTACAGTATGAGATACTGTATTCGAGTTGTCGGCCTACACTGATTGGTGATGAGCCCTTTGTAGTGACCTCGAGTATACTTTGAGTCTGCATAGAGGCGACGAGCTTTTCCGTAGCATCTAGAGTACAAACTAGGCCTGTAATGATTTGGCAACGAGCCCATTGTAGTGACCTAAAACCGCAACATCGTATGAGATTTACTAGGACTGACGACCCTAGAATGGATCATTGTGTGGGAAATAAAATAAGGGAGGTACCTTAGTTTTCCAATCCTGCTGTATGAAAAGGACTAATAAGAACTTGGTAATCATATGCATGCACTGCATTATGCGTGCGTTTAGGCGTAGTAGGTCAAGCACTAAGGCAGTGTTGTTCATGCGCGAACGTGAGATGAAGTCACCGAGGGAGCGTAGGCGAGGGTATGCATCATACATTCATATCATTCCTGTATTAACAAGAGTACTTAGGGATGTGTGATTTACTACTTTATCATTACTGCTTGATTGAATTGATAACATGTTAACCTTTGTTTTATTATTCCACTGAGTTGATCACTCACTCCCACGTTACGGGACGGTGTTTTAAACACCAACCAGACTCTGTCTTGATTTCAGATGATGGCGTGACTACTGAGGCGGAGCCTGATTACTACGACGATCAGGACTAGTACTCCTATATGCAGTTCTCCGATGGCTTTGCTTAGGTTCTCCTGGTTGGCGGGACTACAGGGTTTTAATACAGTTGAACCATTTTTGATACTTTTGACTTCTGTCACTATTACATGTATATGGTGACTCAGTGATGTATTCATACTTTGGAGACCGATTGTGATCTTTTGACTTATATACGTGTATTTTATGTCTTTCAATCTTCCGCTTGCGTTTTACAACTTGATCTGGAGTATGAATTACTGTTTTGATATAATCCCACTCATGATTAATGCACTAACACAGATATCATTGAATCATAAGCATATATGTTGCATAAGTGATGTTTTGGAACTCGGGAGTTGAGTTGCTACTCGACCCCCGATTTTCAGGGCGTTACAATATGCCATTAGGCTGAGATGTTTATGGGACTCCCTGTAAGACGAAGTTGCCCCACACGATCACGCGATACGCATAGGTTTGATGCATGACTGGATGGTATGACTCATGCATCTCGCATTTGTGTGACATGATCACTATACGCCCTAGCGATATCAGGATTGTAGCCTCCACAGGCACATCGTGAATGGCCGGATTGGATATAAAAAATACTTGGTTCTAGCACTGTGGGCACATATGATGTCCTTGGGTGAGAGTCCCAGAACCCTTTTGGTACCAAGAGATGCTCCAACGTCTAGACCGAGTGGATACATGAGTGCATGAGTGCTTAATACCAGTAGGCCGTGTCTCCCACTGTGTCGTGGTCGGTTGGAAGGGGGTGTGGCCTTATCTGACTGGGTGAGGGGGTTGTAAGCTAGGTTGAGTTTGACCAGCTCGCAAATGGGTCCGCTATCAATGAGCCAGGTAGGTATTGGCAGACTATTGGTCAGGAGGGTAGTGTGGTCTCTTCCACCCGTTGGGGTGTGTGGCTAGGGAGGTGGTAGTCAGTGTGGAGTGTACTAGACTCCGGTGATATTCCAGAGAAGAGTTGTATTGTTATGTGGATTCATATGAGGACTGACATGCTTGCGTTGCATCTCCCATATGACATTTGGCTACGTAGGCCTCGCATCGAATGGCCTCGATATGGCCAATAACATTCATGCCTTGTATTGCATAGCCTTGGTACGGCTGATAGTATTCAGGATTTACTAGCATATTTTTGCATTTCTCTGATATTGCATACTTAGCAGTTGCCTTGCGCACACACTTACACCACTCTCTAAGCTTTTCGTAAGCTTATGCATGACTATTACGTGCAAGTGATGTTGGATCGCAGTATCACTGAGGCAGGAGCTCAGGCAGATTATTTTGGAGCTTTTGATCATCTTGTATTTCCCTTTCCGCATTGTACTCAATGATTTATTATAGTGGATATGTGGTGATGTTGCTTTGTGACTTGGTTATTGTAACGCCCTGAAAATCGGGGGTTGAGTATAGACTTAACTCCCGAGTTTCAACGCATCACTTATGCAACATAGATAATGATGATTAAATGTTGTCTATGTTAGTGCATTAAACATGAGTGAAATTAAGCCAAATAACAACACATAATCCGGGGACAGTTGTAATGCACAAGCGGAAGACTGAAACGAATTGTATAACAGTATAAACCAGTATAGGTCCCTAAAGTATGTATGCGTTGCCGGTCAACAAGTACAAGTATTATTTCAAAATACAAAATGTCAAAAGAATGTGATAGTCCACTACAAGTATAACCCTGAAGCCCCGTCGATTCAGAACGACTCACATGAACCCGCCTGAATACTGCATGTACGAGAATGCCTCCTCGTCGTCGCAAAAGTCAGGCTTCGCCTCAGGAGTCGCATCGCCATCTGCAATCAAGACAGAGTTTGGTTGGTGTTTAAAACACCGTCCCGTAACGTGGGAGTGAGTGTTTAACTCGGTGGAACAATAAAGCAAAGGTTAATATATTATCAATTTAATCAAGTAGTAATGATAAAGCAGTACGGCAATCATGTCCTACATACTCTTGTTAATGCAAGAATGGTATACGATAATGATGCATGCCCTCGCATACACTTCCTCAGCGTCTTTATCTTACGGCGCGCATGACAACCACCCGAAAGTACTCTTCCACGCCAAAGCACATGCAATGCGGTGCATGCACGTGATTAGACAAGTTTTTACTTAAGTTTATTCATACAGCAGGATTGGGAAACTAAGGTACCTCCCTTATATCATTTTCCAAACAATGATCCATTCTAGGGTCGTCAGTCCTAGTAAATCTCATACGATGTTATGGTTCTAGGTCACTGCCAAGGGCTCGTCGCCTGATCAGCGCAAGCCTAGTTCATACTCTAGTTGCTACGGAAGGGTCGTCGCCTCCACGTAGACTCAAAGTACGCTCGAGGTCACTACAAAGGGCTCGTCACCTGATCAGTGTAAGCCGATAGGTCGAATACAGTGTCCCATACCACCGTATTTGGCTCACGAGTCTGGGTTGTTCACTGGTCACTACGGAGAGGCTCATCGCCCCAGCGTAGACCGACAGCTCGACTACGGTGTCCCATACCACCATGTCCAGCTCATGAGTCTTAGCGGATCGAGGTACCATGGTTACTAGGGTTTTCCAATGGTGAGTTTGGTACCTTAGGTTCAAGCAAGAGCGTCCATACATGGCGAACATACATCGGGTCAATCGGGTTACTTGATGAGCTAGACTATTACGAGCGCACCTTAAGTTGATCGACATGAAGTGCGTAAACACTCCGTGTGGCCTAACCACTGCCGACAACTCTAGTACGACTCGGGTTCGTCAAACACGTCCTATGTGGCGAATAAATCTCACCACGAACTCAAGCCTGTTACCGATTGCCTGGACCATAACATAGCCCTATACACATTCAACCTTAACCAATAAGCATGTGAAGTAGTCAGAACAAGAGTAACCAAGTAGTCCAATCATAATATCATACATATTATAAGATGCAGCATAAACAAGAATCCGTACACTTGTATTTCGTAAGTAAAGCGATAAACTAAACAACTTGCATGTAGGAAATCATACACATCCCCAGGGTAGTTGAGAATCCTAACTCAACACCCACCTAAAACACTATCTCCTAAGTACTTATACAAGCATTTTCGCAAAAACTTAGACTACACTTATTAGCTTACATAACGTAAGTTGGCCCAAACATATATTAGGGCGAATCCTTTTGTCAAGGAGTTGTTACACGCATAACTAGTGCATACACACGGCAGTTAATCATGACAAGCACACTTTCAAATTTCATATGTATACGGTACTTTTTACAAATATGAAGAATACGCTAAACTCCACATAGTTCGTATATAACTGAAACGCAAAACAGACATCGCATTTTACATGTGAAATAACATCCACGTCAGGAATCTATCATTAATCGACATTGAAAGCTTTGAAAACCATAACCTATATGTTTATAGTCCGCACCTTACGCTGGTAAACGCATATTGAACTCAGTTCGTTCACTCACGCTCCGTCTACGGCCCAACGACAACCTATTTCATGAAATAGGTTAGTTATTTCATTACTTTAACTAATCAAAACCCTAGAACGGATTAGGGTTAGGATTTCTTACCCAATAGTGGAATTGAAATCGCTAGAATAGCGATCCGGTAGCGATGAATAAGTATGGGAAGAGGCATGGTAGAATACCAGGAATCTTCACCAACTGCACTCACACTTTCTCTCTCTTTACTCTCTTCTCTCTCCTAGGTTTTTCCTCAAATTCGTATGGAGAGAATGAGAGAGGGTTTAAGGTCCTTATATAGGCCCAGAACTGACGAAAATAGCCCTAGGGCCTTGGTATACTTAGGTTATAGCCAAAGGGCGCTTGTCCCGATCCAACGGAGCACTTCTGGAGGCCCCTTTTCTACGTGCGGTCGGACTTAAGCTCCCTGACATTGGATCTAGGTCAGGTTAAGTTTTTGGTTCGATCGAATTTACTGATCGATCGCGGCGGACCAGTTTCAGTTCGACGGTCACTGGTACTCGATCAGGGCCACAAGTGCACTGGCATGTGTGAGAAATTTCCCTAGATCCGAGGGTGTAATTGGGTCAGATACTGATGGTTTGAATCCTTACAACTTGTCCGCAAACGGAACGACTCAGGTTACTTAAGTTTGAGTTTAATTCTAAAGATATTCGAGTTTCTCACACACTTTGCTCCGGGCTCAAGTTGTGCGTTTCTGGACACTATCTGGATTTGATTTCCGAGATGATATTCAAGCCCAGTAAGGCGGTCATAATCGTTTAGTTTTGCGGTAATCAGACTTTCGATGCGCGGTCCAGATTCGTGACGCTCCCGAGAGTAACTGGGTAATGAGATTGTTTCTATGTTATAGGGTAATGTAGCGTTAACGATTCTACTTATTTTGGGTCTTGCAGTTCGTATTTAAAGCAATCGGTGCTAATTTCACAGGTAAACTGGTTTAGCGCTAGTTAATTCTCGCCTAATTTTTAAAGGATTCAGTCCTAAGTGATTTCTACCTGAGGTGGTACTCGGGTCTCAGTACGGATTTTTCCGAGATGTTACAGTTATGCTTGTGGTTATGCTCCTTTATATATATAAAAAAATCAGTCTGAAAATCCTCCTTGTAGGATCCCATGATCGGAACCTGGCATATGGGTGCCGGGAGCCGAGAATGGGGTATTATGGAGGCTATCGGTGCCAGATTCGGCGATCGAAAATTCTGTGAGTCCGATTTTTGAGTTTGAGATGTGACATTTTGCTCATCTTTTCGAAACAAGGAACCCTCATTAAATTTAATGTCCTGGCTAATAATGATCTTCCGCGAATCACGATCCAACAACTTGTGTCCTTTCGCCCCATCACCATATCCAACAAATGTTGAGGGTCAAATATTGCATCTTAGACCCCAGTTATTACCTGATTTTATGAGCATGATACCGTTTAACGCCTTATTTTAATCGTGTTTGTCCTGCAGGGTGTATTTAGGAGCTTTGACTTGAAAAGGGTACTAAAAAGCATGGAATTAACGCTCCGAAGTCACCAAGGCAAGGGATGGACCCCAGGGGACCGAGATCGAAGAATTTACAAGCCAGAGACACGAGAAAATCATGCCACTCCCATTAAACGGGCCTGAAATTCAGCCAGAATGCAAGATCATAGGGTTCCCACCATCTATTCAGCTCAAAACTGGATATCTAGCCTGAGGACCTTAAATTAACTGTATACGTCGAAAATCAGCCATTGGATCATTGTGAAAATGGCCCAACAGACAGATTAGCCCACAAATCATCAATATGGGGCCCACCTGATCTTTGGATATGCTTTAATTTTGGTTTCAACCCATTAAATGAGATGGAAAAGCGGATGGACGGAGCGAATTTCTCGAAACATCAAGATGGGACCCACTGTACATAACGTGAGTGTGCACATCTCAAGTGCACAGGAGGTGCACTGAACCGATGAACACAGTCAGCGGTCACTGACTCGACCGAATCTGGAAACCAGGATTTACGCAAACAGGGAGTTGCATTCGACTCCTAGTGGGACACCATCACAATCTATTTCAATGATCCACATCGTTAATTGGATTGAGGGGGTCAAACCGACCATACCCTGATCTGCGGCTTGATTTCCTCAAATGTTGCAGGGACTTGAAGGATCCAAATGGAGAAGGGATGGTAGAATAAAGATCTTGATGGGCCACACCAAATTCAATTCATTCCACGCCATTTTCAACCGGTTTTTCTTGATAAATCCAATGGTCGGAATGGATTTCATTTCGGGCTTCAATCCAGGGCTCACCAACCACATCGCAAGTCTCTAGCGTTCGCACGCTGTCCACCAGCGACCGAACAGGGGATCTCAGTGGGCCACCATCATGGTTTGTCCGATAAATCTAAACCGTCCATCATGTAGGCCGTCGAAAACCGTCCCAGGGGATGTTTATTCTTTGGAAGGAAAGCAAGGGAAAATGATTTTTCTGCATTGCCTTTTGCTGCGAAAGATGTTGCGGACGCTGCAGCTGCATAAACAGCTGTCCACTAACCTCACATTGCGCATATTCTCACCGTCTCTTGTGCGTAAGCAAGGTCGGTTCCTTGCAACCGACCTCTCCACCGTCTTCCCTGCCTATAAGAAAGAAAGAGAGAATGTGAGAGGATATTCAATTTTCAGCCCTGGATAATCAGTGAGAGAGAGAGAAAGAAAGAGTAGTTTTAGAGTTTTTTTATTTGTTTTTTTTATTGTCTTTTTATTATGATTTTTGCGAGATCTGGTCCAATCATGTTGGGTTAAACCTCTTAGCTAGGGCTAAGAGGTGAAACTTGTAGCATGATGGGTAGTACTCTACGGTCTTGATTCATGTTTGAACTACTTTGATCATCGTTTGATTAATAGGAATATTTATAGTTTTTAATGATTTATTGTGACTTAAATTACAATAGATCTGTGATGGCTTTCAGTATTCCCTTTCCATTATTTTGATTGTGATGTTAAGCAGCCCTGTTGTTCACCATTGCCCCTTGGACATGGTTGGATGATGGAATCCTTTCTAACATTCATACATCTTTCTGACTGGTTGTAGATTGGTTTAATTCTGTTGTTTGCTTTGTCTCATGGGCATAGTTTTGTGATGGAATAATCTCTAATTCTTATACCTTTCATCTCTTTGAAACTAGATCAAATGAAGTTTAGATTGAGCTTTAGTGATATATCTTCCAACTGGATGAAGATGGGACTCGAAGTCCAGTTGAATTCATGAATTAAGCGTAGATCTCCCTGATCTCTACTAGTGGATCCTCTAAATCCTTAGTTTCCTACCTTTGAATTTTCTAAAGTTTTAGTTTACTATTTCACCATTATTCTGTCATATTCCTCTGATTTAGATTACATCTTCGTCTAGTTCTATTTCTGGTTTCTTTCAAATTACATACAAGGTTCAGTCCCTGTGGATTCGACCTCGGTCTTACCGAGATTATTACTACATCACAACCCTATACTTGGGGTGTGAGCAAGTTTTTGGCGCCGTTGCTAGGGACTGACGGTTACGTTTTTCTGAAATTGACTAGTTTTAGAATTAGGTTAAGATTAACATTTTCTAACTTTAGGTTTTTTTTTTTTTTTTTTTTGATTTTAAAAACTAACTTAACTTTCATGTTTTGTAGGATTCTGAGATAGAAACTTCTAAATTGGTAATCTCTTTCTGATTTTCTAGCTTTCTAAACTTTCTATTTCTAGATTAGGATTTGTTCTATATTTTTAGGAATTTTCCTAACTTGGTTCATCTTTCTTTTCTTTTATTTTATTTTTAGAAACTTCCTAATTCTAGGTTAGAATTTTCCTAATTATTTTTAGAAACTCTCTAATTTTAGGTTTTTTCTCTTTTTAGAAATTAGGTTAGTAATTTCCCTTTTTAGAAACTCTTTCTAATTTAGAAACTAACTCATCTTTCCTTTATTTTATTTTTAGAAACTTTTTAATTCTAGGTTTTCTTTAGAAACTTTCTATTTTTCCTTTTTAGAAATTTTTCCTTTTTTAGAGACTAGTTTA
The DNA here is from genome assembly GCA_021015155.1 of Magnolia officinalis. Taxonomy (NCBI): domain Eukaryota; kingdom Viridiplantae; phylum Streptophyta; class Magnoliopsida; order Magnoliales; family Magnoliaceae; genus Magnolia; species Magnolia officinalis. The sequence continues at coordinate 35,256,541 of JAJHSJ010000004.1, read as the reverse complement.
CTTTCTATTTTAAGTTTTAGGAACTTTCTATGTTTACAAACTAACTTGTTTTGGTTTGTTTTGCAGGTTTTTAACTTAGGGACTCCAATTTGGTAACTTCTTTCCAATCCTCTCTGTCTTTCTAGTTTTTATTTCCTTTATTAGGTTTAGGTTTAGAATCTGATTAAGGGCTGCAAGTGTTTCATGCCCAAGTGGGCTCGTGACAACACTCGACTTCTCTTGACTGAAGGAGGATTGGTTGAGGGGTTAACTATCCATTGCAGGACTAGACACTACTCGAAATCCCTAGAGTTAATTGAAGTGATGGCTGCAAACCAACCTCTTCTACCCCAACCTAGGGTGGAGGACATCTAGGATGAGAATGAGGTGCATCAAGCACCCCTCAAGCATGATTTTTCCAGAAAATACGGAACACATGAATATCATGCCAGGGGTGATCTAACTCCTTCCAAAATTTCATGGGATTGAATTTGAAAATCCATATCTACACTTGAAAGAGTTTGATGAAATCATAGCCACTTTATACTTTCCTAACTTGTCTGAGGACACGGTCAGGCTGAAACTCTTTCCCTTTTCTTTGAAAGAGAAAGCTAAGACCTGGTTACATTCACTACGTCCCCGATCTATTGGCACATGGAATGACATGACATGGGAGTTCATGAAGAAATTTTTTCATATTACAAAATGAACACCCATAGAAAATCAATCATGAACTTCGCCCAAAACGAGGATGAAACATTCTTCCAATGTTGGGAAAGGTTCAAGGATCTTGTCAGCTCTTGCCCACAACATGGTTTTGAAACGTGGCGCATTACACACTTTTCTATGATGGGCTGACATCTTCCATGCTCCAATTGGTCGAGACGATGTGCAATGGAGAATTTATGAATAAAAATGTCGATGATGTGTGGGATTACTTGGATAGACTTGCTGAAAATGCACAATCATGGGACACATACCCCAAATCGAGTACCACTTCTAGGCCCACTCAATCAAAGGAAAGGGATGGAGTATACCTGCTGTTAGAGGATGATGATATCAATGTTAAAGTGACTAATCTCATAAAGAAATTCGAGGCCATGGAATCAAGGAAGGATAAGGGTAAAGAAGTTGTTTGCGGTATTTGTGGTTGTAATAGTCACACAATTAAAAATTGTCCAACTATATCTACCTTTCAAGAGGTACTGACTGAGCAATCAAATGCCATAAATAATTACCAAAGACCTTTCATTGGAGCCACCTCTAATACGTACAATCCTAGTTGGAGAAATCATCCAAACTTCAGTTGGAGGAATGGACAAACTGCTACCCCTCAAGGTTTCTTCAATCAAATTCCAAATCAAGGGAAACCTCAAGAGGATCCAGTTCTAAAACACATTCAAGACCAAGAGTTATTCAACCAAGATATTAGATCAACAATAGGATCATTTACATCATCCATTCAAAGGATAAAGTCACACATAATGATTGGGGGAAAGGGGATGCTTCCTGCTCAACCTCTCCCCAATCCCAAACCGCAATATGAGATAAGTGATCCAAGCTCTTCAGATTAGATGGAGCAGGCTAAATCTATCACCACTCTTAGGAGTGGGAAGACCATTGACAAAACTATTCTGGTTAGGGCTGAAAAACCTCAAGACCCGGAAGAGGATAACAATGATAGACCTAGCATTGCTCCACAAGAATTAGAATTGGAACTTCAAGACAAGTCAATTGCTCCATTTTTCCAACGGTTGGTTACATCAAAACCTCTCTCTGACTCTCAGGATATTCTAGAAGTGTTGAAATAAGTGAACGTCAATATTCCTCTACTTGATGCCATAAAATAAATACCTTCATATACCAAATTTCTGAAAGACTTGTGCACGACCAAAAGACGGCAAAATATTCAAAAGAAAATCTTCTTGACTGAGAAAGTGAGTGTCATCCTAAAACAAGATGTGCTGTAGAAATTTAAAGATCCCGGTAGCCCAACCATATCATGTGTAATTGGGAACTATCAAATTGCGCTTGCACTTCTTGACTTAGGAGCAAGCGTAAATCTGATTCCCTACTCGGTGTACAAACAGTTAGGTTTGGGTGAATTAAAACCCACCCCAATCATATTACAACTTGCCGATCGCTCAGTTCGTGTACCGAGAGGGGTAATCGAGGATGTGTTGGTCCAGGTTGACAGATTCTATTATCCAGTAGATTTTATCGTCCTAGATACAGAACCCATCAGTAACATGAGCTTTCAAATTCCCGTCATTCTTGGTTTCCCATTCCTTGCCACTTCAAACGCGATCATCAATTGCAGGAATAGAGTCATGAGTATGTCTTTCGAGAATATAACATTGGGGTTAAATATCTTTTTTAATACTGGAAGACAGTTCGAGGATGATGACGACTTCCATGACATTAACATGATTGTCTCTTTCGTGGAAGATAGAGCGTCTCTGACTTTATCCTCTGACCCTCTAGAGATGTGCCTGGCCCACTCCCATGATTTTAATGATGACATGATTAGGGAGATGGGTGTCATGCTTGATACTGCACCAGTACTTGAAGTTAACCGGTGGAGGCCACAATTTAAAGAGTTGCCCCAAACCGATGTAGTACCTCTACTGTCTAACCTTAAAGCACCGAAGCTTGACCTAAAACCTTTACCCTCTGATTTGGAATATGCCTATTTATGTCAAGAAGAGACATACCCAGTGGTGATTTCATCCCACCTTGAGAACAAACAAGAGAGTATGCTTATTTCTACTCTCGAAGAAGATAAAGGAGTTATTGGACATATCATTACAGATCTCGATAAGATCAATGAACTCCTTTCGCCTGAATGTTTGACTCTTTGGATGATTGCTTGGCATACTTTGCAGATTCAAACGATTCCATGATACAAGAAATAGTGGATGCCTCGCAAGCAATACCTCGGTAGTTGTCATGGACCGAGAGAACCCTTATTCCGAAGTACCTCCTCCCCCAGATCCTGAATGTTTACCATTAAAGGAGGATGAGCTGAAAATTGAACTAAAGAGTGAAACTTCGGCGTGTGTTGAGACTACACCTACTACAATTTTTTTTTTTGAATTTCATCTACTTGTACTCTTTGATTCATCATGGTGTACTACCTTCAAAAAATTTTCTGCCACAGGTGAATCGTATATACTTTGAACACTTCAGAAGATTAAAAGGAAACTTTATGTGGAAGTTCATCAATTTCTCTTGACATTCATGCTCCAGGACATCCAAGCCTACTGTCAAAAGGGCTTTTGGATGATCCTGTTGAGAAACCTTCTGAGAAATGTTCCAAGATATTGGCCGAAGGAAGAACCTGGGTGCATGACTGAGTCGATTTCCCATACTTTCATAGTTGAGGATTAGAATTTATTGCTTTCATAGGACTAGGGTAGTTTGCTTTTTGTTGTTCTAGGATAGTCGGTTTATGCCATTAGGTTAGTTTGCTTTCTACATTGTTTTAGGATAGTTTGCTTTTGTTGGTTTCTCTCTTGTGTTGACCCGCTCTCACGCTGATATCTTTGGAAAGCCTCTTGATTCTTTCGTCTAAGTACTATTTTTCCACCACTCCTCTTTTACTTTTGTTGTCCCATGTGTTTGCATGCTTATTTCTTTTACATTGAGAACAATGTAGATTTTTGGTTGGGAGTGGGCAATTTGGTCACCTAATTAGTGTTTTCTCAGTCTTGAGCAAACTTTGTGAAAATTTTTTCTGAAATTTTTTCAAAACTTTCTGAAAATTCTTGTGAATTCGAAGTGATTTTGACGACTATTGTTGATTTAGAATTATAAGATACGAAGTGTTGGGGATTTATGTCTCCTGGATTTAGCTATCTGATAGATTTTACAGTTGAGTTCGAATTATCAATCCAGGATTATAAGTTTTAAACATTGATTGAATCATGATTTCTCTTGTCACATCTCGCTTACACATTGAGGTTTCAGTTCGATATTGAAAGATTAACTTGGTAATCACTAAGCATGAAGGGAACCAACCTGAGAAAATTTACCATCAGTTTATAAAGAAGAATTGAAAGGGTTGGCCGAATAATCTTCACCATAAGTTTACTCCCTATAGATGAAGATTTGATTTCCCAAGGTTGACATTCAAAAAGGGGAGGGCAATGGTCTTCACCATAGGTTTGCTCCCTATAGGTGAAGATTTAATTCCCCCCTTGGCGTTATTTTTAATGGAAAAATCAAAGGTTGGTAGAATGAAAGGATGATCAGTGAGGCACGTTTTGGTTTAAGTTTTGGTAGTCCTGAATGCTCTTGTTGGTCACCAATGATATCATGAAGTAGAGAAGTAAATCTTAATGTTGATAAGCCGAGATTACACTATACACTCATAGATCTTAATGTTTAGGAATTTTCTAATTGGTGGATTAATACCTTGAACTGGACCATGAAGTTTACCGTGCACTTGAGTCCAGGAGAAAGTAATACCCAACATTCATGAATCTTAGAATTCTCATATTTGGAATGTTTTTAAAAAATCACTCGAGTTTATAGAAATTTTCCCGTAATTCTTAAATTATTTTTCGCATACTTTGCTCGGGACTAGCAAAATGCTGGTTTGGAGTTGTGTTGAGGGTCAAATATTGCATCTTAGACCCCAGTTATTACCTGATTTTACGAGCATGATACCATTTAATGCCTTATTTTAATCGTGTTTGTAATGCATGGTGTATTTAGGAGCTTGGACTAGAAATGGGTACTAAAAGCATGGAATTAACGCTCCAAAGTCACCAAGGCAAGCGACGGACCCCAGGGACCGAGATTGAAGAATTTACACGCTAGAGACCTGAGGAAATCACGCCACTCACGTTATACGGGCCTAAAAGTCAGCTAGAATGTAAGATCATAGGGTTCCCACCATCCATTCGGCTCGAAACTTCATATCTAGCCTGAGGACCTTAAATTAACCGTACACGTCGAAAATCAGCCATTGGATCTTTGCGGAAATGGCCCAACGGACAGATCAGCCCACAAATCGTCAATATGGGGCCCACCTGATCTTTGGATATGCTTCAATTTTGGTTTCAACCCATTAAATGAGCTGAAAAAGTGGATGGACGGAGCAGATTTCTTGAAACATCAAGATGGGGCCCACTGTACATAACGTGAGTGTGCACATCTCATGTGCATTGAACCGATGAACACGGTCAGCTGTCGTTGACCCGATCGAATCTAGAAACTAGGATTTATACAAATAGGGAGTTGCATTCGACTCCTAGTCAGCCACCATCACAATCTATTTCAATGATCCACGCCGTTTATTGGATTGAGGGGGTCAAACCGACCGTACCCTGATCTGCGGCTTGATTTCCTCAGATGTTGCAGGGACTTAAAGGATCCAAACAGCGAAGGGATGGTGGAATAAAGATCTTGATGGGACACCAAATTCAAGCCATTCCATGCCATTTTCGACCAGTTTTTCCTGATAAATTCAATGGTCAGAATGGATTTCATTGTTGGCTTCAATCCAGGTCTCACCAACCACATTGCAAGTCTCCAGCGTTCGCACGCTATCCACCAGCGACCGAACAGGGGATCTCAGTGGGCCACCATCATAGTCCGTCCTATAAATCTAAACCATCCATCGTGTAGGCCGTTGAAAATCGTCCCGAGGGACATTTATTCTTTGGAAGGAAAGCAAGGGAAAAAGAGTTTTATGCATTGCCTTTTGCTGTGAAAGATGTTGCGGATATATCTTTGAAGACTAGATCAAAGGAAGTTCAGATTGAGCTTTAGTAATATATCTTCCAACTAGATGAAGATGAGACTCGAAGTCCAGTTGAGTTCATGAATTAAGAGTAGATCTCCCTAATCTCTACTAGTGGATCCTCTGAATCCCTAGTTTCCTACCTTTGAATTTTCTAAAGTTTTAGTTTACTATTTCACCATTATTCCCTCATATTCCTCTGATTTAGATTACATCTTCCTCTAGTTCTATTTCTGGTTACTTTCAGATTAAGTATAAGGTTCAATCCCTGTGGATTCGACCTTGGTCTTACCGAGATTATTACTACATCACAACCCTATACTTAGGGTGTGAACAACAAATGTGCATTTTTTTGGTCTTTAGTCTAGCTTATCTCTCTTAACAAACGATACATGATAATAAGCATAAAAAAATCCTCAAACCTGAGTATTCAACTGCCTGACCACTTCATACTTTCTTGGAATTTATAATCAATAACTGTATAGGGAGACCTATTTGCCAAATAACAAATTATAGTAACACCTTCAACTTAAAACTCTTTACCCAACCCAAAATTGTTCAACATACTCTGGGCCTTTTTCAAAAGAGTCTAGTTCAAACATTCTTCCACACCATTCTGCTCTGCCATATACCTCATTGTGTTATGCATGACTTTTTCCAAATTCTTATAATACTGATCAAATTCTCTTAAAGTAAATTCTCTCTCGCTATTTGTCCTCAGAACTTTAAGTTTTCATCATGTCTGTTTTTCAACCATTACTTTTTCAAATCTTGAAATTATTAAACACATCAAATTTGTGTTTCAAAATATAAACTCAAACCTTCATAGAGAAGTTGTCTATAAATGTTACAAAGTAAGACGATCCTCTTCCAGAAACAACGGGTGATGACCCCCATTTATTAGAATGCACATAATTAAGCTTCCCTTTATTGACATATTTTCTGGTTTTAAAACATAGCCTGGACATGGGAAACTGTCTTTAGGTACACGAGTCGAACCGAGTCGAGCTTGGCCCATCTCGGCTCGACCAGCAGGCTACCCCTACTCGAACTCAACTCGGCTCAATCCTCGAGACTGACTTGGCAGCTCGGCTCGACTCGGTTAGTAGCTCAGGCCAGCTTGAGCCAAGTTCGAGTTTAAGCTAACGAGCTGAGTACGAGTTTAAGATTTATATTTTTTAATATATATAAAATATGATATATATTATAATATAAATAATATATAATATATAATTTATTTAAATATATACAAAATATTTATACTTAGTGAACCTGATCCGAGTTGAATGGATTCGAACCGAGTCAAGTTTCGAGCCGAGTCAAGTCGAGTCGATTAAGCTTGGACTAGACTTAAAATTTTTTTGAGCTAAAAAATTCTGCTCCACTTGACTCGAACCTAGTGTCGAGCCAAGTTGAGTCGAGTTGAGTGAGTTAACTGAGCTAACTCAATTTTTGTACAACTCTAGTTTCACATATATGCAATGTTTACATGCATTCAAATCAAAGCTTTTAAAACTAGGATTTAACCACGATTGAAAATTTGCTTCATACCTCGATCCCTCATGTGGCCTAGGTGCACATGCTACAAATGTGCTATCATGGAATCCATTACAGATGTTGTAGCTTCACCAGATATAATATTTTCGATCAACCAGTATAGATTACTGATCCATTGTGCCTTCATTACTGTAAGAGCCCCCTTTGAAACCATCAGGACAATCATAACCGATGAATTTGTAACTAATTGCATATAAAGCTCCTAAAGAGATCAGATTCTTCCTCAAGCTCAGAACCTACCTCACATTTGTCAGAGAAATCTCCACCCCATCAAACATCCTGATATGAATTGAAGCAATTTCAATCATCTTGCAGTTATGCTCATCACATAAGAACTAAATGTAAGACCTGACCTGAGTTCCTGTGTGTGCATGTGTGTGTGTAGGTATGCATTTCGTTTCCCTTGGTTTTGCGGTCTTATCGGTCGAATCTCGGTGACCCGCGACCCTCGGATAGTGTTTGCAGCCATCATTAAGTCTGGTCACGTTGACCTGACTCGGATCGGCTTGAGACCTATGCCATCTTGTTCGCATCGTCGTTGCGGTTTCGACGACGCGTCTTGTGCGTCCATCCGATTTATAGATCAAAAGTTATGAACATTTCATTCTATGACCCTTAATCATGTGGCCCACTTAGGTGTAGTGCATGTGACCCCGCTCTTGGCACAAGTTCCAATGCAACACTACACACACTACTTAAAATTCCATAGCTAACACTACCCACCCCACACACACCATCCAAAACCTACCATAACTTATAACTTTGGTTTCTCCTCCCATAGGGTAATTATTGCATTTTCTTACAATAAAATCATTACTCTCTCTCTCTCTCTCTCTCTCTCTCTCTCTCCTTACCTCTCTCCCTCCTTCTCATTCTCTCCATGCTAGCAAACCCCTCCCCCAATGTCCCATATTCCTCCATTTCTCCAGCCCCTCGAAGCTCCAAAATTCCCGAATCCCACCCTTAGAAACACATCCTAACCATTAAACCCTCTTCTTTGGTCCAAAATCTACATGTGTGGAAGGTTGAGAGCTTGGCTTGAAGGTGGGTGACTATAACTTGATGATTTCTTTTCTATCCCTTGATCCTCTTATTTCTTTATAAATGGAACATGTGAGACCCACCAATCCATGGTGGGGATCCCATTTGATCCCTTGGATGTGGCCCTTGGCCCATCTTACATGCATGCATTGTTTCATGATGGGGCCATCCTCCATGGACCCCATCATGATGTATTTCATGATCTACACCATTCTAAGGTCATCTAGACCATAACATCATATTGGGATAGCATCCCAACCATCCATTGTGATTATAAACCATGCATGTGTTAACTTTATGTTATATGTACAAATCAATGAGGATGTATGGGTGTGATTGTTCTTGGGAGGGCTCATTAATGGCGGAGCCCTATCCCCATGGCCGGATTGTCATTCTCTCTCTATTTTCTCTTATTATTGGATGATGATATGTGTGGCCCACTTGGTGGGCCTGGGACGTCCAGAAATTTCAGCAATAGTGGGACGCCCATGCCATCTATTTCCTGATTCTGGGTGTCCCATTTGCTGCCCAAATGATGCATGCAAGGTGTGTAGACTTAAGTTCTTGATCTGGACATGTGTGGGGCCCACTAAGGAAGGCTACACCTCCCTTTATTTGCTGTATTTATTTAGTTATGGGCTAGTATGTCTAGCCATATATGGCTGTCTAGAATTTCTGGACTGTTGTAGATGATGTTTGGCATGGGATTGGTCCATGATTTCCACCTTTTTTCTTCTTGTTTGGGGTGTCTTTTGAAGGAGTGGACCCCACCTTGAAGTGTGATGGACCACACCTCAGATTTGTCCATGTAATGGCACCCAAAAAGGAGGCTTATAGGGGTGGGCAGTCCACCTTGCTAGACCGTCCAGCCTTAATGAATGGAGGGGAAACACAAAAATCAGCTTGATTCTTAGAGTGGTGGGCCACTTTTGTGGACCCCACCTTGTTGTATTTTATAAGAAAATTATTAACCATTCATCCCCTCCCTCCTAGATAAAGTTTGGGCCCACCTTATTGTGTGAACATTGTATGGACAACAACATTTTGTACAGTAGAATTTTAAATTCTTACCTTGCTGTCCATGAAATTCCTTCATGAATTGCTTGGGTTTATGGCTTCCCTAGTAGCCCATCTTTTGGCCCATTATGTTGGGACTCATCTTGGGGATGTGGGCTGTTGAGGGTCGAATATTACATATTAAACCCCATTTATTACATGATTTTATGAACATGATACCGTTTAACGCCTGATTTTAATCGTGTTTATGATGCAAGGTGAATTTAGGAGCCTAAACTGAAAATGATGCTAAAAGCATGGATTTAACGCTCAGGAATCGCTAAGGCAAGGGACGGACTCCAGGGGACCAAGATTAGTGGATTTACACGCTAGAGATTCGAGAAAACTGAGAAATAGAAGCTCAAATGGCCCGAAATTGGTCTAGAATGCAAGATCACAGGGTTTCAACCATCTGTTCGGCTTGAAACTTCATATATGACCTGAGGACCACAAATTAACCGTACATGTCGAAATTCATCCATCAGATCCCTGTGAAAGTGGCCCAAGTGACAGATCAGCCACTAAATCTCTGATCTGGGGCCTACTTAATATCTAGATTTACCTCAATTTTGGACCCAACGCCTAAAATGGTATGATAGAACAGATGGACGGAGTCGATTTCTCAGAACATCAAGGTGGGACCCAATTTACATAATGTGCGTGTGCACAGCTCATGTGCTCATGACGTGCACTGGACTGACGAGACGGTCAGCGGTCGCTGACTCGTATGAATTTGGAAATCCATATTTCGGCAACAGAGAGTTGCGGTCGACTTCTGGTGGGCCACCATTATCACACATGTTGATGATCCGCAATGTTCAATGTAATCAGGAGGTCAAAACGACCGTATCTTGATCCGTTTTCTGCTTTTCACAGAAGCTGCATGAAGATGACGGTGTAGATGTAGGTTGGATGGTGCTAAGAAAAACGCCGTGAGTCTCGACGAAAGCTGACCCAAAACCAATCATGTCTAATCGGTATTTCATGGGCAATCGAATGAACGGCTTGGATTTCTTAAAATAACGACGAAGTGGGCCCCACCATCGTCACTGCGTAACGAATACGCAGTCCCTGTTTTACGTCCAGACGCGGTCCGAGTTTTGCGGACATTTGTACGATCATAGAGACGATCGGATGTGTAATCCAGACCGTCCATCGTGTTGGCCACTCGAAAACAACCTAAGGGACGTTGTTCCATTGAATAAAATCATCTGAAGAGGAGAGATAGGAGGCTCCGATCTTGCCACGTAAGCTGCCTTCCTGCGCACGAGTTGGCTGCGTAAACAGCTGTGGAGGCAGTTTCTAAAAATGATTTTCATTGACTCCAGCTCTTCAGCAGCCGACCTTTCCTGCCGCTATAAGAAAGAGAGAGAGAGAGAGAACGGAAGGGAGAGAATCTACGGCTGAGAGAGATATAGTTTAGGCTTTTTGTTTTCTTTTCTTCTTTTATTAATTTATTTGAATTTTAGAGTGTTTTAGCCTCATCATGTCAGGCTAAACCTCTTAGCTAGGGCTAAGAGGTGAAGCTTGTGGAGTGATGGGACTGATTTTAGGGTTTGATTTATGTTTGGACTGAATTTGGTGCTAGTTTTATTTGAAGGAATTTCTCTACTTTTTAATAGTTTATTGTGACTTACATTACAGTAGATTTGCGATGGCTTGAGTATTTTCCTTTTCCCTTTTTGTGATTATGAAGCCAAGACACCCTGTTGTTCACCATCGCCCCTTGGACATGGTGGGATGACGGAACTCTTCCTGACATTCATGCATCACTCAGATTGGCTTTGGATTGGTTTAATTCTGTTGTTTGCTTTGTCTCATAGGCATGGTTTTGTGATGGAATCCATTCTAATTTACATCAGTCTTATCTTTTGAAAACTAGATCAAAAGACATTCAGATTTGATTTTCTGGATATATCTTCCAATTGGATGAAGATGGGACTCGAAGTTCAATTGAGTTTGTGAATCAAGCGTAGATCTCGCTGATCTCTACAAGTGGATCCTTGGCACCCTAGTTCCCTACCTTTAAATTTCACAAGTTTTAGATTAGTATTCTCACCATTATTCCCTTATACTCACTTGATTTAGATTTCATCTTATTCTAGTTCTAGTTCTAGTTAGTTTCAGATTGCGTACAGGTTTCAATCCCTGTGGATTCGACCTCGGTCTCATCGAGTTTATTACTACATCACAACCCTATACTTAGGGAGTGAACAAGTTTTTGGCGCCGTTGCCGGGGATTGACGGCTATGTTTTCTGAGATTAACTAGTTTTAGGACAAGTTTAGGATTAGGATTTTCTAATTTTAGGTTAGAATTTTTTCTGTTTGATTTTTAGAAATTAACCCGTTTTCCTATTTTTAGGATCCTAATATACACTTCTAATTCGGTAATTTCTTTCTAATTTTCTACTTTTTCTATTTTTAGAATTAGGATTTTAGTTTTAGAAATTCTCTTATTCTAGGTTTCCTTTTTAGAAACTTTATCTTTTTAGAAATTTTCTATTTCTAGGCTTTCATTTATTTTAGAAATTTTTTTTTTCTTTTTAGAAACTAACACTATTTTCTATTTTAGGATTAGGTTTTTTTAGAACTTTTTAACTTTAGGTTTACAGCTTTCCTCTTTTGTTCTTAGAAACTAGGTTAGTTATTTTCCTTTTTAGAAACTTTCCTTTTTAGTAACTAACTTTCTATTTTTATTTTTAGAAACCTTCTGACTTTCGGATTTCTATTTTTAGAAACTAATTTCTTTTGTTTTATTTTACAGGATTCTAACATAGGAACTTCCAACTTGGTAACTTCTTTCTAATTCTTTGTCTTTCTATTTCTAGATCTCTTATTGCTGTAGGATTTTTTTTTTCTTTTTTTCAAGGATTAAACTCAGAATTAGGGTTCACCATGGAAGCTTGGGTACGTGTTTATGCTGAGATGGATAAGCAGTTTTGGGGGATGCCTGAGGGTGTTGGAATTCAACGTATACCTCAAGATTTTTCTCCATCGAGAACCGACATTGAGAACCGACTAGAACGTTATGTTCCATCGGTTAATAGGTCCGTATATGATCATAATTATGGGAATGAAGATTATTAGCAACCATCATATTCTCTCATGCATGATCAGTATGACTATAACCAGTGGAAACATCAAAACTGGGAAGATGAATCAACAACATGTTATAATGATTATTCTCTTGGATACCCTATCATTGAGATCCAACCAGAAACGATCCAAGAGGATTCATTTCAGCGTAACATGGCGTGTCTTGCGGAAACTATAAAAACTTTGGAAGCACTTACTTCAAGTGATAATTCTCTTAGGTCCTCTACCTTTAAAATTCAACCAGAAACAATCTAAGAGAATTCTCAAAATTCCTTCCAAACTCTAGAGCTCAGCCAACAAAATACACTCCAAAGACTACAAGAACTTATAAAAGATATTCAACAAGGGAGTTCACATGATGCGATTATGGAGAACTCTGTAATTTGGAATGGTGAGTTGGATTCCATTAATGATCATATGGTTCAATTTCTCGATGAGTCGATCTCGATGACTGTTCAAAAAAATGGTGAACAGTCATGGGTGACTTTCAAATATAATAATGATGACATACTTCACTCACAGGACACATTAGATTTCAATGATGAGGAAGAGGTTGGTTAATGTGAACCTCAATCCAATCTAGGAATAGAATGTGAGGAAAGTTATCCCATCCCAAATTTGCACTACATTGAACTAGAATATGATGAGTATTGGGATGACGATCATGAATATGCAGCCCCAATTCCCCTGGAATTAATCTCAAGTTTGGTCCAGGTCAATGATCAAGAAGTACACGAAGGGAGCGTCATAATGAGCTACTCCACTCACCTGACATATCTGATTTAAAAGTGGATGAGCTCCTTACAATCGACCCTTATACCTCTTGTGAGACATGTTTGGACGATTCCCCCGAATTGAATGATGATATGATTTAGGAGATGGACGAGTTACTTGATACGACTCTGGAATTTGAAACCACCCAGTTGAGACCGCCATCTGAACTGTTGAGTTTTGACGATTCAATGCCTCTTCTGAGTGGTATCAATGAACAGAGTCCTCACATCGATACTTCGTCTCCTGACCGTCAATTTTTTTGCGCAGGGTTGGAGCAAGAGAGCGTACCCCCATCCACTTTTAAGGATGATGGATCCCTTGGGCAGATCATCGCGAGCTCCAATGTGAAAAATAAGTCACACTCAGCTGAACTTCCCAACTCTTGGGATGATTGCTTAACACACTTTGCAGATTCAAATGATCCCATGTCAAAAGATAAAGTGGATGCCTTACAAGACAACATCTTGGTAGTCATCACTGACCGAGAGAACCCTTATTCTGAAGCCCCTTCCTCCCCTGATCCTAAACGTTTATCATTAAAGGAGGAGGAGCTGAAAATTGAATCGAAGTTTGACACTTCGGAATGTGTTGAAGCTACATCACTTCTTGCGAAGTTTTCTAAACTTTATCTACTTGTCGCCTCTGATTCACCATGGGATACTAACGTTGAAACTTCTTCTGTCATGGGTGAATCGTATATACTCTGGATACCTCAAGAAATTCAATGGAAAATTTCTTATAAGGTACATAAGTCTCTATGGAAAGTCGTGCTCCAAGGCGCCCAAGCCTATTGTAAAAGGGCTTTTGGATGATCTTGTTGAGGAACTTACTGAGAAACTTATCAAGATACTGGCCAGAAGAGGAACCTTGCAACATGATTGAGTAGTTTTTTCCTGCTTTCATATGACTACGGTAGTTTGCTTTATACTATTCTAGGTTAGATGGTTTTATGTCATTAGGTTAGTTTGCTTTCCGCATTGCTTTATGATAGTTTGCTTTATGCCGTTCTAGGATAGTCGGATTTATGCCGTTAGGTTAATTTACTTTTCAAGTTGTTTTAGGATAGGTTGCTTTCGATTGGTTTCACTCTTGTGCTGCCCCGCTCTCATGTTGAGATCTCTATGGAAAAGTCTCTCTCGGCTCGTTACCCAGGTACTATCTTCTCATCACTTCTCATTTACTTTCGTTGTCCCATGTGCATTGCATGCTTACATCTTTTATAATGAGGACAATGTAGATTTTAGGTTGGGGGTGGGAGATTAGGTTTCTTAATCAGTGTTTTCTTGGTCTTGAGCAAAATTTGTGAAATTTTTTAATTTTTTTGGGATTTCTTGTGAATTCGAAGTGATTTTGATAGCCCTCTAAGGCACTTAGAATTTCAAGTTACGTGATGTTGGTAATTTATAACTCTTGGCTTCAGTATCTATTAGATTTCACAGTTAAGTTTGAATTGTTAATCCATGATTAGAAGTTGTAAACATTAATTTAGTCATGAGTTCACATTTCACATCTCGCTTACATAGTAAGGTTTCAGTTCGATATTGAATGATTAACTTGGTAATCACTAAGTATGAAAGGAACCAGCCTGAAAATTTTTAGCTGTAGTTTATAAAGAAGAATTGAAGGGATTGGGCGAATGGTCTTCACCATAGGTTTGCTCTCTACAGGTGAAGGTTCGATTCCCCAAGGTTGACATTCAAAAATTATTGGGCGACCAGTTGTCACTATAGGTTTGCTCCCTATAGGTGAGGATTTGATTCTCCCCCTTCGCGTTACTATTCATGGAAAAATCAAAGGCTGGTAGAATGAAAAGTTGATCGATAAGGCAAGTTTTGGTTTAGGCTGGTTGTCATGAGTTCCTTTGTTGGTTACTAATGATATCATGAAATTGATGATTGGACCTCTTAGTGTTGATAAGCCGAGATTACACTACACACCCATGACACTCAATGTTTAGAATTTTTCTAATTGATGGATTAATGCTTTGATCTTGATTATGAAGTCTACTGAGCGCTTGAGTTCAAGACATAGTAATGCCCAACATTCATGAATCTTAGAATTCTAGGATCTGGATTGTTTTTTATAAATCACTCGAGTTTATGGAAATCGTCCTGTAAGTCTCAACTTATTTTTCGCATACCTTGCTCGGGACTAGTAAGATGCTGGTTGGGGGCCACCACTTTCACCTCAAAAAATGGAGTATGGTTGTTGGAATGGCAGTCCATAGCTGGACGTCCTAGTAGGGCTGGCGTCCAACCATGGGCTGGTCATTCATCCTCCTAAGGCCCACTATGATGTATGTTTTATCCATGCCATCTTGCACATTGTGGACCCCTTGTGTGTGATCCATCTCCCATGTGGGACATCCACATGTGGGACCCACCAAGATGTATTTTTGGGGCAGCCGTCCCAGTCCCATGGACTGCCCACCATAGGACGCCCAGCCCATTAGACGTCCAGCAGCATGGCCCACTTTATTTATGTGTTTTATCCACTCCTTTCATCTGGCAGGACCCTCTGTGACATGTGTGGGTCACCAGGGATTAAAGTAATTGTATAAATTAATTATTATTGAATTTCTAGCAAGCCCAGATAGTGGGTGGGCTGGAATTTCAGCAATAGGCCCAAAGTTGCTGCCCATAAATGTATGTTTTGAGGCACCATGGCCCACCAGATTTGGGGATATTTTTGTACATATCTTGCCCTATTTCTAAGCAGATTTTGGGTTTAATTAGTGCACTCTTAAGGCCCACTTCAATTGGGTTTTTATTGGACCAATATTTGTATTTATCTGTTGGATTTCCTAAGCCCATTGTCCTGGAACTTTCTTGATAGGCCCCTGACCTTTGGATCTATATTTAATATGCTATTGTGATGGGTTTTATGGGCCAAAATACTCAAGTAGTTGGGCCCTTGGTTGCCCATTAAAATCAACCCCATACTTGGGCCAAGATGTGAGGCCCAACTCACTTGTTTCAAATATATGGATAAGGATTTGCCCATATGGTTGGAATACTGGGCAGCCCATTAGGCCCACCACAATGTATGGGTTTTGTGATTTTTATGGTTGGGCCCGACCCTTGCTTGAGAGCCCACCATGTTGCCTATATGTTGGGCTTGATGTATAGCCCACTAGGCCATGGATTGCTTAGGCCTTGGGCCTTGTTTCGTATGCGTATAGTAGTGGGCTACTTTTTGGGACCTAGTTGAGGCTGGATGTCCTCCTTGGTGGCCCTAAGGTAGGCCCACAAGGTTGTTATAAGTGGTTGAAGGCCCACCTTGAACCCTTGTTAGGACCGCTTCTTCCTTGGGCTTTTTATGACCATCTTAGCTTGTGGGCTACCCCAAGGTATTGGGCCCCCACTAGAGGATTTCTCCTTAAAGTACCTGTCTATGTATCTAGACCTAGTCCCTCCTTGGGAAGGAGGGATATGTTTCTTCGCCGAGTAGCGCACTTACTCCCTTACGACCCATATACATCATCTGCATGAATGGATTGCATTTGTGTGTGGTCATTGAATTGATATGATAGAGGGATGGGGTTTCTCCCCTTATGCACATCGAGTGCTTGGAGCTAGTGCATGATCTATATGCATGACTCATGTATTGGCATTGCATTTCATGATAATACTGCCCTTGCTTCATCAGGGACATGCCTTCACAGGGACTTTCGTGGATGGTCGTATGTATGGACACTAGAAATGTTACTTGAGCATACAGGGTGCATAGGATGCCCATGAGTGAAATTCTCATAACTTCCATGATACCAAGGATCTCCCCCAATGCCGTGACCAAGTGAAAATTATGAGCGTTCTAGGGCCTTATACCGTTAGGCAGCGACTCCCACTGTCATGTAGTCGGTTGGCTAGGGGTGTGGCCTTACCCGCCTAGTGTAAGAAGGCATTGTTAGGTTAAGTCTGACCAGTTCATAAATGGGTCTGCTGCTGTCAAGCCTTGTTGGTGATCGGCTGTCCATAGGCGGGTAGTGAGGTCTCTTACGCTCGTTTGACTGTGCGGGTCTGGAGAGCGCCAGTCATCCAGCAGTATACTTGACCCCGGTGACTTCCTTATGATGAAAATGTACTTGATATGTGGATTGGATATGCGCACTGGCATCGCTTCGCATTGCATTTGCATTGGCTACATAAGCCCCCTTTATGCATCACCTCGGTATGGCGCCCAATACTCATTGCATTGTATTCATGACAAGTCTCGGTAAGGCTAGTGATATTGTCATTAATCATGTTTCCTGTACCTCCTATTATTCTTTTGCGCACTATTGTCACACACTTCCACCATCCTCTAAGCTTCCATAAGCTTATGCACGATTGATGCGTGCCGGAGATCCTAGGCCGACGTCGTAGTAGCTGAGCTTGGAATAGAGTTTAGCCGAGAACCCCGGTGTTGCTAATCTTCTTCCTTCTCCTTTTGTTATCAGATGTATTTCCTTTCAGCTATGTACTTGTAAAGTTCAAATTTATAGTGGATTTTGTAATGTGTCCCTTTGTTATTTTCGAGATTTACTTGATGTGATCTTGGGTATGCTTGCATTTGGAATGAATATACAGTTATGGAAATCCTCCTTGTAGGATCCCAGGATCGGAACCTGTCTTAAGAGCCGAGAATGGGATACTACGGAGGCTGTTGCGGTCAGAATCGTCTATCAGGTTCCTTGTGAGTCCGATTACCGAGTCTGGGGCGTGACACCAACCCACCATTATACTCACTATATATGGTAAATCAACTTCGATGAAGACACATATGGTACGATACTACCATATCTAAGATCCATTCATGACAAAAATTCCTAGTATTGGTCACCAACAATACATCACAACCATGTGAGCCTTCACCAAATTCAACTGAATTAGCTTCCTTTGACGAATTATCTGACTTCTCATCCTTCTGGGCTTTGCGAAACTTAGTCTTTTTTAAATATCCCATCCTCTAACATTCAAACTCTTATACTTTTATTTGTCTCTTGACTTGGATCTAGATTGCGATTTTCTCTTTTCTTGCTTAGACAGTCTTCCACGAGTAAACAACGCATTCACAGAGGTACCTTCACCACCACTTTTTTGTCGTAACTACTTTAACTGAAGGGTTGTAATAACAGTCTCGATGTCTAAAGTATTCCTATTATGGTAAAAAGTATCAACCAGATACTTGAACGACTTGGCGAGAGATGTCAACAAAATTAGGGCTTTATCTTACTCCTCGATCTTCACCTAACACTTGTCAACTTGTAAACCAATTTGTTGAATGTGTTAATATGTTCAAATAAATTCGACCCTTCCACAATTTTTAGAATATAAAATTACCTCTTTAAAAATAGACGATTGGTGAGAGATTTCGTCATATAAATACTCTTTAACTTCGCCCATAAACCTACAATATTCGTCTTATTTATGACATTGTAAAGGACTTTATCGACCAAGAACAATTTAATTATACTAATTTCCCTTTGATCCAGTTCATCCCAATCTTCTTCCTTCAAAGATTCTGAATGATGCACTTTTCTAATGAGTAGATATTGTATCCCTAGCCGAACTAGGAGGGGTTTTGTCTTCAATCTGTTGGGGGCCTTGCACAAAACCTTAGGATCTAGCCATCCAGAACAAACCAGAATTATGGATAATAAAGCAATGAAAACTATCAATGCATCAATTACACACCACACAAGAGATTTTTACGTGGAAAACCCTCAAAGAGGTAAAAACCACCGGAACTCGTCCAAATCAACAATCCACTATGAAGTAGAATGTTACAACCTTCTTCACTCATGCAGGAGTGGATAATCAATAAGAGAAATAAAGAAAAATGGAGAGATCTAACCGATTACGAGGACATAGAAGCGCTGAGATATAGATTGCATAGTGATACCATCCATGAGCAGAACCTCCCTTTTATAAGCTTCCTTTCTCTCTTTTCCTCTTCCTCTCACCTTTGATAGCCCTAAACCCTTTAGCAAATCCCTTATAAAGCTTTAGGAAACCCTCTTGTCATTCCCTAGGAACCCTAGAAACTCCTATTTATAATTTTAGGAAACTCCCTTCCGCATCCCAGTTGCGAAAGGACTTGTGAAACGAAATCCGCACAAAATCGCGGAAGAATCTGTGTAACATCGACTAGTCGTGAGGAGGCCATGACCGGTCGACAGCCACCTACGACCGGTCAAGCACCTCCTATGACCGGTAGAACACCCCGGAGAAAAATCGTCTACACTCGCTGGACTTTGAGTCGTGTCAGGACACGAAACTCATGACTGGTGGAGCACCAGCCTACAACCGGTCGAGTAGTGCTCTCAACCAGTCAAAGACGGGTCAAAAAACCCATCAAATCTCCCCCTTTTTGACCCAAGAGGGATCCACCTTCTTCAAGCCAGCCAGATTTCTACAAACCTTAAACTTGCCCTTGAGTAAAGCCTTGGTCATCATGTCTAACCCATTATCGTCCGTGTGGACCTTCTCAAGCTGTAACACCTTTTATTCCAAAGTATCCCTGATCCAGTGATACCGAATCTCTATGTGCTTTGACTTGGAATGCTGACTTGGATTCTTCCTCAAGTGTATAGCACTTTGACTATCGCAATAGACCACGTGCTCCTCCTGCTTTAGGCTAAGTTCTTGTAGAAACCTCTTCATCCAAAACATGTCTTTACATGCCTCCGTGACTGCAATGTATTCAGCCTCTGTCGTCGACAATGCTACAACCTTTTGTAGCTTACTCTGCCAAGAAACCGCTCCCCCTGCAAATGTGAACATGAACCCTAATGTAGACTTCCTGGAGTCTATGTCACCTGCCATATCTGCATCTGTGTAGCCCTCTAACACAGGTTTACCGTCACCATAGCATAGGCTCAACCTAGATGAGTCTCTTAGATACCGCAGTATCCATTACGCGTAGGGTATCTTCTGCATCTCTTCCACCTCTGCCTTCGTCTTAGGACACTGCCTGTCGCTCAATCTGAAGTGACCATCTAGTGGAGTACTAACCGGCTTCTCTGTTCACTCCACAAGTATAGGGTTGTGATGTAGTAATAAACTTGGTGAGACCAAGGTCGAATCCACAAGGACTGAAAATTGTACGTAATCTGAAACTAACTAGAACTAGAACTAGAATAAGATGAAATTTAAATCGAGTAAATATGAGTGAATAATGGTGAAATAAGAACTAAAACTAGTGAAATTTAAAGGTAGGAAACTAGGGTGCCAAGGATCCACTTGTAAAGATCAGGGTGATCTATGCTTGATTCAAGAACACAACTGGACTTCGAGTCCCATCTTCATCCAGTTGGAAAATATAACCTGAAAATCGATATGAACTTCCTTTTGATCTAGTTTTTAAAGAGATGAAAGGTATAAGAATTAGATATGATTCCATCACAAATCCATGCCCATTAGATAAGGTAAACGACAAAACTAAAACCAATCCATAACCATTCAGAAGATGTATGAATGTTAGGAAGGATTCCATCATCCAACCATGTCCAAGGGGCAATGGAGGACAACAGGGCTTCCTAACATTAAAATAAAGGGAAAGAAAATACTCAAGTCATCAAAGATCTACTGTAATTTCAGTCACAATAAACCATTAAAAACAAAAATAATTTCTTAAAATCAAACTAAGATTAAATTAGTTCATAAGTATGAATCCAAGCCATTGAATCAGCCCCATCACGCCACAAGCTTCACCTCTTAGCCCTTAGCTAAGAGGTTTAGCCCAACATGGATGGACTAAAATCCCTTAAACAAAACAAAATAAAAATAAAAATAAAAATAAAACAAACTCTACTTGTCTCTATCTACGTCCAAGCCAAACCCGAGCCAAGATCCCCCTCTTTCTGTCCCTCGTCTTTCTTTTATACGAGCCAGCAAAGTCGGTCCCAAGTTTCCGCATAAGAGGCGGTTTATATGCATAAGTTTACGCAGCAAGGCCTTTTTAGAAACTCCTTTACGCACGCCAAACCGCTCGTCTAAGTAATCTGACTTCATTCTGAAGTTGAAAGCCCATTTCTCAAGAGGTTGAACAGTCTGGATCATCAATCCGATCGTCCTTAAGATCACATAAGGGTCCATTGGAGTCAGCAACGTCCGAGTGTTTCCGGACTCTGTTGCTTGCGTAACAGAAGTGAAAACTCTGATTTTGCGTTACTGTGGGGCCCATATGCCATGGTTTTTGAAGAATCAACGCTGTCCATTGAAATACCCTCGAAAAACCAATCAAGAATGAACGGTTTTGGATTGGATTCAATGTGGCCCACGGATTTTCCCCTCTGCCGTCTATCCTCCGTTTGAACGACTGGTTTTAGATCATTGCGATATTCTGTTATTCCGCAACCTAGTCAATAATAAAAGGCTCGATGGGAGACCAATGGACAGTTCGGATCATGAAAAGGGACGATGTGTGGAGCCCACTATCAAAACCCAATCACATGCATGTCCGTCACTGGACGTTTTCACACTATTTGGATGTTTTGTACAAAAAATAGGTGGGGCCCACTTCTGATGCCTGTCCTAGAAATCCACTCCCTCTATCGGCTCCTGTACGTAATGTTGGCCTATGGTCTCTAGTTTAAAGTAGATCCGACTTCAGGGTGGGCCACACGCTCATGGATAACATTTACCATTAAAAATAAAATCTGCTTCACGTAGCCATGCATGACCATATATTTACAAATTTGCCATCCTATTTTGTTAGAACTTCTGCTGTCCGCATCTCCTTACTGTATCGTCCAAAAGAGGTGAAATATGACAGGTATCCACCGTTTTTCATGCTCTTTACATCGGTTCAGTTCGGGTCCCGATCTCCCAAGGATGTCCAAGATATTTTTTTAATGGTTATTGTTTGATCTTGTCCATTGGGTCACTTACACACTGATCCAAGGGCTGAATTTTGACATGTACGGTTAATTTATAGTCCTCAAGCCATATATGAAGTTTCAAGCCGAACGGATGGTGGGAACCCTGTGATCTTTCATTTTGGACGTCTTTCGGGTTACTTGAGCTTTAGTTTCTCGATTTTCTTGGATCTTTGGCGTACAAATATGTCGATCTTGGCCTCCTCGAGTCCATCCCATGCTTTGGTAAATTCGAAGTGTCAAATCTATGCATTTAGCACCCTTTTTCAGTCCAAGCTCTTAAAGTCACCTTGCATCACAAACACGATTAAAATATGCAATTAAACAGTATCATGTTCGTAAATGCAAGTAATAATTGGGGTCTGATATGTAATATTTGACTCTCAACACAACCCCAACCAGCATCTTGCTAGTCCCGAGCAAAGTATGCGAAAAAATAAGTTGAGAACTACAGGACAATTTCTATGAAACCGAGTGATATTTTTGAAAATTGATTTAGTTATGAGAGATCTAAGATGCATGTATGATGGGTCTTACTTTCTCCTGTACTCGAGCGTTCGGTAGACTTCATAATCAAGTTTAAAATATTAATCCATCAATTAGAAAAATTCTAAGCATTGAGTTTCATGGGTGTATAGTGTGATCTCGACTTATCACCATTAAGATCCGATTCATTATTTCATGATGTCATTGGCAACCAACAAGAGTATTCAGGACAACCACCTAAACTAAAACTTACCTCATAGATCAACTTTTTCATTCTAACAGCTTTTGATTTTTCCATAAACAGTAGTGCCAAAGAAGGGAATCAAATCCTCACCTATAGGGAGCAAACCTATGGTGAAAACCGGTCGCCTAACTTTTTCAATTATCAACCATGAGGAATCAAATCTCACTTATAGGGAGCAAACCTATGGTGAAGTTTGTTCACCCAACCCTTTCCGCAGGCAACTATTTTTGTAGCTGGGTATTTTCTTTTTCTTTCATTTTTCTTATCGAACATGGTGGACAAATTCCCCAGTTCGGTTCCTTTCATGCTTACTGATTACTAAGTCAACCCTTCAATATCAAACTGAACCCTTAATGTGAAAGCGAGATGTGACATGTGAAATCATGACTCAATCAATGTTTAAAACTTCTAATCATGTATTAACAATTCAAACTTAACTGTGAAATCTAACAGACACTGAATCCAAGAGTCATAAATTACCAACATCATGTATCTTGAAATTCTAGTGCTCTACATGACCGTCAAGATCACTTCGAATGTACAAGAAAGTCCAGAAAATTTTTAAAAATTTTTTCACAATTTTTGCTCAAGACCAAGAAAACACTGATTAGGTTACCTAATCTCCCACCCCCAACCTAAAATCTACATTGTCCTCAATGTAAAAGATATAAACATGCAATGCACATGGGACAACGATAGTAAAGAAAAAATGATGGGAAGATAGTACCTAGATAACGAATCGAGAGAGATTTTTCAAGAGAGCAGGTCAGTACAAGAGTGAAACCAACAAAAATAACAAAACAAAATCCTACCTATACCACTTTCGCAGGTACTTTCGATTGCATTTAGCGTATGCAATAAGCCTTTAAACCCCTAGGTTGCCCCTAGTGGACGAGTTGTAGTCTCGTGAGGGTTTGTCGCAATGTTACCCACAAACATTGAATTAACTGACTAGGAAAATGAAATGAAAAGCTGGGTTGCCTCCCAGGAGCGCTAAGTTTACCGTCTATCCTAAAACAACATAAAACAAACTACCCTAGTTTTATGAAAGCAAGGAAAAACTACTCGATCATGCCGCAAGGTTCCTCTTCCGGCCAATATCTTGATAAGTTTCTCAGTAAGTTCCTCAACAGGATCATCCAAAAGCTCTTTTTGCAATAGACTTGGGCGCCCTGGAGCATGACTTTCCAAAGAGACTTATGTACCTTATAAGAATTTTTCCATTGAATTGCTTGAGGTATCCAAAGTATATACGATTCACCTGTGACAGAAGAAGTTTCAACGTAATATCCCATAGTGAATCAGAGACTATAAATAGATAAAGTTTAGAAAACTTCGCCAGAAGTGATGTAGCCTCAACACATTCCAAAGTTCTAGACTTCGGTTTCATTTTCATCTCATCTTCCTTTAATGGTAAACAATTAAGATCTGGGGAAGAAGTGGCTTCAGAGTAAGGGTGCGCTTGGTCCGTGACAACCACCGAGGTGGTGTCATGTAAGGAATCCACCTTTTCTTGTATCATGAGGTCGTTGGGATCCACAAGGTGTGCCAAGCATGAGTTCAAAGATGTGGGAAAGTCAGCTGGGAGTGACTCGTCTCCTGTTTCGAAATATGTGATGACGAGCCCAAGGATTCCATCGTCTTTTAAAGTAGATGGACGCATGCTCGCTTGCTCTTGCCCTTCACAGACAGATGGACAATTAATAGGTGAAGAATTGATGTGAAGACTCTGGTCATTGAAGCTTCTCAGTGGAAGCATTGAATCGTCTAAAGTGTGTAGCTCAGATTGTAGTCTTAACTGGGTAGTTTCAAATTTCAGAGTTATATCAAGCAAATCGTCCATCGCCCAAATCATATTATCATTCAATTCAGGGCAGTGGTCCAAACATGTATCACAAGAGTTGGAAGGATTAGGTGAAAGTGGTTCATTCTCCACATTCAAATCAGTCATTTCAGACAGGTGGAGTACATCATTATAGTTGGCAACTTCCTGAACCTCTTGATCATTGGCAGGGGCCACACTTGAGATTGAATCTCAATACTCATCATCATCCAGTTCCGTGCAGTGTGAACTTAGGATGGGATCACATTCCTCACATTCTGTTCCTAGATTGGGTTGAGGTTCGAATAAACTAACCTCTACCTCATCAGTGTAATTATGTGTGTCATGTGAGTGAAGTGTGTCACTATCATTATATTTGAAAGACACCCACGTCTCTTGATCATTCCTTTGGACAATCATCGAGATCGACTCATCGGGAAATCGAACCATCTGCTCATTAATGGAATCCAATTCTTCATTCATAATTTCAGTTTCTGCCACAAGCAAATTATGATAACCTTCTTCACATTGTGCTTCTAGATTGAGATGAGACTGGGATAACCTAGCCTCTTCCTTCTCCATAAGATGTGACTGAATGATTGGAATTGAGGATTTGATCAATTCGCATGATTGTATGACAAGTTGATTGAATTGCTCTTGTGCTTTCATGAGCTTCTGAAGTGAATCCTCTTGGATTGTTTCTGATTGGGTTTCAAAAGTAGAGGACCCAAGAGAATTATCATTATGATATATAGCTGGTTCAGCTTCCCGACATTGATGTTTCCACTGGTTATAGTCATATGGATCATAGGTGGGAGAATCTGACGGGTATCCACCGTTTTTCATGTTCTTTACATCGGTTCAGTTCGGGTCCCGATCTCCCAAGGATGTCCAAGATATTTTTTTTAATGGTTATTATCTGATCTTGTCCATTGGGTCACTTACACACTGATCCAAGGGCTGAATTTTGATATGTACGGTTAATTTATGGTCCTCAAGCCATATATGAAGTTTCAAGCCGAACGGATGGTGGGAACCCTGTGATCTTTCATTTTGGACATCTTTCGGGTTACTTAAGCTTTAGTTTCTCGATTTTCTTGGATCTTTGGCGTACAAATATGTCGTTCTTGGTCTCCTCGAGTCCATCCCATGCTTTGGTAAATTCAGAGTGTCAAATCTATGCATTTAGCCCTTTTTCAGTCCAAGCTCTTAAAGTCACCTTGCATTACAAACACGATTAAAATATGCAATTAAACAATATCATGTTCGTAAATGCAGGTAATAATTGGGGTCTGATATGTAATATTTGACTCTCAACATTCGCTGCATTCATATTGAACTGCTCTAGAAATTTCTCAATATACTACTCTTGTGACAGCCAGAGCTTCCTGCTGCTTCTACAACGGGTTATCTCTATTCCTAGGATCTGTTTAGCCGGGCCCAAGTCTTTCATCGCAAAAGACTTGGCCAACTCCTGTTTCAGCCTGTCGATCTTCTTGATGTCTTTTCCCATGATGAGCATGTCATCAACGTATAATAGCAGAACTAAGAAATAACCATCTGAGAACTTGCGTGTGAACACACAGTGGTCCGACTCCGTTCTGTCATACCCATGCTGTAACATGAACAAATCGAACTTCTTGTACCATTGTAACATCCCGAAAAATTGGGGGTCGAGCATAACTCAACACCCGAGTCCCAGAACATCACTTATGCAACATAGATAATGATGATTAAATGTTGTCAGCATTTGTGTATTGAACATGAGTGAGATTAAGCCAAAACAGCATATCATACTCCAGAGACAGTTAAATTGCAAGAGAAAGACTGTGATAGATATATAAAATATATAAAAACTGTGGTGAGTCTCCAGAGTGTGATAACATTACCAGGTTAATAAATTTCAAGTATATTTCTAAAATATACCAAATGTGTAAGTGTAATGTCTTCTATCCCAAGTACCATAGCCCCGTCAATACAATAACAGGTCTTTATAAACCTGTCAGAGAGCTACAAGTAGGAGAACTCCTCCTCCACATCATAGTAGTCCGGCTCTGCTTCAAAAGCATCGCCATCACCTGAAACTCAACAAATCTGGTTGGTGTGTACAACACCGTCCCGTAACGTGGGAGTGAGTGATCAACTCAGTAGAACAATAAAGCATAGGTTAACATGTTATCAACTCAGTCAAGCAGTAATGATAAAGTAGTACAATCAAACAATTCTAACTACTCTTATTTAATGCAAGTATGAAATGACATGATGTATGCCCTTGCCAAACCACCCTCATGCGACACCATCTTATGTTCGCGAATGCGTTCATCCCTCAGTGCTCCACATCTACCAGGCACATGCAGTGCGATGATGAGCATGCTTACCGAGTAATTATTAGTTCATTTCAAACAGCAGTATTTGGAAACTAAGGTACCTCCCTTGTATCATTCTCAAACATGATCCATCCTAGGGTCGTCAGTCTTAGTTAATCTCATATGATATTATGGTTTGAGAGGCATCGCAAAGGCATCACAAAGGGCTCGTCACCTGTCAGCACGGATACAGATCTCACCGTATGCGGCTCAATTGCTGGCCGTCAGCTCGAATACAGGTCTCACCGTACTCAGCTCAATCGCGGGTCGTCAGCTTGAATACAGGTCTCACCGTACCCGGCTCAACTCATGCTCTAGTTGCTGCGAAGGACTCATCGCCAATCACAGACCTTAGAGTATACTCGAAGACACTACGGAGGACTCGTCACCCGTCAGCACGAATACAGGTCTCACCGTATTCGACTCTCGCCGTAGGTGTCGACAGCTCGAATATAGTGTCCCATACCACCATAATCGGCTCACGAGTCTGGTTGCTCACTGGTCACTACGGGGAGGCACGTAACCCCAGCGTAGGCCGACAGCTCGACCACGGTGTCCCATACCACCATGTCCGGCTCATGAGTCTTAGCAGATCGAGGTACCATGGTTAAAAGGGATTTCACTGGTAAGTTTGGTACCCTAGGTTCAAGCAGTAGTGTTCAAACATGGTGAACATACATTAGACAAATCGGGTTACTTGACGAGCTCGGTTAGCTCGAGCGCACAACAAGTTGAACGATATGAAGCGCATAAGCACTTCGTGTGGCCAACCATTATCGCCAACCGAAGTACGACTCGGGTTCATCGAACACATCTCACGTGACAAATGAAACTCAGCCACGCATTCATTTTCGTTACCGATTGTCTGGACTATAATCATAGCCCCAATCACATTCAATTGTAGATAGTTAAAGCAGTAATGATTCAAGATTCAAATCATACAATCAAAGATTGATATTATCCGTTTAGGGCTATCAGGGCTGTTGCAAGCACTCGTTGCTCCACTCCCCCATCACCCATGACGGATCATACAATGTAAACATGAATTTAACATATGCATTACATAAATAAAATCATACAATCAATTGAGCATGTTATGAAGTACAACATAAGCATGAGTTTGTACATATTCAATTCCTAATCACACAGATATCTAAAGAAATCATACACATAGTTAAAGAAGTTGAGAATCATATCTCAACACCCTTAAACATTACAATTTACTAACTACTACACATTTAGACATTTCAACAAACACTTTAAAATACATACATCAACATACGTGACATATGTTGATCACATAGGCATTTGGCCAAATCCTTTCACTAGGGGGTTGCCCCAATCATAACACACGTACACCCACGACGGATAGTCATGAAAAGTAGGAATCCAAGTTCCATATTCATTTGAACATTTTCACAAACACTTGGGCTACACATTTCACAATATATAGCATATAGTGGCCGTGGCGTGATTCAGGGCAAATCCTTTTGTCAAATGGGTATCGCCATTACAACAATCATATATCCATGACAATTAGTCATGGCAAGCACGAATGAGAATTCTATACTCATTCAGTCATTTTCACAAACACTTAGAATACACTATTACAACATACATGGTGTATGTTAGCAAAACTTGTATTAGGGCTATCCTTTCGCCAAGCAAGTATTTTCTCCATGTATAATATATTCATACAGCAAATAATCATGGCAAATACATCTCCAAAATTTATACGTATATGGTACATTTTAGAATACACACTTTCAACATACATATTGTATATAAGCAAAACATGTATTAGGGCGAGTCCTTTCGCCAAACAAGTAATTTATCCACAGATAATATATTCATACAATAATTAATCATGTCAAACACATTTCCAAAATTTGTACGTATACGGTACTTTCTACAAATACCTAGAGTATGTAGAATTCCATATTTTTGATCTTTAATCAAAACGGAAAACAGACAACACTTTGTACATGTGCAATTGTATGCAGATCATGAATCTATCATTATCTGACATTGAAAGCGTTGAAAACCATAACCTATACACCTAAAGTCCGCACCTTTTGTCGTAGAATCGTAACGTAGTCGATAGGTTTGCTAAGCTTTCGTATATGGCAGTTTGGTAATCTATAGAACGAAATAGGTTAGCTATTTCATAACCTATAACTATCAAAACTCCAAATCAGTTTAGGGTTAGAGTTTCTTACCTAGAAACGGAGCTGGAATCGCCGGGAAAGCGATTAGAACAGAGTGGTTGAGCATGGATAGCAATAGGGAAGAGTGGTAGGGAGAATCTCTCACTTCTCCTACACTTTCTCTCTCTTTTCTCTCTCTTTTCCTAGGGATTTTCTCAAATTTGTATGGCTGCAATGAGAGAGGGTTTAAGGTCCTTATATAGCCTAAAAACTCACCGAAACAGACTCCAGGTCAAAGTATACTTAGGTTATAACCAAAGCGGGTCAGTTTCAGCTCAACAGAGGACTTCTAGCGGGCCTCCTTGAGCCAAAGGTTGGACTTAAGCTCACCGACACCGGATCTACATTTAGTTAAGTTTTCATTTCAGTCGGGATTCCAGATCACGCGTGGTGGACCAGTTTCAGTTTAACGGTCAACGGATCTCGATCGGAGATTCCGAGTACATGGATATGTGTATGAAATTTCTCCTGATCCGAGGGTGTAATTTGGTCTGATTCTAACGGTCTGGTCGCTTAATACTGATCCGTAAGCGAGAGGTGCTAGATTACTATTTGAGATATTTTATTTTGAATTAATTTCACATTTCTCACACTCTTCACTCCGAGCTCAAGCGAATAGCACTGGGACACTATCTGGATTTGATTTCCGAGATGGTTGTCAAGCCCAACAAGGCGGTCCTAATTCCTTAACTTCGTGTTAATCGGACTTCTGACTTGTAGTCCAGATCTGATACGGAGTTTCGAGATGCTCCCGAGAGCAGCCGGGTAATGAGATTGATCCTAGATTTTAGGGTAACCTAGCGTCAATGATTTTACAAGTTTTGGGTCTTGCAGATCGTATTTAAAGTGGTTGGTACTAATTTCACAGGCACTCTAGTTTAACACTAGCTAATTCTCGCCTAATTTCTAAAGGATTTAGTCCTGTATGATTTCTGTCTGAGGTGGTACCTGGGACTTTGCAGTTTGTATATAAAGTAATCTGAGTTATAATACTTAGCTAGTTTAAGATAGTGTCTAAGGTGAAAGTACTTAGAAAATTTAAAGAACAAGGTGGTGAAGGGTGGGATTTGTGAAGGAAATGGGTTAAGGAGCGATTTTAGACTGTGGGATTTAGTTTTGACAAGTTAATAAGGTGTTAGGATCGACCCATTGTCTAAGGACGCTAATTCCAGGTTGAGAAAAATCCGGGTCATTGCCATGGAGCTTGTTTCAGCCCATACAAGCTCTTCCTAAGCCTACACATCATATGCTCGTTGCCCTTGACTTCGAACCCCTCTGGTTAGTGCATGTAGATCTCTTCTTCCAGGTCACCATGGAGGAAGGCAGTTTTAACATCTAACTGCTCTATCTCCAGATCCATGCTAGCCGCCAATCCAAGTAACACCCGTATGGATGTCATCTTCATCACTGGTGAGAATATCTCCTCGAAGTCTATGCCTTTCCTCTGACCAAACCCTTTCACTACAAGTCTGGCCTTGAACCTCGTCTGTGAATTCTTCTGCTCAATCTTCTTTCTGAACACCCACTTGTTGGTCAGAGCTTTCTTGCCCTTATGCAGTTTCACCATGTCATAGGTGTGGTTCTTATATAAGGATTTCATCCCCTCTTGCATAGCTTTCAACCACTCCCCCTTTTGCTAGTCGGCTAAGGCCTCAGAATAATCTTCTAGCTCCCCCCATCAGTCAGCATAATGTACTCATGTGGCGAGTACCTCTTGGACGGTTGTCTATCCCTAAATGACCTCCTCGCCTGTGGCTCAACAGGTGGATCAAGTGGGGGCTACTCCCCTGGTCCATCTTCTGAAGGAACTCTCTCGTCTCTACACCTTGCCGTACTCCCCTGTCATCAGGCACCATGGGAGGAAAATCAGATCCATGTCCTCTAGCTCACCTGAACTAGGCTGGTTCCTCTCTGGCTTACCAATGTCTTTTATGCACTGATCTTCAAAGAAAACCACATCTCTGCTCCTGACGAGCTTCCTCTCTATCGGATCCCATAACCTGTAACCAAACTTTTTATCACCGTACCCCAAGAACACACACTGCCTGATCTTCATATCGAGCTTGGACCTCTCGTCCTTAGGTACGTGAACTAATGTCTTGCATCCAAACACCCTAAGATGACTGTATGATGGGTCATGTCCAGTCCACACCTTCTCAGGTACTTCTCCATTCAATGAGGCTGATGGAGACCTGTTTATCAAATACACCGCCGTGTGCATTGCTTCTCCCCAGAACGTCTTGGCAATTTTGTATAGGATAACATGCATCTGATTCTCTCTACAATGGTGTGATTTATTCGCTCAGCTACACCATTATGTTGGGGGGTCTCGGGAACCATCTGTTCATGCCGTATACCCAGGGACTTGCAGTACTCATGAAAGTCGTCAATGTATTCACCTCCATTATCAGTGCGGATGCACTTCAATGGTCTACCTGTCTCTCTCTCGACCATAGCATGAAACAATTTAAACACACCAAAGACCTCGTCCTTGGATTTCAAAGCATAAACCCAAACCCTCCTAGATGCATCATCTATAAAAGTAACAAAATACAATGCCCCACCCAAGGTTTTTGTCCTCATAGGACCACAAATATCAAAATAAACCAAATCTAATGCATGCACTTTATTAACATGAGAAGCAGTTTTAATAAATGAAACTCTATGCTGTTTCCCTGATAAACAGTCAAGACAGGTTTTGAGAGGTGTACCTGTCACGTCTGAAAGGAGCCGCTTCCTCACTAGTAGCTGAAGCCCTTTTTCACTCATGTGGCCTAGACACCTGTGTCACATGTCAATAGCTGAATCTTCCGCTGCGTTCAACCCACCCTTGCACATACTGACACTTGCCTTGTAAAGGGTACAACACTTCTTTCCTCTGGCCACGATCAATGAACCCTTGAAGAGCTTCCATCAGCCACCAGCAAACCGGCTTTCATAGCCATCATCATCCAACCTTCCCGTTGACATTAAGTTGAGGCGAAGGTCTGGGATATGCCTCACATCCCTGAGAACCAATGTGCAGCCCACATCGGTCTTCACACAAATATCACCGACTCCCACGATTTTTGATACGCCAGAATTTCTCATCTTCAGAGTCCCATAGTCACCTGACTTGTAGCTTGTGAAGAAGTCCTTGCGTGGAGTCACATGAAAAAAAGCTCCCGAGTCTATCACCCAGTCTGTGTCCTGACTCGTAGCCGTGAGACATATATCATGATCTACTGAAAGAATAACTACCATGTCGCCATCTGAATCGACCGCAGTGGAATCTGATTCATCTTCCTTTCCTTTCCCTTTCTTGTTGTTCTTCTTACCACGACATTCATGCTTGTAATGGCCCTTCTTGCCACAATTCCAGCAATCAACATCTTTTCTGTTACTCGACTTGCCTCTTGATTTATCTCGGGCCTTCCCACCCTTCCTGTTCTTTCCTCTCCCCCGTTCCTGTGTCACAAGGGCCTCTTGCTGAGTAGACCCCTGAGACTTCCTCCTTGTCTCTTCATTGAAGAGGCAGCTAGTTACCTGTTTCATGGATATCTTTCCGTCTGGCGCGGAGTTACTTAGAGGCACCACCAATGTCTCCCAACTGTCAGGTAATGAACTAAGCAAAAGTAAAGCCTGTAATTCATCATCCAGAACCATCTTCATAGAGGAGAATTGGTTCACTATATTACTGACCTCATTCATGTGCTCAGCCACAGAACCACCATCCTTGAACTTGAGATTACCGGCTGTCTTCCTCTCATACAGCCCTTGTAATTTCAGCCATAGGCTAGCGGCTAAGGTTTCCGTAGACACATGATGGAACACAGAATCATCCAACCATTGTCTAACAAACCACACCGCCTTTCGGTCCATCTTCTTCCAATCATCATCAGTCATATCCTTGGATTTTGCCGATATGCCTAAAATTGGAGAATATAGGTCCTTGCAATAAAGCAAGTCCTCCATCTTAGCCTTCCATATGGTCCAGTTAGAACCATTGAGGCTGATCATCCTTGATGAGTCACCTTCCATAATTCAAACCGATCCTACCCATTCAATGAACTTAGCTCTGATACCACTTTG
This sequence comes from Magnolia officinalis, assembly GCA_021015155.1. Taxonomy (NCBI): domain Eukaryota; kingdom Viridiplantae; phylum Streptophyta; class Magnoliopsida; order Magnoliales; family Magnoliaceae; genus Magnolia; species Magnolia officinalis. The sequence goes on along the minus strand of JAJHSJ010000004.1, from coordinate 35,223,232 downwards.
TTGGGGGCCTTGCACAAAACCTTAGGATCTAGCCCTCCAGAACAAACCATAATTATGGATAATAAAGTAATGAAAACTATCAATGCATCAATCACACACCACACAAGAGATTTTTACGTGAAAAACCCTCAAAGAGGTAAAAACCACGGGACCTCGTCCAGATCAACAATCCACTATGAAGTAAAACGTTACAACCTTCTTCACTCACGCAGGAGTGGATAATCAATAAGAGAAACAAAGAAAAATGGAGAGATCTAACCGATTGCGAGGACATAGAAGCGCTGAGATATAGATTGCATAGTAGATACCATCCACGAGCAGAACCTCCCTTCTATAAGCTTCCTCTTTCTCTTTCCTTCTTCCTCTCACCTTTAATAGCCCAAACCCTTTAGTAAATCCCTTGCAAAGCTTTAGGAAAACCTCTTGTCATTCCCTAGGAACCCTAGGAACTCCTATTTATAGTTTTAGGAAACTCCCTTCCGCATCCCAGTTGCGAAAGGACTTGCGAAATGAAATCCGTGCAAAATCGTGGAAGAATCTGTGTAACTTCGACTAGTCGTGAGGAGGCCACGACGGGTCGAGAGCCACCTACGACCAATCGAGCACCTCCTACAACCGGTCGAACACCCCGGAGAAAAAATAGTCCACACTCGCTGGACTTTGAGTCTTGTCAGGGCACGAAACCCATGACTGGTCGAGCACTAGCCTACGACTGGTCGAGCAGGGCTCTCGACCGGTCGAAGACTGGTAAAAAAACCCATCACAATCTCCATAGTTCAAAGTTGTTTTTACTTGTGAATTTCTCTCTCAAACTTCATATTTGATCCCCTTGGCACCATATATCAAATCTAAACTAACAAACCAACCTCGCTCTGATACCACTTGTTGGAGAACTGGCTTTGCGAAAGCACCTCAATCTGGATTAAAACATACAAGAGAAAATGAAAAATTTAAGGAACCACACACAGAATACAATTTTTACATAGAAAACCCTTGTAGGAAAAAATCACGGCAAAAAGCGATAATTGATCTATTATTCAGAGAAGATTACAGGGATGGTGAGAACTCTCTCTCTTAAAATTTAAGCAACCACACATAGAACCTCTCTCCCCTTGGAGGTTTTCAAAATAATAATAAATCATAACTCTCTCTTAACCCTAACATAACTTACACTAGAAGCCACCATTTTAAGAAAAAAATGTAAAAAATACCCCTCCAAGGGTCCACTAACATTTTGGCCTTGTTAGCATGTGAAACATGGGTCGTATGGGCTTATAAAAGTGAATAAACCTATAGTGATTTTGGTGTCACAATTTTAACACCAAACAAGCTCTTAAAAAGTTCTACATGTACAACTATGTTAAAAAAGCTCTGTGATGGTAGCCAAATGGGGTGCAAGTATAATGAGTTACCCAATTTAGGGTGTGTTTGGTAAAACTTAATTTCATAACTTATTACTGAAAAATGCTATTTTCGGTGATTTTGATACTTCAGACCATTTAACAACTAAAAGGCATTTAAAACTTAATAGAGAAAATCACTTAAAATATAAGGGTCTTTTTTTTTTTGTCACCGCAACTTGGCTTAAAATTTATTGCAGAATGCGGTAAGTCATTTCCCTAGTTGAAAATTTAAGGGTCTTTTTTTTTTTTTTGTCACTGCAACTTGGCTTAAAATTTATTGCAGAATGCGGTAAGTCATTTCCCTAGTTGAATTTTAACCAAAATATCCCTGACAACTTTTAAAAATGGCAAGATTACCCTTCCAGATATTCAAAACGCTATAGGATTATCTCACCAAATTCTTCCCTATTCTCCCACTTGAGAAAAAAATCCTAACTATCCGAAAGTCAAATCCTTCTCAAATTGCTCCTTTCTTATGGTTAACCTTCCCTCGATTTGAAGCTGAAATTTCAGTCTTTTTCTCTTTTTAAAGCCTTTTTAGGACCCACCATAATGTTTATTTGCCATTCAAACCATTCATAAGGTCACACAGACTTGGATGAAGGGAAAAAATAAATATTAGGTTGATCTACAACTTCTATGGCCCCCTAAAATGTTCAAAAAGGTAAATGTCTAATCCCATTGCTTTATGTGGTGTAGTCCACTTAAACTTTGGAGTTGCCTCATTTTTGGTCTTATGCCCTAAAATAATCTCACCAAATTGATGAATGGTGTGGATATACATTATGGTGGGGGCCCATAGAGCATCGTCCAATAGGCAGATTGAGTGTGGATCGTCTCTGTTGAAGGCACATGAAATTCTAGCATCGTGGCTTCTCATTGGTCCATGTCATTTTCGAGGACTCAAGCTAGCAAGATACAAAGATTTCTCTCCCCCAAATAGAATTCATGTTACATAACACGACTTTTAACGTGTGTAACTTTTTTGAGCCCCATAACGATTTATGTTTTAGATCCACACCATCCATCAATTTTTAGATATCAATATAGAACATGAGCCCAAAAATACAGCACATTCAAAGCTCAAGTGGACCACACCATAGAAAGCAGTGGGGATTGAACAAACTATTGTTGAAAGTTTCCTATGGCCAACCATGAGGCTTATTTTCCATGTAACTTGTTCATAAGATCACAAACTCCTGGATGAAGTTAAAATACAAATACCAACTCGATCAGAGCCTTCTATGGCCCTAGGAAGTTTTCAATGGTAGCATCAATTTCTACTGTTTTCACTAGTGTGGTCCACTTTAGCTTTGAATCCATAATGCTTTTGGTCTTGTATCCTAGAATGATATGTGTGATCTAAGAAATACATCATTGTGGGGCCCGCGTAAATTTCACAAGTCAAGAAATTCCAGTGTGGTGGAGGAAACGGATTAGGTGAGACTCGACCTCACCCAAGACCGTGCAACGTTTGTTGTGGGGCCCAACTTGATGTGTATATTTCGCATCCACTCTATTCATCCATTTTTTTCAAATCATTTTAGAGCATGATTCTAAGAATTAAGAAGATCCAATTATCAGGTGGACTATACACTAGAAACAATGGTGATTGAACCCCATACCATTCAAAATGAGGCAGGTTTATATGCTTTCCCCACCATGATGTATGTGTTTTATCCATGACTTCCATTCATTTTGGAAAATATTTTTTGGGCATGAGCAATAAACTAAAATAAAATGACGTAGATTAAAGGTTCAAATGGACCACACCATATAAGTACTAGGGGATTGAAAGCTTACCACTGAAACCTTCTTGAGGGGCTCAGAAGTTATAGATCAAGCTTATATTTGTTTTTCCCTTCATGTAGGTCTATGTGACTATATAAATAGGTTGGATGGCAAATAAACATCACAGTAGGCATTAGGAAGTTTTCAATAGTAGGAATTCAATCTCCATGTATTATTGAAGTGTTGTGATTATTCTATAAAAAAGGAGTTTTGAGAGATCTATCTCGATGGGGCATATATAGGTGTGCCAAATTCGGTGGCAAATCAATAACATGTTTTGTCTTATATTCTCCCAAAGATAGAAATTGAGACAATAGGGGCAAATATGATAAATTGTCAATTTTTAGACATTTATGATTTGTTTTTACCGAACAGAATTTTGTAAAAAAAAAATACTTATTTTCATATATCAGAACTTTTATATAGAAAAGTTAACAAATATTTTTTTTTTTTTTAGTATTTATAATTATACAAATTCAAAACTTTAAGCTTTTAGCAACTAAATTAATTTTCAGACCTTATTTTTCAGTTTACCAAACAACACCTTAGGTTAACATGGGGATAGTATTTGATACTATGGTTGCATATAGTACTTGGTGCACGGGCACATGAAAATCATTCACATGGAATACATGACTAAATTGTGGAAGTCACTGTTCCTAACTTACATTCAAAAAATGAACACAGTTGCCTGCTGATGTTGCCAATAGCGAGGTAGCTACTGGATGTTGTATTTCGAAGTCTGAAATCATTTGAAGCAGGGTCTGTTGATGCCATCGATAGACCATTCGATGTCATCGAGAACTGTTCGATGGCATCGAACAGTGCTTCATCCCATTAAGATTTTCTGAATTTTCTTCAGTTGGTCGTTGGACTAACTAGGTGATTTTTCGATGCCATTGATGAATGTTCGATGACATTGAAGATCAGTTCGATGCCATCGATGAATGTTCAATGACATTGAAGATCAGTTCGATGCCATCGGAGAAAATCAAATTTTCATGTTTTGTGTCTGGACTATTTTGGTGTTAGTTCGATGCCATTGACATGTCTTCGATGCTATCGATTGATAAGTTTCAATGACATCGAAGTGTGTTCTATGACATCGAACGGATCGCGTAGATTTTCATGGAGTTGCAATTTTGCGAGATTTGTTTCCTATTTCGATTGTGATTCTTCCTAAGGCTATATATTTGGGTGTAATTAGGATTGGGAGGTAGTTCTAGGGTTTTTAATTCATCCTAAGGGTTTCAAGGGTTTAGCAAGGTTTTGATTCGAGGTTGTTCGAATCGGGTAAGATCTCTTTGTAATTTTTACTTTCATAGTGATATCTGTCGCTTTGTGACGTGGTTTTTTCCTGCAAGGGTTTTTCCACGTTAAAATCGCTATATTCTTTTTGTGCTTGCTTGGTGCAATTGAATTACTCCTTTAGATTCACCTCTGTGTGCTTCTGCGGTCCCCCAACAACTGGTATCAGAGCTAACGTTGGGGCACATGCTTGAATCTGTAAGGAGAAGCGCCAATGGATGGAAATCACGAAGTATGACATTGAGAAGTACTCAGGAAAAAATAACTTTAAGTTATGGAAGATTAAGATAATTAGTTTATTAACTCAACAAGGGTTAGATGAGGCTCTTGAGGAGCAACGTGCATCTATGGATGATGATGAATGGAAGACTTTAGATAAGAAATCTAAATCCTCAATCCGATTGTGTCAAATGGATGAGGTTCTCTAAAATGTCATGAGAGACAAAACTGCAGCGGAGTTGTATGCGAAATTAGCGGACGTTTATGCTAAGAAGTCCCTTGAAAATCACCTACACTTGAAGTTGCGGTTGTTCAACTTCAGGATGGCAGAAGGTGGAGATGTGGAGACCCACATCATTAACTTTAACAAGATGATCTGCAAATTACTGGATATGGAGGTAGTGGTCGATGAAGAAGATCAGACATGTATCTTGTTGAATTCTCTCCCTGCTTTGTATGAGTCTTTTAAAGATGCCTTGTGCACCAGTAACACGACCCTTAATGTCGATACCGTTATCTCATCCATTCAGGGAAAAGCAATGAGAAAGAAGAATGGTAGCATGGAGGCCTCCATCGATGCTTTGCTTACGAGAGGTAGAAATTCTGAACGGGACACAGGTTCTTCTCGGTCAAGATCTAAATCTAAAGGCAAAGGTAAGTTAAACTGCTGGAATTGTGGGATGTCAGAGCACATGAAAAATGATTGTACAAATCCTAAGTCGAAGAAAGAAAACTCAAAGGCTTCTTATAGGGAAGCCAACACTTCTGTCACGCCCTAAACTTTGAAACCGGGCTCACAAAATTTTCGATCACCGAATCCGATACTGACAGCCTTCGTAGTACCCCATTCTCGGCTCTCGGCGTCCATACGCCAGATTCCGATCCTAGAATCCTACAAGGAGGATTTTCTAATGTACATTTTACTCGTAAGAAGCATAACCACAAGTATACCCAAATCACAAAGGCAACATCATCATCATATATCCACTAATATAAACATTTGAATATAGTGCTGAAAGGGAAAAACATATATCAAAAATCAAAACTCTAGAAGACGGTTGAACGCTCTAAGATCGACGCTGCTGCAACCCTATACCACCTGCACGCATCTATCGTGCATAAGCTTATAGAAAGCTTAGAGGGTGGTGTAAGTGTGTGCGTAAGGTAAATGTCAAGTATTCAATACAATGCCATAATCATACAATATCGGAATTTCTGGCAAGATCATGAATCATACGATATCAGAGTAAGCGAAAATACTGCAAGTCTATAAATCATACAATATCAGAGTACGCAATACAAATCAGCTATGCAAATGAGGAGTCATAGAGAGCCAAATATCAGATGCCGAGGATACAATGCAATATGTAAATCCTGTTAAGTCCGTCTGGGCCATATAAGTGCAGAAACACAGCAACCCAAAATGCCACATGCCTGCGGATGTAATGCAATATGCGATGCGAATAAAATGACCAAGCTGGAGTGTGAAGTCGGGATGATCGTACATAGTATCGCAGGCTATGGGGTCCACCACAAGGGACTTCTATCCAAACCAGTCCCATACTTAAATTTGGATAGTCAGACTCAATGTGGTAAACTCCTGATCTCAGGTTAGTCGCACCCCAACCGAAATCCTGGCCATTGCGAATGTACACGTAACAAATAGTTGCGCATCACCAGCCCGAGTGGGTAAGTGAATGGATGAATGAATGAGTATGTAACTCCTGCTCAATAAGTCTACATAATAATATCGTACATCTCTGGGATCATCACTGAGGTCTAATACACTCTACACTAGCTTGCTGCCGGATCAAGCGCACAACTGGGTGAGTGGAAGAGACCTCACTATTCACCTACCAATATCGGCCCAACTCGTCGATAGTGGACCCATTTACGAGCTGGTCAAACTCAGCCCAGCATTGCCTCTCCCTCTGGCGGGTAAGGCCACACCCCCTCCCAACTGACCACGACACAGTGGGAGATGCGGCCTCCTGGTATTCAGCATTCGGGCGCTCGTGTATCCACTCGGTTTCAACGTTGGAGCGTCCTTTGGTACCAGGAGGGTTTAGGGATTTTCACTCAGGGCCATCTATGGCGGCTCGATGCTAGTAACAGATTTTCGGTCTCCCATCTGGCCATCTACGACATGACTGTAGAGGCTACAACCCTGATGTCGCTAGGGAGTACAGTAATCACCATTAAACAATGCGAGATGCATGAATCACGCAGTCCAATTATACATCAATCCTGCACATACCGTGCACTCATGTGGGATAACTACGCCTATCAAGGAGTCCCATAAACCACCTGCACTATGGCATATGCAATGGTCAATCACATCTCATAACAAACATGCAGATGATGCGTATGGGCATGTATCATGAAGTTATGCTGTCACATACTCATAATCGGTATCAATAACCGGCCTCGATAATCGGCATCGACAATCGGCCGCTACAATGTGAACATTTAACCAACATTGCCCCTCAAGGAGTGGCCCACATAGAGCCTAACGTATAGTGGACTCATGGAGTCGCAAAGGGCCTAATATACAACATATGGGCCCCACTCAAGGGCTTAATACACATCACGATGGCCTCTCCTATGGCCTAATATACATCACAATGGACTCCATTACCTAGCCCTCAAACGCATCGCAATGGGCCTTATCACATAGGCTTAATATCCATCACAATGGGCCTTCAACACGGGCTGAATACACATCACAATGGGCCTCAAATACGGGCCGCATATACATCACATTGGGTCTCGTCAATCGGCCTTAACAATCAGAATCGGCCTCGGTAATCAGAATCGACCTCTACAATTGGAATCGGCCTCGACAATCAGAATCAGCCTCGACAATCAGAATCGACCTCGATAATCAGAATCGGCCTCGACAATCGGATTCGGTCTCGATAATCAGAATCAGCTTCGATAATCTGAATCGGCCTCGATAATCGAAATCAGCCTTGATAATCGGAATCGGACTCGATAATCATAATTGGCCTCGACAATCAGAATCGACCTCGATGATCAGAATCAACTTCGATAATCAAAATCGGCCTCGATAATCGGAATTGACCTCTACAATCAGAATCGGCCTCGATGATCAGAATTAGCTTCGATAATCAGAATCGGCCTCGATAATCGGAATCAGACTCAATAATCAAAATCAGCCTCGATAGTCATAATCGACCTCGATAATCAGAATCAGCTTCGATCGGCCTTGATAATCGGAATTGGCCTCGACAATCATAATCGGCCTCGACAATTGGCTTCAATAATCGGGATAGGCAATCGACCTCTACGTAAGGCGGGATCTATGGATGGACAGCCGATGATGGACCAAACAATATCAATGGGGCCCAATCGTTTGGGGTAACCCACTAGAGAATGACGAGAATGGGCCTAACTAGGCCTAAGGGAAGGTCACAATGTGGACATTTAACCATCATTGCCCATCAATGTGGACGTCAAACCATCATTGTTCCCAAGGCATGGCCGCCATAAACACCATTACATACATCATGGTGGAATCTCACATCACAACAGGCCTCATATACATCACATTGGGCCCACACAAAGGCCTCACATACGTCTCGCTAGGCCCACTCATGGTCCTTATATACATTACAATGGGCCTCAACTCATGGGCCAACACGCATTAATTGGGCCACATCATGGGCCGCACAATGGGCCCATATACCTCAAATGGGCCGCATCATTGTAAGTGCTATGGTCTCATGCTCCTTTGATTGTCAAATTTTGTGGTGTCAAAACCTCTTGTGTGCCAAAACCTTTATCTGTGTGTCTTGTGCTTGTATATTGATATATATATGATTCAAGATGACATTACAAGGGTTCAAGACATGTACGGTGCTCTGCTTCAAGGAATGTAAGGTTATGTATCTTGTCCTCATCCGTATGCATCAATGTTCAGATCTACATCGATAAGAAGAGTGTTTGTTCAATACTCAAGTGCAATTCTAGTTGAAGTTTAAATTCAAGCTGTAGAAGATCTCAAGATCAAGCTACATCAAGTAAAGATCTCAAGCTTCAAAGGTTAAACCATCATTTAAAAGAATGAAGTTCAATCTTCATACTTAATGTCCCAGGTATGATAGACCTTAGTTTGACCTTAGGGTAGGTCATTTTGTATACATAATTCAAGATGAATCTTTTTACATGTATTTGGTCTGTTCTAAGACTAGTCCTGGACCTTCTTCGACCAGTCCTAGACCTGGTTCGACCAGTCCAAGAAATTCCACGACCAGTCCTAAGTTATTGAAGATTTTTAAAATTTTTTTGTTATTTTATGACCAGTCCTAAAGACTGTTCGACCGGTCGTAGGGGTGTCATGACTCGTCCTTCGATCAGTCCTAGAACTACGACTCAAACTCCAGCAACCAATTCTGGTTGCCTGTGACGAGTCCTGGGTCAGCTACGACCAGTCATATGTGGTCTAAGACCAGTTGTAGAATCCTAAGACTAGTCGTAGAACTGATTTTTCAGATGGCGCTTAAAATTTCAAAATGCCGTTGGTGCTACGACCAGTTGAAGGGTTCCTAAGACCAGTCATAGACACGATCTTTGCATCTATAAATTGAACACGAATTTCAGAGTTTTTCATCAATTATTTTGAGAAAATTCAAGCCTCCACTCTAAGATAAGTTAGTGTTCATTTTTAAGCTACGCTGTGTATATTTAATATTCTTTTTGTTAGCTTTTTATTTAATTTTATTCCTATATTCCAATCTTATTTGAAAAGAGGAATTGCTGTATTCCTTCTTCTTGGAATCAAAATCAAATAGAGCTACGCCCAATTTGGTTTAATTTAAAATCAATTAGAACCTAGAACCATTTCTTAAGTGAGTATTGGACATTAAACGTTGATTCGAACTTCTACTCTGATTGGTTCTACCTGGCTGCTACAAAAGGAGAAATCCAGGTATTTTACATTTATTGTAAATTCCTTTATTTTGGTTTTGTTTGAGATTCGCCAGAAAAATCTCATTGTGTTGGTTATCTGAGGAGAGCCAGAAAACTCATAAAGTGTGGGTTTTTGGATTGTGTTAGCCCAAGTTAAAAAGACACAATTGTGAAGGTTTTAGGTGAACTTGTGAAACCTATTTTAATAGTGAAAGCTAATATCCCTTGTGTGAGGATATTAGGAGTGGAGTAGCAAGCTGTGTGGCTGTTGTTTAATAGTTGGTGAACACACAGGCGAACCACTATATATCGGTGTGTTTTGTGATTTGAATGTTCTTTTAATTTTTATATCTTTAATCATTCAGATTTGTGGAATGTATATGTGGATGCGAATGTTGTAATATTTACATTTCAAGCAAAGTGGGGAATGTTGTAATAGTTTAGAATTTATTTCTTGTTATTTCCTTTATTTTCTTTCTGTTTGAGTTTTGATATTCAATTTGTTCTAGTAAGGTTGTCCTGCCATAAACCCTTGGTTTTTATGGTGCAAAGGTTGTCCTTAGAACAACGTTAGTATCTAGCTCTTTTTAAGATTGCTTTACATTTCAGTTCTTTGATTTATTTAAAGTATTGTTCTTTATTTATCTGTTTATAAGGCTATCGTACTTCAATTCCGTAGTTAATTTTTAATTTGGCACAGTCCTATTCACCCCCCCCCCCCCCCCCCCCTCCTCTAGGACATATAGCTTGGCCTTTTCAATCATGTGAGCCTCAAATATATCAAATGGGCCGTATCATGTGGGTCTCAAATACATCAAATAGGCTGCATCATGTAGGCCTCAAATATACGAAATCGAGCCTCACCAAATGGGCCCTAAACACATCTCATCGGGCCTCATCAAGTGGGCCCCAAATACATCAAATCGGCTGTATCAACGGGCCATTCCAGCTACACCGTTCATCCATCTATAGAGATCATTTTAGAGCATTATCCAAACAAATGAATCATATCAAAAGATCATCTGGACCATACCACAAATAACAGTGGTGATAATGATTTCCACTGTTAAAATTTAGAGGGCCCACCATAGCGTTTATTTTCCATCCAGTCAGTTCATAAGGCCACAAAGGCCTAAACTGAGAGGAAAATCAAATATCATATTGGTTCAAAACTTCTGTAAACCAAAGGGGTTTCAATGGTAGACGTTCAATCTCATTGTTTATGCAGTGTGGTCCACTTGATAACTAGATCCGCCTCATTTTTTTGTCTCAAATCATAAGGCCAGCCCACTCATTGGATGAATGGTTTGGATGGAACACATCCATCAGTGGTGGGTCCCATATACCATCGTCCAAATGGACGGGTGAACAAAACACATACAATCATTTGGTGGATCACGTCCACATCCAGACTGCTGGACAGTCTGGATCAAATGGATGGACGGAGTAGATATACAATACATACACCAGGGTGGGTCCCACGTGGTGGGCCACCACTCCAATCCTCTCTCTCCTTAATATATTATATTATATATGTTATATGTATATATATATATATATGTATATTTATTTATTTATTTATTAGCGTCCAGGTTGCTGGACGTTGGGCGATTGATGCACATCAGGAATGGGCCCACCGTCCATGGATCTGGACGGTGCAGAGGTCATAAACATCAAGGTGGGTCCACATGGTGTGGCCCACCCGTTCTAAATCTAATTGATATTTGTATTATCACTCTAACTGAGATTGTCCAGACCGGCAGGCCAGCGGGCCTGCCGCTGGACGGTCCAGTAAGGTGGGCCCATCATATGGATGGCATGGATATAATACATACTTCATCGTGGGCCACACACACACACCACACACACACACACCAGGTGGGCCACACACACACACCACACACACACACACCAGGTGGGCCACACACCTCTACATCATACAAGAGAGAGAGAGAGAGAGAGAGAGAGAAACGTGAAGGGAAGGGACCCTGCCACTATTAGGCCCTCCCTATATAATGCATACATCAAATGGGTCCCACAACAAGTGGGCCCTTAGAAATTTGAAATTTAACGGTGGATTACCCACATGTGGCCTCTTTCTTTAGCTCCTTGGACTCCTATGCTCCTTGTCTTTGATCTTGATGGAGGTTGATGAGAAATGGAGGGTTGAGATGGGAGATGAAAGGGTAGGAAAGTGGGCCACACTTAGCTTTGGGAGAGCTTGGACGTTGGGTGCTTGCTCTAGGGAGTTTGGAGAATGAAGATAGAAATGAGAGAGAGAGAGAGAGAGAAGTGATGGATGAAAAGAGATGGAGGGAGTGGGTGTTGTAAGAAATGGGGATGGGAAGTATGGGCTTGGTTGAAATTTGTGTAAAGGTGGAATGAGTAGGGAGAGAGAGAGTTGACTTGGGGAAAAGAGAGAATGGGTGCTTGTACTTTGGATAGGGTGAGGTGGCATTGGGGTATGGAGGATGTACTTGTCTTGATTGATGTGACGGATCGTAGGGATTCTCTCGGAATTCGCAATACGCGGTGTTTTCTTTGAAATGAATATAAGCCCATATTTTATGGCTCGGGTATCAGATCGGTGCGCGAGTCGGGCGTTGGAACCGCTGTGACGGTGCGGTCGCTAGGATACAAGTTTCGAGTCGAGTCGACTCTGATATGAAGGACTCGGATTAGGATCGCATGCAAATGTTGGCTATAGGTCAAGCGTTGCCAGAATTCTACCGGGAGGACCGCAGAAGCCTACGGAATGGTACGGATTATGATATGGGCCTTACAACTTCCACGTCTGATGAAGAGAAAAGCGGAGGTGATATGTTGTTAGTGTCCATGATCAGACACTTGTATGATGATCGTAAAGACGAGTGGATCCTTGACTCTGGGGCTTCATATCACATGACTCTTCATTGGAGTTGGTTAGCCAGTTATAGGGAGTGCGATGGTGGACAGGTGTTTATGGGCAATGACAATGCCTATAACGTTGTGGCTGTTGGTACGGTGTGCATGAAGATGTTTGATGGGATGTAGTGTACCTTGATTGAGCTTTGGCATATTCCTGATATGAAGAAGTGTTTGATTTCTCTTGGTGTACTTGAAGTAATAGGGTGTAAATTCACCGGTTTTAACGGTATCCTTAAAGTTTTAAAATGGACACTCGTGGTTATGAGAGCGCAGAGGCACATACAGGTTGATCGGGATCACTTCGATATGTGGAGTGGCAGCGTCTGTTGCGGATTCCACGTCTGCACGTGTGTGGCATGCTCGTTTGGGCACATGAGTGAGCGAGGCATGAAGGTAATTTCCGATCATTATTTAATTCCAATTTTTAAAAATTTTGATTTAAATATATACGAGCATTGTATATATAGTAAACAATCTAGGTTATCTTTTAAAAATGGTAAACATGTTTGTAAGGGAATGCTTGATTATGTGCACTCTGACATATAGGGGACGTCGCTCATGGTTTCCGCTGGGGGTCATCATAGTTTGTTACATTCATTTATGACTAATCGTAGAAAGTTTGGATTTATTTCATGAAACATAAATCTGAGGTTTTCACCAGTTTTAAACAATGGAAGGCCATGATGGAAAAACAGATAGGGCAAAAAGTAAAGGTTTTAAGGACTGATAATGTAACGTCCCATATTTTTTTTGACATTTTGGATTTCTAAAAACCCTTGAAAATTTTTGTTATAATTAACTTACATTCTCACTTACTAACGCTTAGTTCTCAAGGTGAGCCTACACGCAGGTGGTACTGGTGAGGAACCGCACAAATCCAATTAATCAACTGTAAGAAGCCAATGAATCTGCCGAATCACTTAAACATCGAGTTTAGCCTTGTAATTTATTTATCTAGGGCCCAAATCTAGCTGAACTACCATTAGCTAACCAAGACAACCGCAATTAAATAAAGACCTACCAAAAGCCAAGACAACTAGGGTTCAAATCTTAATTAATAAACTAAATCAATTCAATTACTCATTTAGCCGAAGAACCAATGGTTTAAGGTGATTATGATCGAATTGTCATTTTCACTAGTTATGAATAGGCTACACTACAAACTTACCTAATTCAAACCCTAATAATTGCGCACAAGAAATCTCGATACCCAATTCATTTTAGAAATGCCATGATTATCCAAACAAGCTCTACACTGCTCATTAGTGGGCCGCTAAACTCGATGCTATAGAAATATGCTCATCTTAGTGGGCTTAACGTCCATCACGGGACATCGAGCTAAGATCGCGTCTCGAATCGCTCAACTTGTACTCGCAAGACGAGTGCTTGAGTTGTGCGAATACCTTAGATAAAAATTTAGAACTTAAGTGAAACTAGCCACTTTGTTCTTTCATGAAGTTGTAGCTTTCGGACCGTCAATTCATGTCCGAAGTCAGGGTACCGTTTAAAGATATTTTTCCACACATATCCGTATAGCCACGGCCCCGATCGACCATCAGTGACTGTCAAATAGACTTCTAATCATACCCCTCGATTGGCGCATCCAAATGGTAGGCTGCTCATATTCATACGTAGATCATCATTAGGTCTAATTATCATATGGTGTATATTAACATGTACACCCCATAATGGGCCCTAGAAGTTAGAAATACTCTCCCATAGGGCTAGTATAATGAAAACCTAGCCCTTAGGGCCATTTTCATCAATTCTGGCACTATATAAGGACCTTGCTTGGGCACCCCCTCATGCCATACGAATTTCATGACTAGATCAAGAGAAAAGGGGAGAAAGAAATAAGAGAAAGAGAAGAAAGGAGCAGAGAGAGAGAGAGAGAGCTTGGGGTGTGAATGTTGGTGCACCTCCGCCCTTTCATCCCCTCTCTAGTCATCTCGTTGTAACCAACGTCGTCATCGAAGCTTTCTCGGCAACGATTGGATGTAAGTATTGAATTCCACTTGTAATTTAGGGTTCAATAGTTGTTTATCCCTAACTCATAAGCTTGTATACTAGTTTAGGCATTTCGACAATCTTTCCCTAACAGCCTAACCCTACGAGCGCTGTGAGTCGAGCAAATCATAACAAGGTGAGGACTATTATCTCTAAGTGATCATTTATTAACCATTGAGGGTCTCGGTTAATGATTTTGTTGCTTATAGATAGGTCGGTGTATGTTAACATGTTCACATCTCAATTTGATTGCAACATGTATGATTACTTGTTTATATATGCTCACATGTTTGATAAAATGCCTTAGTGATTGAATGTGTTGTTCTATTAATGCTCACATGTTTGATGGAATACCTAGATGAATGTGTGATTTTATTAATACTCACATGGTCGATGAAATGCCTAAGTGATGGTGATATGTTATTGATGCTCATATGTTCGATGAAATGCTTAGATGGTTGTGTTGTTAAATTTAGATTTCATATAAAATATTGTTGTGATTGCTTGATGAATTGTTAGTCCTTAGCGATGTTTAAAATTTCTTAGGATATTGGGTCAGTCAGTAAATCACCCAAACCAATGGGCAGCCCGAGTTAGGTCTGCCACCATAGGCTTTTTTGATCGACCTGGGTTAAACACGAACGGCCGACTGTAGCTGGACTACATGGGATGCTTGCACCCAATGCCGGTTGCACTGTGGTTCTCCCAGGTTAATCAAATTTGTCCACTAGCCGACTGATCATGTATATTCACAATGTATGACACGACCAAATAGAATCTAAGATACCTCATTCCCAATGGATGTGTCCATTAATAACTGTTAGTGTGATACAATCCCACTAAGACTCATGAGTCGGGCATGGCGGTATGGGACACCACTGAGCTGTCTTCCTACGCTAGGGTGACGAGCCTCCCCATAGTGACCGGTGAACAACTAAGACTCATGAGCCGGGCATGGTGGTATGGGACATTGTGTCTGAGCTGTTGGCCTATTCTGGGGTGTAACGCCCTAAAAATTGGGGGTCGAGCAGAAGCTCAGCTCTCGAGTTCTAGTACATCACTTATGCAACATAGATAATGATGATTGAATGTTGTTCGTATTAGTGCATTAAACATGAGTGGGATTATACCGAATCAGTATATCATACTCCAGAGATAGTTAAATTACGCAAGCGGAAGACTGTGATAGATATATAAAATATATAAACTGTTGTAAGTCACCAGAGTGTGAACATGTTACCAGGTTAAATATATACATGTATACTCCAAAAATGAACAAAATGAATATACATGGGTGTTCCAAAAGTGCAAAATAACAAGTGTAATGACATCTAATCAACAACCCTGTAACCCCGTCGATCAGAACATGGTCTACATAGACCCGCCTGATAGCTGCATATAGGAGAAACCCTCCTCATCATCATAAAAGTCCAACTCCGCTTCGTAAGCATCACCATCATCTGAAGCTAAAACAGGGTCTGGTTGGTGTTTAACACACCGTCCCGTAACGTGGGAGTGAGTGATCAACTCAGTGGAACTATAAGGCAAAAGTTAACTTGTTATCAATTCAATCAAGCAGTAATGATAAAATAATATAATCAAGCATCCCTAAGTACTCTGATTAATGCAAACATGATATGTATTAATGATGCATGCCCTCGCCTACACTCCCTCAGCGTCTTCATCTCACGGCATGCATGGCAACCTCTCGAAAGTGCTCTTCCTCGCCAAAGCACATGTAGTACGGTGCATGCTCATGTTAGCCAATACTTAATTAGATTGATTTATACAACAGTGTTGGGAAGCTAAGGTACCTCCCTTATATCAATTCCCAAACAATGATTCATTCTAGGGTCGTCAGTCCTAACAAATCTCATACGATGTTGCAGTTCTAGGTCACTAAAAAGGGCTCATCACCTGATCAATGTATGCCTAGTTTATACTCTAGTTGCTACGGAAAGGCTCGTCGCCTCAACGCAGTCTCAGAGTATCCCCGATGTCACTACAAAGGGCTCGTCACCTGATCAGTGTAGGCCGAGAGTTAAAATACAGTGTCACATACCACCGTATTCGGGTCACGAGGCGGTGTTGCTCACTGGTCACTACGGGGAGGCTCGTCGCCCCAGCGTAGGCCGACAACTCGACCACGGTGTCCCATACCACAATGCCTGGCTCATGAGTTTTAGCGGATCGAGGTACCAAGGTTTAAACGAGATTTTCACTGGTGATTTTGATACCTTAGGTTCAAGCAATGGCGTCCATACATGGTGAACATACATCGGGTTAATCAGGTTACTTGACAAGTTTGATTAGTACGAGCGTACGCTGAATTAATTGACATGGAGTGCTAACCACTGTCGACAATCATTGTACGACTCGGATTCACCGAACGCATCAACTGTGATGAGAGTAGCTCGGCCACTCAATAAGAAATTTTTACCGATTGCCTGGACTACGTCGTAGTCCCAAACACATTATGATGTAAGAAATATGTACATGTGGTAATCATACAACACTTAACAACCATTTCAACCATGGATAGCATTTGAAAATACAATGAAACACATATAATATGTCATGTTACATATACATATTCTACTCAAACACACCATATAGATTTACAGCTACTTGAAGGAATTTATATACATAGCTAAGGTGATTGAGAATCCTATCTCAACTACCTTATTAAGTACAGTTCATCTAGAAACAACTCATTCAAGCATTTTGTCAAACACTTAGACTACACATAACCGATATACATGACGTATGTTGATTTCAACATATAATAGGGCAAATCCTTTCACCGAGGAGTTGTCTAATACACATCAATCATGTTCTTACATTCCATACACATGGCAGGTACAAATCATGAATCCATATTCATTCAGTCATTTCAACAAACACTTAGGCTACACACTATAACATACATAACATATGTTAGCCATAACATGGATTAGGGCAAGTCCTTTCGCCAAGGAGTTGTCACGAATACAACAGACATATATCCCCGACAGATAATCATGGCAAGTAGGGATTCAAATTCCATACTCATTCAATCATTTCCACAAACGCTTAGACTACACATTTCAACCTACACGATACAACTCAGTTATAAGCTATATTAGGGCAAATCCTTTCATAAGGAGCTGTCACATATTCAACAATCACATGTTCACGGTGAATAATCATGGCAAGCACAAAACCAAATTCCTGACATATCCAGTCATTTCAACCTACACATGGAATAACCTATATTCAACATAGTTCATATATAACCGTAAAGCGAGGGAAACAACGTATCTAACATGTGAAATGACAACCCAGTCGGTTATAAATCATTAACCGATATTGAAAGCCATGAAAACTATAACCTATACGTTTATAGTCCGCACCTTTCACCGGTAAACTCGTAATGAATTCAGTTTGAACACTCCGCCTTTGTCTACAGCACAACGACAACCTATAGTATGAAATAAGTTAGTTATTTCATCACATACACTATCTGAATCCCTAAAACAGATTAGCATTAGAATTTCTTACCCAAAAACAGAATCAAAATCACCGGAATAGCGATACGGTAGTGGTAGCTAAGCACGTGGAACGGCGGGATTGAATCTCGAGAACAAACCCTAACTCTACCTCTCACTTTCCCTCTCTTTCCTTCTCTTTCTTCTCTCTTCTCTCTCTAGGGTTTAGAAATTTGTATGTGAAGGGAGAGAGAGGGTTTAAGGTCCTTATATAGGCCCAAATTCAACCTCAATGGCCCCAGGGCCATGGTATACCTAGGCTATAGCCAAAACTTGACTATTTCGACTCAACGGATCTGTTCTGGAGGCCCCTTTTCTATGTGCGGTTGGACTTAAGCTCCCTGACATTGGATCCAGGTCGAGTTAGGTTTTCAGTCCGATCGGATTTACAGATCGACCGTGGCGAACCAGTTTCAGTTCAACAGTCACCGGTACTCGATCAGGGCCACAAGTGCACTGACATGTGTTAAAAATTTTCCCTGATCCAAGGGTGTAATTGGGTCAGATTCTGACGGTCAGAATCCTTAGATTTGGCCCGCAAGTGAACGACTGAATTCACTTAAGTTTCGGTTCGTTTTCTAAAGATATTCGTGTTTCTCACACACTTCGCTCCGGGCTCAAGTTGTGCGGTTTGGTATACTATTTGGACTTGATTTCTGGGATAGTAGTCAAGCCCAATAAGGAGGTCATATTCGTATAGTTTCGCAGCAATCGGACTTTCGATGCGCAGTCCAGGTTCAATACGAAGTTTCAACGTGCTCCTGAGAGCAACTGGGTGTAGAGATTGATTCTAGATTTTAA
Organism: Magnolia officinalis; assembly: GCA_021015155.1. Lineage (NCBI taxonomy): Eukaryota > Viridiplantae > Streptophyta > Magnoliopsida > Magnoliales > Magnoliaceae > Magnolia > Magnolia officinalis. The sequence goes on along the minus strand of JAJHSJ010000004.1, from coordinate 35,204,337 downwards.
GGTAATGTAGCATTAACGATTCATTTTGTTTTGGGTCTTACAGATCATATTTAAAGTGGTTCAAGCTAATTATACTGATTATTCAGTTTAGTACTTAACTAAATTATGCCCTAATTACGACAGAATAAGTTCTTAGGGCAGTTCTACACCCCCTTCTGGTACTTTCAGTTAGTATATTGTTTTAATTATTTTTTTCATTGTTCATCATCAAGTTTACTTCATCTCTACCAAATTTTATTATATTTCGTGTTGTCTAAAAATTCTAAAAATTCTAGAAGCAGCAGCTGTCCAAACTAATGATTTTCGGGCAGTTGTCACAATGACCTATATTTAACTATATTAAAATTTTTATTATATTTATACTTATTTTTTTTATATAAAACTAGGCTTATCAAGCTTCAAAATGGCCTTTGAATCACCTAAATCGGAGTTATAACGAGGGAGATATGACTTTTCGAAGTCGGATAAAAAATTTACAAAATAAGGTGGTGAAAGGTGAGATTTTGAAGGAAATGGGTTGAAAGGGGATTTGAGGCTTTAGGATTGAGTTCTGAGAAGTCAATTAAGGTGTTATTATTGACTCATCGTCCAAGGACGTCTAACCCCAGGTTGACAAATATCCGGGGCGTTACATGGGGTGACGAGCCTCCCCATAGTGACCAGTGAGCAACTAAGACTCATAAGCCGGGCATGGTGGTATGGGACACTGTGTCCGATCTGTTGGCCTATGCTGGGGTGACAAGCCTCCCCATAGTGGCCAGTGAGCACTGATGGAGGTGATAGACCATTGTTCGAACGACCCCCGTCAAATTACCTGGCCGATAGTTGCATGCCAGAGTACCATTCAAACGACTCAGGCGTGAATGAAATTGGGTCATGCGCTGTAATGCCCCAGCCACTGTTCATCTGGGTTGTGGTCCGAGCATGGATTGGAGTGAGCCGTTTGATCCGGATCCCCTTCGAAAATAGCTCTCTAGTCGGTCGGGGCAGTGTGCTAGCCAGCGGTACGAGTCCCACATCGAAATGGTGGTTTGGTTTTATGTGACTAGCCCGCACCTCAGAACTAAGTGATCATACTCGGTGTTTTGGTGATGACCCATATCGGGTTGATCCCCATACCTTTGGGTATCATGTCGTATATTTGAAATGGTTGATTGGTTAGATAAACGGGTGATACCTAAAGTTGGATCAAGGGACACTGGTAAGGAGTCGCTACGTGCGACAATGAGCCACGTTATCCAGATAAGGACTCGTGATATAACGTTGGTATCCTAGCTTCGCTAGTTTGCTAGATGAATGGAACTTAATAATTACTCGGCTAACATACGCATCAATCGCATTGCATTAGATAAGATATGTCGATTCGGCATTAGAGTCACTTGATAAGGGAGCGTTGGCATATGCAAAATAGGTGTTGAAGTCGCTTGGGAGGGAGTGTTGTTCGGAAAGAGCATGCATCATGTCATATCTTCATATGCGTATTTAACAAGTATATTCAGGAATTGTTTAATTTCTTATTTTATCATTACCTGCGCTGATTGGGTTGATGATATGTTTAACTTAGAACTAATGGAACCACTGAATTAGCTACTCACTCCCACCCGGGATAGTGTTTTAAAAGACCAACCAGCATATCATTGATGCAAGTACTAATGAGACATCAGATAGGTAGACTTATATCGGGTTGTGCCAAGACCATTATGTTTTGGCGAATTAGGCGTAAACTGAAAGCTTTACACTTTAACCATCTTGGGTATGTATATTGTGGATTGTGGCTTGTATAATCCCTGTTTTGGACAATCGCGACTATTGAAATTGTATTTTTGACTATTAGTCATATAATTCTGAATCTTTTGTTATCTCTACCTCGCTTTAGATCCGCTAAGTGAATTACGTTACTTTGATTAAACGTGTGTAGAATGAATGTGAATCTGAATGAGGTCACATGTGCATTCTCATTGGGTTAACACCCGGGAACTCAGGATCGGGGTCTTTCTACTCGGGTGCCGATTTTTTGGGCGTTACAAATAATGGTGATGAATTTACTTCTGTTGAATTTAATGAATATTGTAAAGATGAAGGGATCATTAGGCACAACACGACACACCACACACCCGAGCAAAATGGTGTGGCTAAGCGGATGAATCAGACTCACTTGAAGAGGGCCCGATGCATGATTAGTAATGTCAGGTTGGGTAATGTAACACCTCGTACTTTTAATACTCAGGTGTTACCATCATAATATAAAATTTGCATACACAACTTATCACTTAATTTGCATAGTTAGAATTTTGGATTCACAACTATAACCGTTATTTTGAAATAAAATAAAATAAGTATAATAAATAAATAAATAAATATATATGTAGATAAATTAGTTTGGAAAAGTCTATGATGCAGCCTTTAAAGATAGAACCATCATATTTAAATATAAATATTCAGTGATTTAAAAATATAATAATAATAAACTTGATAATAATAATAATAATGTTATTAAAAATATTGTAATAATAATATTTAATATTTTAAATGCATATTAGGTCATCTTATCAGTTATTCAACCATTGATTTCCAACTAAGGGGTCATTAGGACCAATTTGGCCATTGGCGTTTAAATTTAGAATGATCGAACCAGCAGATTGACAGGAATCCACAATTAAAGCAAAAATTTTTAGAGGTATAGCACAAATGATCTTTAGATCTGCATGAACTTTGGGCAGGGGCCCTGGTTGGGGCCTCTAAAGGGAATGGACGGAGTGGATTTGTCAAAAGATCTCTGTGGACCCCACAATTCTAGTGTGTGTGCACAAATCATTCATGTACCCGCGGTGCACTAGACCAATGATTTGGTCAATCGGGTGTTGACCCGATGCATTTTAAAAAAAGAGACATTTTCTCTCTCTCCCTCCTTCATTTTTGCCCATCAACAATACGAACGAATGATGTCCGTTGTCTTGACCAATGGACCACCATCATAGTCGATCAGACCAATCTAGACCGTCCATCATGTAAGGAGGAGAGTTTCGACCAAAACCCAATCTATATCTCACCTAGTGGCTCATTCACATGCACACAAACACAAGCGGAATTCGAACGAACAACGTTCCTTTCTGATCAGTTGTAGCCCATCATTCGTTTACGTCTGGAAGATCTAAACCATCCATCTTGTAGAACTCTCAATTCCGAACAGAACACAACTCCCCTTGCACATTGAAACATGGGTGAGTGTTCACAAATCCAAGCACAAACTGAGGTAGTGTGCGGCATTTTTTTTTTAGGAATGGAAAATGTTCTTGTTGCCACGCTGGCAATCTGATTCGGGATTCTTTACATCATCTCAACCCTTCATTTAGGAAAATCCTAGCCTTCCGTTTGTTTCCTTTTAGGGTTCTTTTCCTTAACTAGAAGAAAAGGCGGAAAACATCTTTCCGAAGAACCGATCCCAATTGCTAGACGCTTCTAGAAGGCGTTCTGAATGCATTTGGAGCGTTTGTTTTAGGGCAAGCAATGCCCTATGTTGTGGAATGAAGAGATCTCGCGAGAAACTCATCCTTATTGCGAGAAATCCACCCGCAGTGGAAAATATCGGGACCCAATTGATAAGCGAGGATGTGGTAGCATTTGATGGGTCCCACAATGATAAGTGGACTCATCCAAGCCATCCAAACCATGTGAATCATTAGGAGGGGCCCTAGGATGAAAATCGCCATGGTTGGCTTCTTCTTCTTCTCCAACTGGTTGTGGAACCCATCATCTTTTAGTGGCCGCCATCCCTGATCAGGTCTAGAACGAGATTAGAGATTCCTATAAAAGCCAACCCATTTAGGGCAACCTTTTCCAGAAAAGGAAAGCCAAAAAGAGAGAAAAGAAAGCGCCATTTCTAGAGCCGCACCACGCCGAGTCCACTCGTCTGAGTTTGTGCAAGACAGGGCAAGTTCTGTCGAGTCCAACTGTTGGACCTTAGTAGCAGAAGAGAAATAGAAGGAAGAAAAAGAAATGAAAAGAGAAGAAGAGAAAGAGAAGGAAGGGAGAGAAATGTGGTGGACAAGATGCACTCCCGTAGAGTGTAACGGCTGCCGCATCAGGCTATTGCACCAACCGACTCGGTTGGGTTGAGGCACTGTTTGAATTGGGTCTGGTTCGACTATTATTGGACGTTTTCAGCAGAGAAGGAAGAA